>OY720644.1:12733493-13050993 GCA_963169105.1 Ceriagrion tenellum
GTCTCATTTACCCCCATACACTGCTTCATACTCGCCCTCCTGTTTTTAAGACTCCTTATATTCCTCCTCCAAAGAATTTCCTCAACCACATTCAACCACAACGTTCCCGACCTACTTCTCCCTCTCGCACCAATTGAAATTCAAAAATATTCTCCATTATAAAACTAGTGCTCAGGACAAAAATCTGAGAGAACTTTAAGCGATTACGCAAGCAAACGCTTCCAGAATTTAAACCAAGAGTCGTGTAATATAATTATTTCTTTCATTAGATAAAAAAGGAGGCATCTCGTAATTATTAATGGCAATCGACACGATTCTCTAAACTGCTATCCATGTATTTCCTGCAAGAAACTCTTACTGAATGTTAAAATGAACGTGAGCTTCGGAATATTATTCGCGCTGATGAGTATCCATTTAACCCGCATAGCGGAAACTTCATATTCGGTATTTCGTATCAACAGGGCAACGTACTTTAATCCACGTCCAAGGTCAGATACTTCTATTCTAATGATCGCCCGCACTGCTGACACCTTCCGGGAGAAAATGTAATGCCGGAGATAGGAGAGTGAATTATTGGATTAGCTATCAACGCACACCTGGCGACTGAATGGAAAAAAAGAGATAATTTCTCTACGCAGGAAGTAGAATTTGGTGTTGTTTTTATCACAATATAAAGCATGTCTGCAATCGTTTTATTTTCAAACTAAGCCCACTAGATAACTTACGAGCTTTACGTTTTATCAATTCGGACATTAAAGGTAAACAGTGTGGACAATTCGACCAAAAGTATTAGGGATTGAGCAAAACCTTCCAAACAAGCAAAGCAAACCCTTCAAAACTGTATCGTACTGAATAATAACTTAAGGTGTACAAAGACCACAGGTAAAAGCAACTTTCCATTTAGAATTGAAATAAACAAACAAAACCGATAAACTTTAATGTATTCTGAGCGATAACGCGAAATTAACTCGCTTTTAGGGAAAGAGGTACTTGAGTGCGAGCAAATGAGGGCGCACCAAGACTGAAATAGGTTCAACCGCTTATTTGAAACGGGGACACCGATTCAAACATTTCCCTCCAAGTCATTTTGGTCGCGTGAACTCAGGTCGTCCGGTGTACTTACAAGCTTATTTTTTTCAGTAAGGAAAGATAAATTTGTAAATTCATGAACATAATTTTATCGCTGAATGTTATTACTTAGTATTATGTTTCCGAATGAATGCACTGACCTAGGCACCATATTTGTGTCCTAAACGCGCCATAAATACCCACGTCTATTGCAGGAATGGCATTGATGCCATAAAACAACTTCATTTTCAATTTGAGAGTCATTGAACAATAAAACATACAGCACAGCTGCGATAATGACATTTGAAATTTTCTTTGATTTGAAATTTTCCCGAGTATTAAGAATATATATCCAAATCTGATAATAATATTAAATTCGAAATTCGAAATAGATGCCATGTTACACGTCCACTTCCAGAGAGATGACTTTGGTTGGCCTTCCCTCAGTGTCTTTACACAAACCAGCGTATATCATCGGTGAGCACCCATACAATGACTGGAAATAATTTTGCTTCTGGTCGGTGGGTATACTTACTGCGTGCGAAGCGTGAATGCTGCTGAGGTGATGGAAGAGGGAAGATGCAGTCCCTTGATTATCTCCTGCCACAATTTCTTGTTGATCACGTCCACCAGTCCTCCGCGAGCGATCACCAAGTTATATAATTCATAGAGGTCGAGCACTTGCTTGGCCATGATAGGTAATCGGTTGATTGGTGTTCCTGAAAATATAAATAGCAAGAGATTAATTTTAGTATGCTGCGCAAGTATCCATTTATTCTTCATACTTTCCAGAAAAATATTAGTGATAAAATCGCCGATATAAATATCAATCTCAACAATAGCGACCGTTGAAGTCTACGGTAAACATCATCATTTGCCTTGAGAATGGAGTACGAGTCGGACTCCAATACGTCAGCAGTAAAAAACTTATCCCGGTGGTAGACCCTAAGAGACTTCCTCCATATTATTCGCCGGGAAAAAACTAAATCATACTTCATCAATTTACATATTTTCGGGGAATATTATTATTCACATAGATCATTTTGCTATTACTGTATCCGTTCGCACAGTTTACTTGTGAGTAAAAATCAGCTGTCACGGCGCGTTAAAGGATCTAGGGGAGCATGAGTATAGAATGGTGAAGTTGCTCCCTTTATATTCAATGTTCAGCAAAATGCCGACCATGAGAGACTGATTCAATGTTCCAATCCGCCATGACTGTTTTACCGGCAATCTTAGTCCAACGTCCAGCGAGGAATAAATTGGAAACACGGGCATGTGGATCACCAAATTCATTATGCAGGATTAATTTAACAAAGAACATACTTGACTGGTTTTTGTCATTGTCAACATTTCGTCTCTGGTTGTATCCATGCGTACGACTTCAAACGTCTCCCCTTGCACCCCGCACGCCTTGTCTTTCTGCCTCAATTGGTCGCCTGCATGCTTTAAGATGCGTCTTAACGGGACACATAAGTGTCTGACCTTCGATTATTTACTCTGATGTGGAGTGCATTAATTTGGTATTATAAAGATGTATATTATGGACCATAAACCTGGGAAATGATAAATTCCATTTTAACGCAAATTAAAAGAGTCATCAAATGCTTCAATTATGTGAGTGATACAAATACATTTATATATTTTTATAAGTTATATTTATATTTAACGTATATTTATTTTTATGAATATAAGTCTTACATTTTAGAATGTAACGTACATAAACCTTTCTGACAGTTTAGAAACAATTCCGTATCTTGCTTCATATTTTATTTAACCCTGTCATCTAAACTTCAGTAAACTTTTTATCCGGAATTGACATACACGAAACTGCAATGAAACCGCTATTTGCCCCACTGATTATTAAAACGAAAAAACAACTCATTTTCTACTCACACACATAAATAAATTGCATACATTCTTTTCCAGAAGTTTCAGCGGAGAAGAGTCCAAAATGGAGTGCACAGTATTTTACAAAATCTGGAATCAGTGCGCTGATTATAATTCGAGGAGCTACATTTTCTTTCCCCGAGGCACAACTTTGACCTCGTACCGAAAATAAAGCGCAGGAGACCACTCAATACGAATTTGTTCGAAGCTCACAAAACGCATTCAAAAGTTTGTCGGAGGAAACTACTGCAGGAATCTTCCATCAAGGGCAGCCAACCTCTCCCATCCAACCGAGCATGTCTTCGATTTTCAGTCAGTATTTTATGCTGTTCCACAGGTCCGGTCCATACGCCTCCAGAACTTAGGTTTTTCAATGCATACTCTACTGAGTAATGTTTTATGGTGATTTATAATTTTTTTAACGGAAACATGTAAAATTTCTCTCCACGCCAAAGGAGTGACATAACCTTAATGCATCGATCAAAAAATTTAATTCCACACGCATAGATTTGATTTGAATCGTTACCATGCGCATGCAAATAAACATATAAAAAGATGTTTATATACACAAAGACAAACAAAAATTTATAATCATACAAAACCCTAAAGGGGAGTGAACAATGCTTTGATATCATTATCACAGTAACCTACCTAAAGGTAGGTATGATTGGTATAATGCTGAAGAATAGATAATGCCATTAATATCATGAAATACTTGAGCCACATCAATGCGGAATGTTGGTCACTTTCCTTATTCCTCCAACAATTCAAGACGAATATCAGGCAGCGTGAAAAAGGCTGGAAGAGTGGTGGACGGATCCCATGACGGAACACAATATTAATTATTATTATTCTGAAAAACATCAACTTTGATCGTGCGATTGAATTATCAAAGTGATAACTAGCAAACTATTCATTCATCACCTCAAACGAGACTAATTTACGCAAAAAACACATTCAAAACGCTCCAAATTCAACGGAAGGTGATGAAATAGTAAATTTTGTCTTCCAATTGTCAATGGCGGGGAAGGATAGTTATTTCATTCCTTTACTTGGATGGATCGGATATCGTGGAAATCTCGAGAAGGGATGGAAAGACCATTCAACAATAAAATACGTGGTCAGACGGATGAAAAAAAAAGAAAAAAAACAGAGACAACGAAGAAGACGAAAGGGGTTGGTGAGCTCGAATAAATAAGAGCGGTAAGAAAAAAAATGAGTCTCGCGGCGCGATAAAAAAAGGCAGCGCTTAGTGCGCGTAGACAAAAGGGCGAGGCAAAAAAACTTCAAAAATGACTTTCGCGAGAGTGAAAGGAGAGTGAGACGAGGAGCAGAGAGAGAGAGAAAGAAAGAAAGAGAAGTAAAGAGGGCAATATAGGGAGGAGTTGTGAGAGAAGGGAGTGTAGTGTAACCGCTGTCAGAGAATGAGCAATAAAAACAAAATGAGAATGAGGATGTGGAGAGGGGAACGTTGAAAGAAAAGGAGAATGGCTTTTGGGTGCATTAAAAGCCGGCGGAGTATAATGATGGGCGGCTTGGGAAAAAAATAACGCATAAAACTATTTTTTTTCATTTTGATGCACGCTACGAAAGATTTTTTTCGAGAAGACTCATACTCTTTTGGAAATGGATTCTACAAAAAATCATGTTTTCATAAATGATGCGAAATTTTATTTTCTTCTATAATTGAGAGAAGTGTCATGGTTCACAATACGTTCAGCAGATTTACAGTTAACGTGTGCCTAGCATATGATATTAGCCGTTGTAATAAAATTTTACTGAAGATATTATTGCCACGAAAATGAAAAATAAAGAGCTTTTTCGAATGAACGTCACGAAAATAACGTTCACCACAAATAGTGTTTGAAAACTTTATCAATTTTTTTCTGTTGAGAAAAATGACTACAGGTTTGAAAATCAAACCCTCAGCAGCTCCGTAATTGTCTCTTGCTCTCTATAGGATGCCAAATAGCGAGTGATCGAAAGAGCCGTAAAGTACCCTGGAATATACGTAAAAAAGTGAATCCTTTCATTACGTTTGAATGCCGAAGAAAGAATGTGTTCAACGAAAAAAATATTAATAAATATTGAATTGAAAAGAACAATGAATCTAAAATTAAATGTTCAGCTAAAGAGTATTTTATTCAAATCAATTTTTACCATCCAATCATTCCTTAAGAATACTATGCCAAATGCAAATTGTTGAGATAGGTATATTCGAAACTCATGTAAGACTGATTGGGAGTCCACGGTGAGGAGGAAAGGAAGGAAGGAACAAACGGACGGCAGTAAAAGTGGACACGCCGAGGATTCAGCAGTGCAATGACGGATAAAGAGAGAGCAGTGGAGAGAAGGAGAGGGAGTGGAAGGAAACGGAAATATGGAGAGCAGGGAGTGATGAGGAGGCGACCCCGAACGACAGGGGTGGGGGGAGGGAGCGAGCGGGAGATGCATTTATTACTGCCAGAGAGAGGGGTGACAGTGGAATCTCCCGAGAACTGTGAGCAGCAAAGGCATATAACACGCGTCGCGAAGCGAAACAAGCGGAAAATGAAAAAAATAAAAACGCGCAGAAGTAGGCAAAGGGAGAGACGGGAAAGTGCGAAAGGAACGAAGGAGGGGGAGGGGGTGGCAGCGGGCGGGGGGGGAGGAGGAAACGTCTGGTCTGGCAAGAGCGATATCGAGGAATGGGCACGAACTGAGAGATGAGGCCGACTAAGCGCACACACCCTGGCGGACACGCCTGGAACGAAAGGGAGACGCAAAGAGAAGAAGACGAGCGAGCGCATCGACGTGAGCGACGGCCGATTCCGAAACGAGCGACGGATTCCGTCGCGAATAGGCGTGCACTTCGAATCCAAAAAATCCACTGCAGCCGTGGAAAACCGAATGTAGACCAGAGAGACTTGAGCCACAGATTAACATAAGCGAGCGACTGATATGAGGAATTGGTAGCTCTTCTACTGAACCGAAAATCTCTGCACAGAGGAAAGTCACGATATGGACTCAGAAAAGCAATAAGCTATTCGCAAACAAAGCAAATACTGTCGCCGGATCATCTTGGAGCCCACTGAACTGACACGAAAGCCAAAATACATGAAGAGGGTTAATGGTTTCCAGTTAATAACGAAATGACTGAGTCTTGTAGAATCCTCATTGACCAAAAATAATCTACCCATTGCGTATGTATACATTTATCCATTAACTGAAAATTCAATGCTTCAAATTTAAAGCATGATGGTCATTGTTGGTCAGCCAATGGATGACAATGAACCAAGGCATCTTATCATAGAAGTCTGACGATGGGACAACACAACATGAGCGCTGAACTGTCTCCATTTTTGGGCTAGGGGACGAAAATGCCAAACCTGGGAAGAGAAAACTTAATATTGATAAGCTAAAAAAACACGCAAAACAAATTGAACAGCTACGAGGACACAGCAACACGACAGAGAGTAATGTGGTGCCATTCCCACGATAGAGTAGACTATTCGACAGGGGTAGTTAAAGAGAAGATTAATCACATCGTTATTGGTTATGATAACATTACACCCCAAAAAATAAGCCGCAATGAGGCCATCAGACTATGAAGTAGTCGCTGGAGGGAAAAACTTGATGACATACGCACGCATTATCAAGAACCATAAAATAATTAGAACTCTGGGGAAAATTTATCTTTGCTACTATATATTAAGTGTAAATAATAAATCAACGCTAAGAGAGAACAGGAAAATAAAAATAGGTCGTGGTAACATACATTTAATGAGACATAAACCAGGTCAATATTTTTAGATACCACTTGGGAATATGGTATGAGTTAAAATAGCTTACCGTGAAAAATGCTAAAAAGGGAGATAGCGAAAATTTTTCGGGAAATAAATGGGAAAAGAACTTTATTATTATTATATTAAAGACTGATGCAGAGACGACCGAAGGCAGAGACAACCGAAATAAGATACGTGATATCAGAGCAATATGTTGAGAGATTGCATGAATAAATCTAGCCGGCAATTTGCCCGCGGTTCAATTATATTTCCATCAAGTATCCTAAAGTGAACGTCGAGCATCTTTTCAAGGGTTATTCTGCCACAAGACAGAATTCGCAACTGCAAAATTTCCCTTTCTTCCATTTTGGAACGGATGGGGATACTGTTTTCACTTAAAGTTAGAATTTTACTTAGGCTTGCAAAGCTACCACGAAATGGCTGGTCGGGAATGAGAACTATAATTGCCCCTCTCAGTAGTTCACCAGCATTGCATGGCGTGTATCAAATTTCGCGATTGGAAGAAAAATCTGCATATCTATATTATAGCATATTACGTGTCATGTGCCACAAGGCCATTAGTGAACATAGCAATGAACTGCCATGAAGCCAAATCGATAAGATGCCATTTTTTCATTTTCACCTATGCTAATGAGAACACATTAAAATATTCTTGCAAATCGGTGCATAATTAAACATATTTCCAATCGTCGCGTGATATGGACTCATGGTAGTTGGAGTGATTTTCGTTCACTTGCGTGAACTTATTAGTTATATGAATAGATAAAAGAGAAAAAGGCACGTCACCGATTAGGTTCCTTGACACTGTTTTAACACGTAACCTTACAGCTCTTGACATATATTTTGAAACAATTCAACTGTAAGAGTACAGTGTCCCATTAGCGCGAAGTAAACCGGGTCACGTTATTGTTAAGGTATTAAACAAATATCAAGGTTTGATTTTGCGTAAAAAGCACGAGTATAATTCTGACTTTCGTTCAAACCGAATCCCGCGCCGTAAACTCAAGACATAATGCTCTCAGCGGAGCGAAAATCTTGAAATGAAATTATTTTATCATCAATATCACCAAAGGTTTGATTGTTAACAATGTGGATGTTTTACACCGTGTAAACTGATGTGGAGCGTGGCACTCTATGGATCGGAACCATTTGAACCATTTGAAAAGCTGACCAGAGTAGACTAGAAGCCTTCGAAACCTGGTGCTGGAGGAGGATGCTGAAGATAAAAAGGACATGCAAAATAAGCAATTTACAGAAGTTATATGAAGTTTACATAACAGTAGAAGAAGAGAGGATCATATGGAACACCATACAGAAAAGAGGAACCAGAGGGATTGGACATATTCTGAGGCACAATGGGTTTGTGAAGAACATAATTGAAGGCAAAATAGAGGGAAAAGTCCCCAGAGGAAGACCCAGGACCCATGGACCGAATAAAGAGGAAAGTGGGAAGAGATACACGGAGGTAAGGGAACTTACATTAGATATGGCAGGGTGGAGGGCTGCAGTCCACCAATCTTAGGATTGAACAACCAACGAGAGAAACACATGTACGTAAGTGCAGTATGGTCCTAGATATTTTTTCGCATTCCTTGAAAGATTACTACATTGTTCGTGCTCAATGACTCGTGATTAGCACTGCGGCCACCTTAATCGATTGGAACTCGTGAGTTGATGCACTAATGATCACATCCACGAGAGGGCGGATGAAACGAGGGCGACGATGACGGATATGCACTCGGGCTCGCAGACTACCGGCAGTTGAACATGTTTTGTCACCCCCGCAATCACTCCCGCGACACGACCTGCGCCTCTGTTCCCTCCACGGCTATTCCGAAAGCGAGATGAGAGAGAGTTGGAGAAGGATGGAAGAAAGGAAGGGCGAAGGAGGAGGAAGAGGGAAAGGGCAAGGCGGTGCCGCTGCCAAGAAGGCAAACGACACAGCCGCGCACTTCCTTCCCAGGGGCACATCGTAAGACGCGCGGTTTGAAAGCGTTGCCTAGGCGATTGCGAGCCTAATCGCTACAATGGAATGGCTCCGAAAATAACCGCTTGCAACCAAAGGGAGTTGACTTCATCCCAGGGGACGGAGACTAGAGGAATGCATCCAGAAACCACTTCCCCCACTCCTCAACCTCCCCCCGCCCTACCTACCTCCCCCCTGCACTACACCACCCCACGCTCCTGTCTCATTCGTTATGTTAAACTATCCGTTGATGCTCCACGCTCCACTTTGGTTTGTCTTCCCTACTCTAGACCGAGTCTGTACTCCTTCGGTCATTAGGAATCAGCTTCCTCTGAACAGACATCAGAGGCATGCGAATATCTCGAAGATAGAAGTCAGCATCGTAGTCATAATGAAAAGATAAAACGTGGTTAATTCCACACTAATTTATAAAAACCGACCCAGGTTTCAGCAACCGAGTGCCCTTTTCAAGGTAAAGGGTCTTGGTCTAAGGACCTTGAAAATAGCACTCAGTTGCTGAAACCTGGGTCGGTTTTAATAAATTAGTGTGGAATTAATCAAGTTTTATCTTTTCATTATGAATATTAAAAACTTCCACAAAGTAACGCCTGAAACAGTTTCGTTTGTTAACATCGTAGTGACATATATTATTTTTCGATATCTAACTACGAAATACATGTACACATATATGTCGGATTTCCCCATTCAAACTGTTTCCGGATTCATCAGTTTTATGGCATTTTTTTCGCAACAAACCCCCCCGTGCTGTGATTTTGTGATCAAATTACGATAAATAACTTGAGTTTCATTACTTTCTCGCGAAGAGTTCCCAAGTGACTTCGCAACAGAGAAGTTTCCTGAAGTTAATGTGTCGACTGCCCTGTAGATAATACCGGAGTCGGACGTTGAAACGTTAAGCAGCCGCAAAAGTCTTTAAGCCAGTGGGAATCCATAGAAGTTCCTGCACGGAAATTTGCCACGCCAAAACCAGATTTTGCGGGTGCAACTCTCTTCGCTATCGTTTAAAATACGCGACTGAAAATGGAGATTAAGCTGAAGTCTAATGAAGATGGACACCCTCAAAGACGGCTGCCTCCCATTCATTCGAGGGGAGAATACACGTTTCCGAGCACGAGCCTCCCTCTGTTTTTATCCAATTTCCTTTTCTTTCGTACAGAAAGAAAAGGAAATAGGATGCATTGGTACATTTGACGGCGATTACCCTGACCAGATGAGACATTTCGCGGCTCGATACGCAACTTCTTCCCTCCGGTAGTACAAATGAAGATTTTTTTGGTTCTAAATTCATTTCAACCAGGATGATGTTCTGTGTCACGATGTGTGTGTAATGACGTAACCCAATTCTGAGGGGCCGTCAGGGGGGAAACTGCTATTTCTGCAGATGCAAATTCGCTTCTCGATAGAGACGAGCATTTGACGTTGAACTGAAAATAACTTTACTTGATACTGGAAAATGGAAGACCTCACTGGCACTCACGGGGCAAAAAGGTTTACAACACATCTCTGTACAGGAGTTCCTGTGAATAGTTTGTTTGAACAGATATTTTTTCTTTAAAAACCGCGAAAATCGTTCTTCAAAGTATAGTAGTGCCGAAGGCAACTGAATGGAAATGGCATGAGGAACTTTCAAAACTACGTTCCACAGTCGTAATATTTGGCCCGTATCACAGGACGCTCACTTTCATTCAATCACTATTTCAATGGTTGCTCAGCATCCGATCTTCCTAAGCATAAAGCAAATATTTCAAATTTATATTTGTACGTACTTCCTACATATTGCTAAAAATCTCAACGGCGATACTACCAATTCTGATTAATCTTGACTTCAACATAAACAGATTATTCTGTTTTCTTCATATTTACAATTTCACTTCATTTTAGAACGATCGAGTCACAGTGTTCTCGTTAGATTAGGCCATAGAAACGTGCACAATCTATTAAAAATATTTATCATTTTTAACGTTCTTTAAATACAAAATGGTGTCCAGTGATTCAAATGCAAAACAATGTTCTTGAGATGTTTTCCCGAGTATCAAAGGCATGTTTTAATTATTAACGATTCGCGAAGACTACTTTCTGGATAACTCCCGACTGAAGATGACCTCACCCGATTGGGCACGTCGCTCCACAAAAAAAATATTCAAAATCACTAAGCCTTCCTTGAACTTCGCGTGCGGCACAACGGCTTTGATAGCAGCACAGGGTAGAGTGGTGGTTTTCCCGATAAAATAACACTTACGTAACCCCCACGTAGTCTGTATCGGCTTATCGATATCGGCTCACGGATCAACCGAACTCTCTCATCGCGCACAGAGAGGGAAGCGGAGGAATTGGCAATGCAGCCGAGACACACACAGACGCGGTCTCGAAGGAAGAGGAATCTCCCGGCTATCCCAACCACACTCGCCAAACCCTCTCGTGTGGTGAGTGCATGCATTAAAATTGTACGCCTGCTGCACCACCCCACCCCCGTCCCTCCCCTCATCCCTACCTCCTCCTCCGCTTCCATGCAAGTAGGTGAAGCATGCACATGTCGGTGCGCCGGTGTCGACAATGGAGAGCCACGGGATTGGTCGACGAATGGTGTGCACGCTGCGAGCGGGAGGAGGGGTGGAGTGTGGAGGAGGGGGTTGGGGAAGGCGGTGGAAGGGGCGGATGAGAATGGGCGGGAACAGTTCAGGGGGTGGCGTGGGGAATAATGCCCAAGTTCACACCACCGACGTGCATCTCTCGCGAGAGCTGGAACGCTACATCACGGCGGGAGAGATTGCATTCGAGTTCCTATTCTGGCAGCTGATTGGTTGGTTTTTGGACAGTCCTAATCGTCCTAATCCTAACATTCCAATCGCTCCGTCTTCCCTCCTGTAGGTGCCCCGCCATCAGACATCCCTCTCCAAATCCATTTAACCCAAAAACTTAACAAAATGCAAAGAAAAGCAGCGTGCTTCGTTAAAAACTGCTGGATTGGATTGGATATTTGGGAAGGCGACCGACGGCTAAGGTCATTTGCGCCATAGGAGATAGATGAGGGAGGAAGGGTGGATAGAAACCCGGCGCCGGCATTAGCCTGCTCTTAACGAAAGGCGCCAAGGGGACCACGGCTTAACGTATCATCCGACAGACGGAGTACTCTACTTGAAATACCCTCCACAAGACACTCAAGTAGGGATCGGGTTCCTCTGAAAAACATCCGCCTCTGCAGGGATTTTTACCCTTGCCGCCCGTGTGGTAGGTGAGTACTCTAGCCACCACACCAACCCGATCCCCCTTAAAAACTGCTACGAAGGAACATAAGAGTGTTACACGACTGTTAGAGGGATTAAGGTGGGAGCCCCTATAGACTCAGAAGCTACACGCTAGACTTATGTTGCTTGAGAAATTCAGAACTGATATTTTTTACAGCGACATAGAGAATATTATCATGACTATTCACTACATCTCTAGGTCGGTCAGATGCGATAAAATAAGAGAGATACTCTGCCGAACACATAGGTACAAAAACTCGTTCTTTCCGTGCACGATAAGCGACCACAATAAAAACTGATCTCCTTTTAATACACTACCATAGTACATGTCACCATTTCACATCCAAAAATTTTACACCTTTACACGGCTGGTGACCTACCACCCGCTACCACACGTCCATACGGCGGCTCGCGGGGTAGTATGTAGATGTAGAAATCCTCAACTCGTCTACTGCTTCTTATTTCTTCCAGGATACCTATTATCCTCTTCAATACTCCTTCTCTTTTCAGATCCTCCCCCTTCCTTCTCTCCCCAACCTCCTCCGAATCTCCACCACTATCCTCCTCTCATCTCCAACCACAAAGTCTTGTGGAATTGGCAGGGAGATGGGAAGTTCCTAAGTCATTGCCCCAATAATGAACTTCAACTCGCCACTTTGGCTAGAATGATAGTTGCGTTATGTGCAAGGTAGCAGCCGGTTAACCAAGGCAAGGTGCTCATTAATCCGTGGTGACTGGTGGATAAGGAAATAGAAACTTTCAACCCAAAAATCATCAAATGCCTATCGGAATTTGGACTTTTGGGGAGGCGACCGACAGCTGAGGTCATTTGCGCCATAGTGGACTGGTAATGGAAGAAGGGTGGATAGAAACCCGGAGTCGGCATTAGCCTGCTCTTAACGAAAGGCGCCAAGGGGACCGCGGTTTAACGTCTCATCCGACAGACGGAGTACTGGACTTGAAGTGCCCTCCACAAGACACTCAAACAGGGATCGAGTTTCCTCGGAAAAACACCCACCTCTGCAGGTATTTGAACCCTGGCCGCCCGTATGGTTAGCCAGTACTCTAGCCACCACTCCAACCCGATCCCCAAAATGCCTATTCTGCCACGACCTTCTGGTAGAGCATGCCAGATATTCAACATCCTTTCATCGCATCTATCAAGCCTATTTTCATATTCTTCCATTTTCCTCGCGCAATCAACACCCTGCCCTCCAGCACTACATCCCATTGTCACTGTTCCAATCACCTATACTGCCCCCTACCTCAAATCTTCCTCCAGCAGTTTTTCTCCTCGCCCACCACGTCAAGTGTCCTAGTCAGTTTTTCTTTCTCTCCACCTCTCATTCTCCATTTTCCTCCACACACACATTCCAAACGGATGCTGCATATTCTTGTCCATGTTTCTCCTTTGCACAACGGTAAGTATAGTCCTTTTTAGACTCCTAGCCTTTCAGTTCTTTGTATGTTTACACAGTGCCTCAATATCAGTCCTCTCCCACTGATGAACGATAATTTTGCTGACGCAATTCTCCTTTGGATTTCCTCGCTATGATACCCATTTTCCTATATCGGAATATGGATCGATGGATGCGGTCAACGGTATGGCCTTTCACCCCAAAAGTAATACCGCGCCACGGCGCGACTTCCGAGTCTAACCTCTCAGCGATAATGAAAGTGCTAATGCACTCGTGGGGTGAATGGTGAATGAAAATTTAAGCGACCAGCGTTACCTTTCCAGTATAGGTGAAGGATTAGTGGAATAAAAGCCACCCAATGCAATGAAATTGTTCCAACTGATCTAGTTTGGTCCCTTCAACTTACGTGACCGGTCATGCTTTCTTTGCCTTGGAAAACCTCATTACTTACCCTCCTTTTTCGATCCGAGTCTATTACGGCTCTCAAACAAATCCCTTTCAAAAGGTATGCCTAGCGGAGAGGGGGGAGGAAGGGGAAAGATAGGAGAGGGTAGGTGGGGGAGAGACGTAGGAATGGGGAAGGGTTGGTGGATAGTAAGAGAGCCGGGTGGATGGAAAAAATGATGGGTAGGTGGGAAGAGAATGGGATTTAATGACGGCAGGTGAGAAAAACGAACTTGAGTTTGGCGGGAGACAACGGAATCGTTCGCCTTCTCGCCATCGTTTTTTTACTTCCCACATCAGATAAAAATCCGTTTCTTTTTCACCAGGGTAAAAATTAAATGAAATTTTCGCGAGACCGACGAAAGCTTTATGCACGAGAATATCGCGAATGGCGATAATGTGTGCGCGTGTGGCTTGTAACCTGCGCGCGGTGAGGTCACGAGGCGGTGCCAATGGGGGGACACGGGGACGGAGTAATGAGAAATGAAAATGCTTCGCGAACTGGCCGAGTGCGGGAATAATAGGGAGGCGAAAAAAGGAACAGCGGCAAAAGAAATCGCTCTCTTCCGCTGCTACGCCATTTTATGTTATTTTAATGTACTTAGACGGCAAGAGAGAGTTTCTCTTTGACGAGTGGGAGAGGAGAGCGGTGTTATAGCGATCCGTCTGGTGAAGAGATGCGAGAAGATAAAAAAAAGAGTTGGCCGTGGAAAAAGTGATTATTCTGCTGTGGTTTGGAAGCGGTGCCGGAAAAACCAGACGGAAGTTAATTGCCGTTCGGAACGGAAGGTGGCAGGAATCTTCTTAGCTCTACGAGGGAGGCAGGCGATTGTTAATCGAGGTCATTTAGCACTGGAGGCGTTTCCCGCTTAGTATCCTGGTAGAAGTATTTAGATAGCATGAGCTACAAAAAATCAAACATATCCTGAGAATAGAAATCAGCAGCTTCACCAACCCATCCTTGGCTTTCATCGGTATCTTCATATTCGTCATACCTTGCAAAGTTGTTACCAGTGGTGTATTGCGTCTCAGAAAGTTTTCAACAACTTCATCTTCTCACTTCACCTAACCGCACTTGCTCTTCAATTGCATGAATAATTCCACCCTTGGTGTTACCTTGCAATTCTTCCTGTTCATTTTATCCCACGGCAAGGGTTCCAAGTGGCTTTAATGCCTCAGAAAGTGCCGAATGAGTTTTCCTCTTATACTCGGCAGGGTTATCATAACACATCTTTCTCCCAACTCTTCATGCGATTCCTCCATCAGCTATTCTCTCTTTCCATTTATCCATCAATATTCCACGTCTTCCAATCTCCTCTCCTCTGATCATTGAAACTTCCCCGAGGACAATGTTGCGTGCTCCAAGAATGTCAAGTTCCTCATCACTTCCAGGCTTGTGTTACCACCTACTTGCTAGGTTTTCTCGCTGTGGAATGCCTTCTATTCGGTTGGACTGCTCTCCCTGAATAATCATTCGTTCGTCATACATCTGTTCACTTCAGCTATTCGTAAAATTATTCATACGTTATTCCTATTCGCCACATAAAAGGCTCCGCGTACGTACATATGATTAGTTGATAGGCGTAGTGATTCACATGTGCGCCAATAGATGGCAAGCAAGTTCCTATATACGTTCTCCACTCCCTGACAGGACGCGGGTGCATGCGTTCTTTTTAAATACTGGTATCACAAGTGAAACTACCAAATCACAGCTCCTCCTACCTCAACAGGCAGGCTTGTTGTTAACAAGCTAATCTTTGATATATTGATATTATCTATTGTTAATCATGATTACGTATACATCAAAAGCTGAAATTCTTACTCGTTGGAAGATCAACAAGGTAATAACACGAAAATTTTTACTTTCCGTGCTCATTATAGAAAGTAAAACCGGTTTCGGCAGTTGCGCCACCTTCAGATACACTAAATGTGTAAAATCTTTCATAACAAATTGTGGAAGTCGCAAAGTTTGTCTTATTAAAATGGCTACATATATTTTTCTTTAAAAATTAATACTACATAATTTGTATTAATTTATTTACTTTATCCATTGCTTTTTGGCATCATGGCCAATATTTCAGCCAGTTTCTCAGGCTTTTCAACTGGTTCCGGAATAATCGATGACTAAGTTTCTATCACCACACAAAGTCAAGCGCCTGTTCACCGAATATCAGTCAACCAGTGCGTGAACCACGGACATGACCCGTTTCCAGCCTTGCGGTTCATTTCGTCAACATTAACTGACCAACATTCAGGTGATTGGAGCGATTGCTGTTGATGAGCAGATTTGCGTAAGAATTTGCATACGTAAAGTTATTGGTCACTTCTTTGGAAAAAAGTTGAAAACATGACGTTACCGATTTGGTATCTTGGAAATTCAATGCTATTTCAACACTCAGCTCGAAGGCACTGGGCATATTTTTCTAAATAATTCGATTCTGTGGGTGTTGAATTTCCCATAAGTGAGATAAAATATGTCTCATATCGGTGTAACGGTGGCTTACAAATATAAAGGTATCACGACAACATATTCAGCAGTATTCGGCGAGATGTTATGGAACATCATCGTGAGTTTTAAAAAGAAAAAAAACTTTGTAGTGTCCACTCGGTTATTAATTTGTGCAACGCGTTTCGACGCTTAAAGCGTTATTATCAAGTACATTAACTTGTAATGTTTTGTCGATCATCAGGTACAATGATGTTCAACAGGTACAATGACTTGTACCTGTTGAACATCATTGTACCTGATGAGGACGCTTTAAGCGTCGAAACGCGTTGTACAAATTAATAACCAAGTGGACACTACAAAGTTTTTTCTTTTTAAATTCAAGTATCATGCCAAAAAAATACACGTATTTAAATGAGATTTACTCATAAAGAATGAAAGTATTGCAAGATTCCACTTAGATCCATTTTAATCGGCCTAGGTTTCGATGCACTACATCGCTTGATGATGATGTAGTACATCGAAACCTAGGTCGATTAAAATTCATCTAAGTGGAAATCTGCATCACTCTCATTCTTTATGATGGAATCCTTCCACCACATCAAGCCTGAAATTTTTCTTATTTATGAGATCTACTCCTTAATTTCGAAGTTAATACCGTAAACTCAAGTCATATTAAGTACTTTAATTCGCGCAAAAATGTAAAAAGATTACTCTTACATCATAAATACATCTATTTGCGTGACGATTTCCACCATATACACGAACGTACTTGAGTGGATTGAGTTCCAAGAATATAATTTCGACTTACTTGAAAAATGTGCGCACAATGACTCATGATTGGCGCTCAGAGGCCACCTTAACATTAACTAATAACTAGTAGGGAGGGGCGGCGACAATTCAGTGGAGGGTGGGGCAGGGGAACTGTCGTATCTTTTCGGAGTCTCAAGTTGACGGCCCCCCAAAGAAGGCGAGTGGCGGCCCATTTTTACGAGGGCATGATGGGGAGTCGGTCTCGGGGGAGCGGGATACGGGGGAGGATGGAGGAGAAGGGCCCCCGAGGGACATGCGGGCGCGCCTGCTTGTATCGTCCGTGGATCTCGCCAATTATTATGACTTCTCCCCACGAACCTCTTCGCCCATTGGTCGGGAGATGAGGAGGGCGATTATTATCCGCCGTTTCCCCGAGCCGGCTGGGAGCGCCCATCAAAGCCCAGTTGGGCCAACCATGCAGCGGGGACCTCCCCCGTCTCTTTTGAAGGTAGGTGGGGGGAGAGGGTAGTAACCACCCCTCCCCGCCCTGAATCCCCGTCGGAAGGTCCCCCTCATATCACGATCGGCCCCTCCCAACAGCCTATCGCCGAGCAGCCACTTATATCCCCAATTTTTTTGATGGCCTTATATATAAAAGCGGTACGGGGGGGGAGTGTCTGCACACTGCCGTTTTTGATGGCGCGGGCTGATTGGATGGACGGGGAGGGGGAAAGGTTTTTGAGAAAACGTTCGGAGCTTATGACCAAAGGGAGCTGGGGGTTGGGGAGGTCTGGGGGGAGTGTTGAATCTCCGCCCATTCCTTGGCTCCAAACACTCCTGACGCTTTATTCACTCCCACCCTTCTTCTCCGAACAGGGATACGAACCCCCCCCAGGGGCCTTTTTTTTCTTATGTCCCCCTCGGGGTCTCCTCCTCCCGCAGTTCGCTTCCATTTCCTGCGTTTAAAGCCCATTGGCCCTCCCTTCGGATAATAGTTGGGGGCACAAACCCCGAATTACGTGATACCAATGGGAATCGAAGAATCCAGGAAATGGGAGGGAAGTGGGTTACAAGGGGAGGAGGAAAAGAAGGGGGAAGGGGGGGGGGGAGGAGAAAAGAGGTAAAAAAAACAAGAAGATGGTGAAAGAAGAGAGACGCGTTAAGATGGTGGAAGGGATATGCGTAGACTATTGGTTGGGAGTAACATGATGGACAATCAACTTTTCAGTCAAACATTACCTCCACTAGTATTGAGAACAGCTAAAATGAGCATCGATTAATAGATACTATATACTCGCCTACCACACGGACGGTTAGGGTTCAAATCCCTGCAGAGGAGGATGTTTTTTCAGAGGGAACCCGATCCCTGCTTGAGTGTCTTGTGGAGGGCACTTCAAGTCCAGTACTCCGTCTGTCGGATGAGACGTTAAACTATGGTCCCATTGGCGCCTTCTGTTAAAAGCAGGCTAATGCCGACGCCGGGTTTCTATCCACCCTTCCTCCCTTCCCTGTCCTCTATGGCGCAAATGACCTTAGCAGTCACTTGCCTCCCCAAATACCCAATCCAATCGATACTATAGTTCCATTCATTGGCTCAGGTTCACTTTCGAACGCACTACATCACCAGGCATTATCAGAAAACGCTACGCTTTTCTGTCAAAGATCCAAAAATTTCCCAAATTTGAACCACTCTCGTGAGTTTACGTTTTTCGCACGTTTCCTTCCCGAATAGCGACACGGTAAAAAGTTAAATGAAAGTTTAAAGATTACTTTCGGCAGTTCGTGGGTTTAATTCGTCAAAATGAAAAGTCGGGCACAACGAACGGTAATTTATAATTTTTTTTTATTTTTTATTTTAACTACCCAGGTCTTTTAGGTTTGATCAGATTAACAAGATTAGAGAGATAGATGGTCGTACCGATAGATTTAAAATGTCATTTTTCCCGCGTACCATAAGAGAGAACAATAGGCAGCGTAGCAAAGGGATACGTAGGTGAAATATAGTTAGAGTAGTCTGTAGTGAATGATGCATGTAATAACAACCAATAATCCCTTTCTTATTATGCAGATACTAACCGTCTAGCTACATGTGACCCTATTACCTAGCATGTCTGCATTAAATATCCTAGCTGCATGTCAATACTACATGTATGGTGATCTTCACCCCCTGCCACACACCCTCGCGATGGCTCGCAGGGTAATAAGTAGATGTAGATGTACCCCGAACACAGCACCTACGGCCAATTTATACCAGGGGAATAACTGTAACGTCAGACGAACACACACACCCATGTCTTGGGCAGAAATATTCTACCCAGGCGGGACTCAAACCCGCGACCCTCGGCTTAGCAGGCAAGGACTTTACCCCGCCGCCACCGACAAAGAAGCAATTTGATTAAAATGTCAGTCCTCACATTTGTTCATCCCGTTCCTCGAGCGCAATTCGTGACAGTACTCGCTAAGGAGATGACGTTTCCCGAAAATATGTAGTAATTGTGGGCACTACCGCATTGTGCACGACTGTCTTGCACTCTCGCGTGTCCTCGGAGAACATGTCAAAGGACATCCGCGGCAATTTAAAGGTGGAGGGGGTTGGGAGGCGCGCGCGTGAGAAAGCATCGGAGAGACCGCGACGGGGAAGAAGGAGTCTCTCGCATGCGTCGTCCGGCGTGCCTCCATAACGGCGTGCGGGAATGAGAGCGAAGCGGAAGCCGAGGGGTGCACGCTCGAGGTACGCACGAGTGACATGTAATGCGACGCAAACAGCACGTACATACATCGTCTCCTCCTCACTTCCCCACACCCTGAGGCATTCACCCCCCCCCCCCCCCTCCATTGACTAAATGAAATTCTGCGGAATGTGAACAAAACTTTTATTGTGAGATCATTGCATCTGTACCCGATTTCCAATGTTGGGAAGTAATCGAGTAAAAGTAATCGGATTGCTTGTAACGATTACTTTTGCAGTAATTTGTACTTGTAACCAATACTTTTTACGAAATGTAATTTTTACTTGTAATTTACTTCTTACGGTGAAAGAGGAATCGTTAACTTTCGACGTAATCGTTACTCGCTTGCAATCGACGATTACTTCACTCGCTCCCATGTAAACGTTAATTATTTTCATGCAGCTTCGCTGGCCGCTACACAAGCTTGAACAGGGAAGCGTTCAAAGACGTATCTCGCAATCGAGTGAATTGTGAAGTAGCATCCCCTTGCTCTCGTGACCTTCCGTGCAGCGTTGCCAAACGTACGCCATTTGGTACACATTAAAGTGGCATAATTTACTTCACCGCATTTACTTATTCACTGATTTACCTAGGCCTACACACAACTTCGAATCCCTGAGCATCCTAATTTGCCTGTTTGGGTTATGTTGTAGCCTACTCATGATGGGCACAAAACATGACACCCCTTGTGTTGTTTCAGCAGGTATAATTGTATGTATTGCTAGTGAAATTGCAGGCTATAGCAATTTCTATGACTCAACTTTTCCACATTTCTACTGCACCATTCGACAGTTGCCGGGTGGTCTATAAACTGGACGATCTTACAAGAAGTAAATGTATTCGTAACTGTAATTTTACCGATTACTTTTTAAAAACTATAATTTGTACTTGTAATTGATTACTATTTTTGATTTTTGATTTTATATTGTTTTTATTGATTTTATAAAGTAACTGTAATTTAGCCCAATTACTTTTTCTCAGTCCTTTTACCAACACTGCCGATTTCCACAAAATATCACCTGCTACGCTAAACTTAATCATTGATAAGTTCAAAACTTCAGATTCGGAGTGTATGGTTAACTCGGCAACCTAATGGATGAAGAGGATTGGAGGTAGTTTGTATTTTTGTTTCTTTTTATTAACATACGTAATGTTTAAAACAATATTAGTAAATTACAGACATAAGGTTCCTCTGCATATGTAAGTCAGTTGTCAGTATGAATAACGATGCATGTATATTCAGATACATATCTTTATTTGTCATTGCTAAACACGATACAATAAAACAAAGTTTGTAAAAAGAGAAAATTTATAGTGGCGGAAATTTTACCTTCATAGACTACGTAGATTGGTAAATTTATGTTTATTCGAACATTTTTATAAATTTTCCAGTAAGTTGAGAAAAAATTCTTGGACCGCATTTCACCTAAGTACACCTATTAATTCGATGTCAATCACCGAGAGGTTGACATTAATGTTAGAAGAGATATATCTTACAACTTACGTCAAAATTGAATCCTTATTATGACTTGGTTTTACGCCGCGGCATTCGATATTTGAGCGAAAAACATACTAAAATACGTCTTTTCAACGGCATAATACCTTTGTTAGCCAATATAATAGACATTTGCTTCACACATAATCTACATTTGTTAGCCACCATTACAGTAATATGAAACGTACTATTTCGCGTTCAGGGGAAAAGCAGTACATATGCAACCTAATTATTTCGGAAACACATGTCGAATGCCATTACCCTTCGGGTTAAAATAGCATTAAATTGCCAGTAAATCAAATAGGTAACATGGAATTAATTTCAATTTCATCCATTAAAGCTACCGATGAGTACACGTGTGCAAAGTTTCACGCAGAACTGTGCATAAACGAAAATCGATCCAATCACTGTAATCGTTCGCAGAAATAAGAAACATTTCGCGCGACACCGTCTCCGGCGGCCGGAGGAGCCCGGAACGTGTCCTCGCACAATCGGTGACACGAGAACGGGGAGAGTGAAACATGCGTCTACATCAACGAGCCAACCCGAGTGATGCCTTCTTAAGGCGTGTGGCAGGGAATGCTTTGGGGGAGTTGCCGAATTCATGCCGAATAAAATAATAACGGTAGAGGAAAAAAAATAATAGGGATGAGGAAAGGAACGAATAGCGAGGCGTTTTCGCATTGAGTCGGTGTCTCGGTCTGCTCTTGCTGTATCGAGAACGCAGTGCACTGGAAAAATTATACTCAAATGCACGCGATCAAGAGAGAATATTGGCGAGGCCATTGAAACTCTGGGCAACACATTGAAGAAAATTACGGAAAAAAATTATAACGCGTATGATGACAATAAGTTTAAGACAGATGAATGTGACTGTCGTTATTTACCTCTTTTATTTATATGATTATTTTGAGAAATGAGCCGATCAGGATAAGTGAAAGTCAGTATAAAATCCTTGGGTCTTACACATGGAGGGCCCTTCAACATAAAATGTATCATTCTTCGTCTCAGAGTTCGTCCCACCCTTCTTCATACCATCCATAAAACTTATTCTCTTTATTTCTCTTCCCCGCATGCCCAACATTCTTCCCTCTGTCACGGACTTGTGCAACCCTTCCCTCATCCATTACCTCTCCTATTCACCTCCTTAGCCTCTTCCTAATCTTGCCCAGAACATTTTCAAACTCACCGATCATTCTAAGCACTTCCACTTAGTTCCCTTCTGCCCATCCTTATGTTCAATAAATTTCGCTTAAAATAGTACGACGTGATGAAGCAGACTAATGTAATCACAGATAGAAAGTGGGCGCATGAGAGTCGAGGGAGGAAAACAGAAGACAAACGTCGAGCGCCACGCATGAAATTCCGCCGCCTGAGGGCCGTTATATCAGCGCCTCCTCCATTAAAAATTTTTCACTCCCCGATCCGGGGGAAATCGTCCTTTAAGGCGAATTGATCGCATTCCCGGATTAAGCGAGACGTGCCTTAATCTCCTCCAAAGTGGTGGCCTCCCCGCGAGGGGGAGGTGTGATTTAGCGGAGGACACACGGCGGAAAGAGGGAACTGAGGTCCTCCCAACCCAAGTGAACCCCCTTTGGGCGAATGGATGGGAGGCTTGGAAGGAAGGACTCCCACTTCGGTTGAAGGATGAGCGAGCGAGCGAGGAGGAGAGATGGGAAAGACCAGAGGGCGGTTGGGAAGAATAATGGATGCAAAATAGCCATATTTCCTCGCGGGAGCGAAACAAAATGAGACGGAATATCCATACGTCCTTAAAAGCTTGAGTCGCGACCAAAAATTAATTCACTCAGGTTTTCTACCCCTTCTGAATATAATTTATCTTAACTACTCCGAATACAGCACCTACGGCCAGTTTATATCAGAGGAATAACTGTAACATTAGTCGAACACAAACACCCATGTCCTGGGCAGATTCTACCCAGGTGGGACTCGAACCCGAGAACCTCGGGTTAGCAGGCGAGGACTTTACCGCGCCGCCAACGGCGCCGCCTTATACACATACAGGATATTGAAAGCAAACAAGTGACATACCACTACCGACACATTATTATTATTATTATTATTATTGAGAAATCTATCGTTAAGGGTAGGTTTAGTAAGTCTGAAAATCCTCTGAATTTTCACAATGGAGGACCCTATTGACATATGAAGTTCCATTTTTAATTTGTCCGTCCTTTCCTTCTTCATACCGGGCATTAAACCTATTCTCTTTATTCCCCTTCCCCGCTTGCCCGACATCCTTCCCTGTGATACGGCCCTGAGCAGCCCTTCGTCCTTTATTACCACCTCCAAATTCCTAATTTGCCTCCTCCGGATGTCAGCCAAAAGTTACCTTTCCCCTAATGGGTCAATCCGTACCGAGCACCAGCGGTTTCCCTTCCTTTTAATCCACCGCAACTTCTCCATCCTCCTCCATACACCTACATCTTTAAAGTCAGGAGCCTATTCTCGGCATCTTTCATCGGAGCACCCCGTTTTTATCCCATAGGACACACTCCAAGTCAAAATCTTCGCCTGCCTCTTCCATGCATCATTCAAGAATGAAAATCTAACATGAATTTCCCTTAGACATTTTTGCAAGGTTGGGACAACTTTCATACAATTGAGCTTTGCAAAAAAAAGATCCTCTTAAGGCAGCAGGCGTAGCAACGCCGTAAGCCTAACTTTATTTTTTACAAACAAATCCCCTGCTCAATTCCATTCTCTAGAGTAAATGTTTCTGAGGCTGATGACACTCATCTCTTGCGCCTCAACTGCTTCCGATTGCCACCAAATCCACTGTCTGGATACGTTAACTGTTTCATCAACTCAATTTTGTGTCTTCCCGCCTTAAGCTAATTTGAGCGGATATTTTTCAAGTATTAAGTGAGATCATAACCAAACTTTATTATAAAATTCAAACAATTTCAATAAATTGGGCGATAAATTGTTTTTACCGACGGAATTCTCAGTATTCCACAGGGTAAACGTAGCTGCGACTTGTTTGTCATGACTCGCCGCACGCTGGTAATGCCTTCTCACTATAGGATTTACCACGAATTTATGAAAATTATTACGGTGACTATTTTTTTCTTTTAAATAATTGAGAACATATACGAGGTACACGCCGTACGTTAGCCGCGATCTGAGATTCACATTGACCTTAGTTTTTCTTTTTTCAATGTCTCTCTCGGAGACAGTCGCACCTACGAACTCCATGGAACATTACTTTAACTGTTTGTTAAATATCTCGGAAATATTTTGATGTCATTAGACAGATGAAACATTTTTTCCTGTTAAAAGGTCAAATTCGTTGACTTTCTCTTTGGCGATATCTCGCTCACATCACCTAAATATTTTGTTAAGGTAGTTTGAGCGAAATATCATTTTACCTAGAAATCAATGAATTTGGTCTCATTTCAAAGAAAAATATCTCACCCTTCCAACGATACCAAAATTTCAACTCCTTACTACATTACTTTCCGAGATATTTGCCTGAAAATACCAGCCCTTTTACATGGAAATTTTTTAAATAAGGTCCAGAGAAACCTTATTTAACAAATGAGATATTTCTGTCACCTAGATCTCGTCAAAAAACCAATAGTGTGTAGTTTGTGTGATATCTCAACTATCTTTGCAAATAAATCATGTAGCCACCGCAGTAAATTATTCGGGATCACATTAAACCTTCCGTTTAGATAGTTTCAAACGTACCGCGTGAAAAAAACGAGTCAAGATAAAGATTAATTTAGATATTTTCATTGCTTACTTACACTTTCTGTCATGTAAAGCTATATTATTGCACCATTAATAATGCAATGTTTAATTCGCGTGTCTCACAGCTGGTGAAATGATATAATATAATTCGAAGATGGTCTCTATTATGACTACGGAACTATCTCGCACGTACTACCTTAAGTCTTTTCTACTTCAGAAGTGATTTGTAGGAAAGTAGAGAAGAAAGATAATGACGAAAAAGAACGAATTTTTAGTATTTTCCACACTTAAAACTTTTATTCCTGACCCAGGTTTCGACTGCCTTGCAATCATTTTCAAAGGTCCACCTTATCTTTTGATCAGTGTTGCACATCATTGAAAAAGCTTTAATTCTTTGCAGCTTTGAAAATGATTGCAATGCAGTCGAATCCTGGGTCAGGAATAAAAGTTTTAAGCGTGGAAAATACTAATAATTCTTTCTTTTTCGTCATGTCTGTAGTGTTATTCCACAAAGTTACGCCTTCAACCATTAAGTTTATTTAAGAAAGATAATACCACCTTCTTCAACACAAATGTAATACCACCTCCATCTCTCATACCTATACGTCCTCTATCCATTTTGCGGCATAATATATTATTCATTTCAATTATGAGGCGTCAAGAAATGATAGATAATGAGAGAGAAAGGAAGAGGTGGGGAGAGGAGCGCGCAGAGAGAGAGAGAGAGAGATCGAAAGACGGACGACGCTTAAGGAATTGGAGACACCTCGCGGAAGGAGGGGGAGGGTTCGAAGACGGAGATGTTGGAGGGGAAGAAGGAGGAAGAGGAGGAGATGGAAGCGAGAGAGAGAGAGAGAGAAGGAAGGCAGGGCTTGTCAATCCGACGCCGTAGATATTAAGGACACGATGGGAGGCCAGCATCCCTAAATATATTTTCCTCTCCACTCCATTCGAAAACACTCGGATCGAAAATAAGACATAATTTTGGCCGGTAACCAGCACCATGACACTCCTCTAACACACAGAGAGACGGATTCCCTCTTTTCCTTTTCGCTTCCCCTCTGCCTCCAACCTCCCCCACCGTTCCATCCCCAACCCTCTCATCTCCCCCCCCCCCACCCCGAGCGGCTCTTTTAACACTCGTGAGACGGAGCGAATAAAAAGCAGCAAAGCCACACACTCACGCGCATCTGTGGAAATAAAATCTTCCCTACAACTCGAGTACACCTTTTGAAACACATTACACTGGTTTGATTCGATTTTACACACATCTACATACTACCCCGCGAGCTGTCGCATGGGCGTGTGGCAAGGGGTGGTAGGTCACCAGCCGTGTAAAGATGCAACATTTTTGGAGGTGAAGTGGTGACATGTCCAAAGAGGGTATATTTGGAGGAGTTCAATTTTTATTGTGGTCTCTTATTGTGCGGGGAAAGAACAAGTTTTTGCACCTATCTGTTCGGAAGTGTATCTCTCTTATTTTATCGCATCTGTCAGACCTAGAGATGTAGTGAGGAGTCATGATAATATTACCTGTGTCGCTCTGAAAAATATCAGTTCCGAATTTCTCAAGCAACATAAGTCTAGCTTGCAACCTCCAAGTCTCTAGGGGCTCCCACCTTAATTCCTCTTAACTAAACTCCACGTTAATTAAAAGTTGTGAGACACTATGTGTACGCTCGTAGCAGTTTTTAACGAAGCGCGCTGCTTTCCTTTGTATTTTATTGATGTTTTTGGTTAAATCTATTTGACCAGGGTCCCAAATGCTCGCGGCGTATTCGAGATGTGGCCTAACCAGAGCGAAGTAGCATCTCTCTTTGACTTTTTCATGCCGCCAAACGCCGCGAAGAGCTTTCTCTCGGATTACGTGGACGCGCTACATCTACATCTACATACTACCCCGCGAGCCGCCGTTTGGGCGTGTGGCAGGGAGTGGTAGGTTACCAGCCGTGTAAAGATGTAAAATATTTGGAGGTGATTGGAGACGTGTATTATGAGAGTGTATTCAGTGGAGCTCAGTTTTTATTGTGTTCGCTTATTGTGCGCGGAAAGAACGAGTTTTTGTACCTATCTGTTCGGCAGTGTATCTCTCATATTTTATCGCATCTGTCAGTCCTAGAAAGGTAGTGAGGCGTCATGATAATATAAGCTCCGCACCCATCATATCAGCTTGAAAATTTTGCACACTCGTGTGAAATTCATTTACAATTCTAGTTTTATCACTAATTTACAATCCCATCTATTTACAACTGCTTTCCAGGTACTTGGCAACTAATTAAATTCAAACTCAATTACATGACGATGCCTCCTCGTGCTTGAATGCTTCGAAACAAAGCTCTGAGGATAAGTATGGGTAGTTGAATGTAGGTGGGGATTCAATTTATCTATTAAATTCGACGCATGGTGAATATTAATTATTTCAATAATTGTTGGAAGAATAGCAAATTAACGCATGAACAGCTAACGGATAATGTCACCCTTGAAACAGTCAGCTAGACATTAAACTAAACCCAAATATCACTGAAACGTCAAATTATTAAAACTGCTTCTTTCAGTTATATATTTTTACTGGACTATTACCTTAACTATATAAAACTCGGCTTGCAGCAACCACAATATACGTGATCGATTACAAAGATAATGATAAATAATGAGGTGGGAACTGAGGAGCTCACATTAAACACTGAAGATACGGATACTTCTGATCTCGGCATAAAGTGGAGTAGCAAATACAGGCAAACAGTAAATGCGTTGAAAAATCTGGTCCATCGAATTATAAAACCTTTACCTCTGTTTTAAGTTAGTAGTTTCATTTGAAAATGAACTTTGAACAAGCAGTAAATGAGGTAATAATATAAATGATGTAAATCAACCTGTAAAGCAATGTTAATGAAACCTAAGATGTCGATGATGCAGGAGAGGATGAAGCTTGAGAGAAAGCGAGAGGAAGAGGATAGGGAGAGAGAGAGAGAGAGAGAGAGAAGGAAGACGAATGAAAAGGAAGAGATGAAAGAGGAAGCATCGATGATGAGGCGGAAAAGGAGGTTAAGAGAAGGTTATTGGAGTGAACTTACATTTTTAAGGTAAGCAGAAGAACGCGTTGCTTCGGCCGCATTCCAAACAACGTCAATACCTACACTACACCAACTGTTTTACCTTGCATGCGCGATATGAAACTGCGATTCCGCTCTTTGGACAAATTTAACTGCCTTAAATGCAAATGTATGGGGTAGCAAAATTGAACTTCGATATTTACAAATATTCAGGTTCAGGCAGAGTTCTATCGTACGTAAACTAGCCATAATCATTTTAAATTAATTTATCGTCACCATCAGAAGTCATCAATTCGAAGATCGGTTGGCTGTCCACTCCACTGGCCAATCAGCAATCCGTTCGATTTCAAAATCATCATTCACTTACAAACTCTTCATGATTTGTAAGACGCAAAATTGTTACCAAATGTATTCATTACCCATGGAGATAGTAGTCGAGGAAAGGAAACTGCCGGCGGAGATGAGGCGGTGGAAACGGATAAATAGGAGCCGTGATTGAAGGGAGGGTGTTGGGAAAGTAAGGAAGGGAAAGAAACAGAATTCCCTTTATGGATGGGATGAAGACTGTTATGGACGTCTGCCAAGCTACAGACGTAAGTGGGGATAATGGCCTTCGGCTATTAAAGATTGGTTGGATTGATTGGAACCGCTTCTATATATTAATATCTCTTAAAATAAACAACAGGATTACTCGAACTCTTCACGGATCTTTGTTTCGCACATAATAGCAACCAGATACCACACACTATGCACAACGTATCCTCATCTTACGGCAATTTTAGTTGTATTCACAGTTCTTCTCAAGCATACATTTCAATTTTAGCTTATGTTGTGGTGAAACATTTGCTTCTAACACTAGTAAGACTTTGAGGGTTTTTCACACTCCGCATCTTAAGTGGGTGATATCCTACATTGCTTTACTCTTTAAATTTGGTGAGTGGGCACTTTTAGAGATGTTAGACGGCAGGGGAAGCTTTGAAAAGTCTTTCTCGCCCGAAAAAAAGCCGGCTTATTATTATAAACCGCTAGATCAACTCTTGAAAATCAGGTATGGTGTATGCTGGAGGGTTGGGTGTACTTGAATTGGAACACATCCTAATGTCGGGGTGCCGAGTATTTAAAGGGATAAGAAGAGGGAGAGAGAGGGGGGGGGTGAGGAGTCTAACTAACATGAGAGGGGGTGGGGCGGGGAGGGTAGGAGGAGATCGTCTCGCAGCTAGACGGAGAAATGTGCGACTGTGATTGATGGTTTCAACGTGCTCCCCATGGATCGCTTCCAAAGCCCTTCCCGACACACACACACACTGTCTCTCTCTATCTCTCGCATACACACACCCCTGCATTCTCTTCGCGATCTTCCCTTACCCTACTCCGCCCACCCAACCCCCCCCCCCACCCCCCGCACCCTTATCTTACCCTCTGGGGTGGAAATACTCGGCGGAATAGACGTCGAGACGTCGCTGGTCACAATCATGAAACATAAGCGTGGCAAGGACATAAGACAGCGTTTCCCACCCAGGGGTGCAGAAAAGCAGTCCAGGGGTGACGAGATAATATTTCATTTATTTATTTTATACTATGGTCACTATCCTATATTATATTATTATAATTTATTCTACCGGTAAAGGTAGGTTTTGTTGAATGTCAGAGAATCTCCTCCAGGTCTTTTAAACAACTATCCTATACTATAACTATAGTCAAGACAAATATATTGATTTATTTCAGATCTAATTGAAGTAGGGATTGTCTTATTTTTTCTCTTTTCAAGGAAATGGGATTTTATTTGAATTTAAGAGCATTACGACTGTTTCTTTTAATGGCATAGCATTATATTTTTAAGAAGAAATGTAATGCAAAGATAAAAATTACATATTTTTGCGGATCTATTTTTGGCAACATTTTTTCTTTTACACATTCTTCATTCTTGTTATAATTAAATTTGATTTAGATCATTAAAATTTGATTTAACAGATTTGTTTTGCGCACCATCACCTTTACTCTTAAATAGATTAATGCTTTAACCGGTGCAAGAAGACATTAAAATTTTTAATGGGGCGGGGCATAAAAATAGGCAGGGAACCAGTAACATAAGAGGTGCGTGATATACATGAACAACGGAAAGTCACGCCCTCGTCGATCAAAACGTTGGAATCCCAATTGTTTCCAAAAGAGAGGACATTACACGAGGAGGGTGGAACAGTTTACGCATACGGGTGACATTTTCGAGGAAAACGGTTACATCCGATTCAGGGTCGTCTCTTCTTAATTCTTTCAGTCACAAAAGAATCAAAGAATTAAAGCGCGAAAAATAAAAAAACGCGATATTTCGGTGGATACGGACTTAGATTAGTTAATCCTTAACCTAAAAAATTCTTGAAGAATATTTTTGATTCAAAATATTAATTTGAAAAAAAATAATATCACGATTCAAAGACTACCGGGATCTGCATTAATGGAATGATGCCATGTACCAGTTACGCGACTAAAAGAGGTGATATCCCAGTGCAGCGATAACTATAACAACTCACCGAAATCATATGACATGCGTATCGAGACAGCCACATTCCTTCTCCCCCCATCCAAAAGTGTCCGTGGTCACGTGGTGCGGCACCACCACACCCACTACACTCGTAGTTCACCACCCGGCTGAAGAGGTGTTCACCCGCTTCTCTTCCGCACTCAAAACCCTCAGTCGTCATACTATCTCCTTCGTTGATCTCTAAAAGAGGGTTTTTTTAGGCGCCTTTCAGTAAGCGATTCTCTCCTTCGAAATCCGTTGATGTCCTCATGGCCTGGCACTCTTAACTGTCAGCAGATACGGACATCCGTCCAAGGAATCGACTTTCTTCGAATAGTTTCAGCCAATATAGTGCTTCGATGACACCAGACTAAGCGTGATTCTTCAATTGAGAGAAATGAAGGGTTTCTAAGGTTTGTCGGAGGGTTTCACGCGTTTATTGGTCATCCACATGTATGCACGGATGACCATTTTAACTTGTGCCCTGTGAAGCGGCGATTAGCTAGAAAATCATGTGCAAATGCATAGACAACAGATGGGATAATAGCCCCAGCTCAAATTCCCTGCCTACACTCTTGTAAATTCGGAATATTGCATTGTGCAATCAAGTTCCTTGTGCAAAACGGTCATTATTTCTTTGGTATCCCAACAGAAGACTGGAAAGTTTTTATGGATACATGCTTTAACTAAAACCACTCCTTGGCTGGGGGTGGATTGTAGGGGGGAAAGGCGAGGGAAGGGGGAGAGGGGAGTGCGGGGGCGGAACCTTCTGACTTGGAGAGAATTCGGATGCAGATGCGGATGTGGAAACCTCGAGTGTGTCCTCGATGGCGTCGACTCTTTGGGCGTCCGCTCTCGCCGCCGTTGGCCCGGCCGCACCTCCTCCGCCGCCGCCGCCTCGGGTGTCATTTGGGTCACCCGCTCGTCTCCTCGCACACGGGTGTCTGCGATAGGGGGGGAAATTGGCGGGGGGGACAAACTTGTCAAACCTTCCACGGGACGCGGTTGAGTAATTGCGTCGCCTCTTCGGGAAGTGCCGAGTTTTGAAACCAACGCGACGTCTAATAGGACGAGGTGGCACGAAGAAAGACCATTAAAAATGTATTTGCCGTTCGCGCGCGGAATCATTACTGGAGGGGCTTAATGTCTCCTCTCTTAGAAGTGAACTAGTTCTGAGGTGCATGGGCGGCTGGTTAATGGCGATTTCAAATTCCATTTCGAAGTCTTTGATTAGGCATTGAGGTGGAGTCGTTTTCCGTAATTTGGAGGACTAAAACGAGCCACGATCACAAACAGAAAGCTGTGATTAGGAACGCGTCACCAACTTGGGGGTAAAAATGAAAATTTATTCTCGCTAAAAGAATTTGACCGTAAATTCAATGCTCAAGTTCTTAATTCGACAGATTATAGATGTGTTTTATGAGAAAAGGGGATTTGGAAGAGGAGATTCAAAGAGGTAATCAATAGTGCATTGAAGACTTCGTTGTAAAAAGATCACTCGAAATTGGAAATTTAAGTAATGGATTGTCCAAAAACTCACAGATAGATTATACTGGTAGATCAGCAAGTGATGGACTTTTCGATTGATTTTTCACAATCTGTTTTGAAACACATGCCACACCAAATGAAATGAAAGGGAAGCAAGTCAAATTAAGAGTTTGTAACCAGCATGGATTAAAATTGTTTTAAAATTGGAACCGGAAGGGTAATTCAGCAAAACGATTAGAAAAGAAAATGTTTCGTTGAGAAAGTATTTTGAAAATATTATCAGATGTAAGAGATTCAGCGGAGGAAAATGAAACTGGAAAGCCATTCTAAAAGGAGATTCACATCACATGGAAAATGTAAGTTCTAGAAATTTGAAGAACTGTCCAAAGAACCTGAGTGATAAAGTGATCTTGAAAATAAAAGTTGTCTGTGAACATTTTAAACCTTGCCCCCAAGACCAAGAAGCCCTTCCAGCTTAGGAATCGGCCACATTCGCAAGATTTCGCAGGCGCGACACTTCCCATTGACCCCTCGGCCTAGGGAACAAGGGACGGACGGGGTGAAGTGGTGGTAATCGGTAGGAATGGCAGAGTCGCGGCAGGCGGTGCTCAAAACAACGCGAGGCGTGCAGAAAAAAAGACAAACGCTAAGTCGTAAAGCGCGCTCTCTCTCTCTCCAAACGATGAGCATTCCCGGCAGACTAACCTATCCCTCTGTGCTGTGCTCGACTGTCGCGCACAACATCCTTCTTTCTCCCTCGCTTCATTTCCGTCCCTCATATCCACCGTTTCCCGTTCTTCCATCGCTTTATCCATTCGCCCATCTGGCACTCAACTGTTTCGCCGAAGGTCAAGGCTGTACCAAAGATTGCATAAGAGACTTGATGCAACCATTAAAGCAAAGGGAACAACTGAAGCCATCAAAATGCGCAATCGGTCATTGGCTCAGTTGCACAGTAATTACGTCGACCACATAAGTGTTAGAAGTGAAATTATTGCGGTACCGTAATTATTTATCGAGAAACATGAGATTTTAAATTTCATAAAACATTTGCATTAGTCATTATATTTTATTTTGCATTGATGGACAAATTATTGGCCATGTAAGGTGAATCATCTTTTTGCAAAAACAGATTTCACTTTTGAGTCTCAAGACGTCATATATTCTCTTCAATAACCTATGGGTTGAGCAAAATTCGACATTATGGCGAGGCAATATAAAGTTTGAACCGCAGAGGCCACCATCAATTGCAAGATTTAGCAAATAGTATAGATTATTGCATTATAGCACTATCGCACCAGTGCTCTGCAAGGCTCTGTATATTGCAAGATTTCGTTTCATATACCCATCAGATTCCATATAACGTATTCTCAGATCTTTCGATGCATCGAATGTCACACAGATTTGTGTATGCTTGCATAATGCTTTGCATCGTGAAATATATCACAATACTGCAAGGCGATATGAAGACGGTGCATCTATCCTTCCGCGCGGGTCTGAAAAAGCCTGAGACAATACCATCGGGTCTCAATATCGCCCCCTTCAAGATGGTTGTCTACTTAGAGTGCGACCAAGATATTAGCGCAGTTGACGGAACTCCAGCCTATCAGTAAACGCGTCCAATATCGTATGGGGAAGGGAATCACGTGACAAAATAATCTATGATGGTGGCTTTTATTTAAATCATACGATCATAAAAAAATTATTAATTTTTCATTTATTTTTACGCGAAGTCAGAATATTTTTTTACGATGCAATTATCTATAATGGACTCCTTGACCCGGACGATAACTATCTTCGCACAACGATGTCGCATCGACTTCGATACTCCGTTTTCTCGGGCGTGAGTTCGTGGAATTTGCTTAACATAGTAAATGAAAAGTATAACTTAGTTATTCCACATAGATTTATTAACAGGACACCCTAGGTTTAGAAGAAGCTCGTCATCATCAGGGCACCTCATGATGACGAGCTTCGTCGAAACCTAGGTCGTCCTGTTAATAAATCTATGTGGAATAACTAAGTTATACTTTTCATTTACAAGATATCGAAGTGGATAATTTGAAATAACCCACTGTCTTTTTCTACTCTACTTCCATTTTTCTACCGGATTTAAACTCTTTCAAACAAACTGCCTCCCACCCCCTTCCTCCGCCCCACCCAACGTCTCAAGAGACGCCCATTGAAGCCTTTTTGAAAGGGAAACGGCGATTGTTCCCCTCTTCTTCTTCATTCGGACGCGGGAGTGGGGCGATGGGGGGGTGGAGGGGGGGCGCAGGTGGCCGCGGCACCGCGCACAAGACGCGCAAACGAAGACCACCAAAGTGACGAGTCAATCTGTTTAACTCGAGGAACAGCGGAGCGATAAATTACGATGGACTGCGCACTGAGCGGCCGCTGAGAGATGAGTTTTCGTTCGAGCGGAAGAGGGAGGAGAAGATTCCCGTGGACCCGCTCACAACCTTCTTCGTCCTTCCCCCCTCCCCCCTCCACTTCCCACCTCTCCCCCTCGGCCACAGGAAATTGAGTCTCTTTCAATCGAATCGCTAAAAACTTCAGGTCCTCTCCTGCAAAGTGACAACGTGAAAAATTTCGCTCCTCCATCTTTTGGTTTTTTACCGATTAAATAGTAGATTTTGGGATAGTCCTTACCTTTAGTCCTTCATTTCGGCAATATTTTGAAACGCTCACAGGCATGGCTAACTATCTGCCTGACAGCCAAAGCAAATTTGTTGGTGTTAGAATAACTCATAGGTAGAGAGCTGGGTGGCAAGAGTCACGAACGAGGAAGTGTTTAAGAGGATAGGGGAAATACGGTGTCTACTCAAAATGCTAAATAAGATAAGGTACACCTGGATTGGCCATATTCTCCGACATGAAAGGTTGGTTAAGACCACACTAGAAGGAACAGTAGAGGGCAAAAACCAGAGGGACAGACCTAGACTGGACTATATGGGACAGCTGATGAAGGAACTAGCTTGCAAATTGTACAGTGAAGTGAAACGATTGGTCCAAGATCGGATAAAGTGGAAGACTGTTGCAGATCAATCCTAGGTTTGTAACCAGAGAAGAAGAGAAAAAAGGAGAAATCTCAACTCTCGCCCTTCATGTAGACAAGGCATGTTTTTTCAATAGCTGACAGTATTAAAAAACATCTCGAATTACATTTTACAGGCCAGGGGAATCAGTGTGATGCCGGAGAAAGCAACAGTATTTAATGCTATGGTTTTAGGTACACATCTTCATGTGTCTCCTTGATATCTGCAGGTATGTGCAAAACTTAAAGCGCATTTTTATTTTCATTTGCCTACAAAATTAATAAATGAACCACATGAGTATTAGAATGGTGTCATTCCGAGGAAGGGCTGGAAAATAAAACAACACTACAAAAAAGTAATTTACCGATTAAAAGAAGGTTTTATTGAAAGTCATATGAAATCCAGATTTTCCTACCTCAATTACATCTTACTTCATCACCACGTACGTCCTAGCCTTCCTGATCAAGTCCATGACACCCATTATCTTTCTTCCTTTTCCCCGCTATCCCAGCATCTTTCCCTCCATCACAGCCCTAAGCAACCCTTCACCCCATATTACCTCCTTCAGCCACCTACTCTGTCCGCTCTTGAACTCATCTATAAGTTTCCTCTCCTCAACCACCATACCATGTATACTTCCACGTTTGTCTTCCTTTCTGTACGACACACCTGCTCAACCCTACTCCATACCCACATCAATAATCAATCAAAAACGAGGGGGAACTAAGGAAAAATTTTTCAATTACCTCGAACCTATAAACAGACCTTTCCATTTCTCATCAACCTCGAGTTGGCGAATGAAGGAACAAAAATAATGAGCAGGCATTGTATTAAATGGGCTCGAATATACAACATAATTCCACAGAAAATGATGGTGACTACAGGGAAGGCGGTTTCAAACTTGATCAACGTTGAAATTCACTAATCCAATTACTTAATGATGACGTGTAACGTCCAAACTGGTGGCGAAACAAAACTAATGCGGAACTGTGGCGACTCTTTTATTTAGCAAATTGGTAAAGTTCCAAAATACTGGCCTCGATCATACATCAGTTACCACGGAAGCTTGAAAGAAAAGCGATATTTATAACGCGATAAATAAACGCGCAGGTAAATGCCATTCAAAGTGTGCTCTGCGGGTGGATTTAGCAACACGGGTGACAACGGGATCTAATGGTGAGGACCATGATGCGTCTTTGATGAGCAGACAGGGAGGAGTGATAAATCGAATCTCGTCGGACTGAAATACACCTCTCACCTAGATAACTGCACGGCCATTCCTTCCTCGTCAGTCTGTTTCTCGTCTCCCGTCTCCTCCCTCCTCCTCCTCCTCCCCTTCCCTTCTATCCTTTCTTCCTTCCTCTCCCTTTACCACCCACTTTGTTTCTCTTCTCTCGAGCCTCCCCCTCTTCGTCTCGCCTCTCTCATCCCTTCCCTTTGGCGACACCTCTTTTCGTCACCGTTAGTCATTTTTCTGATGACGCACCCTCCCCCTCCCACACTCACTATCTTTCCCCCCCTCCCACCCCCGCCCCCCTTATTTGTTAACGGGCTCCCATTTCTAAGTTTATACCGTTGGGCACTCATGAGTGGAAATAGAATTGGAAATGAAACGTTTCCCCTCCAATAATTACCGCCTAATGGGATTCAACTCCTCCGACGCATTTGCTCCGTCACCATGCGGACCTACGCTTTCTATCTTGGGCCTTTGGCTGGGTTTTCGGGACGGAGCGACAAAGAGCATTAATCAACAGTTAAAATGGCCTTAATTTCATATTCAGGGAAACTATCGTGTTTTTAACAATGATCGAGAGAAAAAAAAATGAGGAGGATTTAGTCTTGATAGGGCCGACTGACCGTTTATCAACACATATGACATAATAAAGCCAAGGAAGGAGATAATAAAGCCAACCTTTGCGGGAAAAAATGATCACCAGTTCAAGATAAAGTGCCAATCACAAAGGACAATTGTAAAACAGTACTCCTCCTTGAACAGCACCATACGTGACTGGAACGACCTACCAGCAAAAATATTTGAGCCCTTCCCAAAAAAATTTTGTATTTTTAAAAATAGGTTAAAGAAGTAGGTTTCACGGTTTATTCTTTTACTCGGCTGTTTTTAATGTTACCACCGGGCCAATGGCCTACTTGTGACTGTTTAATTGTAATAATAATTATAATAATATGGAGCGAGTTGGAAATCCTAAACCTAATTTCAGTGATGAGGATTCACGCAACCGCAGGTAGGCCACATTTGAAAAAAAATATTACTTTTCTCATTAATTTCAAGGTATTAAAAGAGTAACTATAACTCTATAGGTCTACCTGAACTCTAGACTCAATCGGAAACCCGAGACGAACTTTTTCAAGTAATTATTTGGGAAAGCACTACATCCTTCCATGACTCCATTATGCATTGAAAAAAACTTCAACCGAGGGTATGGTAACCATATCTAATAAGTCCTATTATGTCATGTTGACTAAAAAAACCGGCTTTCACCGAGCCATTATTTTCCATTCGCTCGCCTTAGAACCTCATCCACGACCAAAAGTGAGACACAAAGAATTCTCATCAGAAAAGTTGATCATGCACAACTATCACAAGAAAAATCCCGAATAAATTTCCATGCTGAATGATCACGTTAATGGTTCACCACACTCACCTTCCTGAAAATAATTTTAATCGTCGCCTCAATCTTTATTAAGTACGTCAACAGTCTCCCTAGGGTCTCCATTCACAAATGATAGACACTAATGTAAACCAACCCAGTCATTCCACACTTTTGTTTTCCTTCCGTGAATTACGATCGTTTCCCACCTGTCCTATCCGGAAATTTGTTCTCACCCTCTCTGACATTAATTGCATGCTTCCGATGTCCAAGAAACACTGACTCTTGTGCCACCTACCGAGCCAAACCCTATTCTCTCTCTCTCTCTCTCTCTCTCTCTCGAGAAAAAAAGTTGGATCCTCCTTCGGCAAGATGGAAGAGGAGGAATAATCGGCCGTTATATGTTCCACGCGATGGCCCGGAATCGTATAACAACGCAATACATTCCCGGCGAGAATGGACCAGTGATATTTCATCCCTCCTCTAAACAAAAACAGTCTTTTTTAAATTCCAGCTTATTTCTGCAACTCCTGACTAAAATAACGCGGAGGAGATTTCTGATGCCGCTCCTTCTCACGCTTATATTCTCACTCTCACTTGTACACCACCCACGGGTGACACTTTGGTGTATTTCCACCCCTGTTCGCAATCGTCGCCGCCACATGGAATGTCACTCCCACGCAGGTCCAGAGAAAAATAAACAATTTCCCAGTCGCTTAAACCTTATCCCATAAAAATCACTTGCAGTTATAACAGAAATCTACCTCGCAGAAGAAGTCTCCGCGATGCCTCAATTTGGTCCCTTCTGTTTTCAATATCTCTCATAGCCCTGATACTTTTAAGCAACACCAAAGGAATGATATTCATCTTGAAATAATGTTCATTTTTTTGGTTTCCACCGATAAAATTAGGTGTTTTTGGACAAAAGATAACCTTAAGAAATCTTTTAATAAAAATGGGAGTTTTTCTACTCACAATATTTCTTTTTAAGATCAGCATCAACTTTTGCCTTCAACTTATCTCGTAACCCATGCGTGTATCTCTTCATCCTATTAACAATACCTTGTCTCTTTCTTCCCCTTCCCTGCTTATCCAACATTCTCCACTCCATCACACCTTTCATCCAACCATCGAGTCAAATTACCCGCTAAGCTTCATACTTTCATGTACTCAGGATTTCCCTATTTCCTCCAACACCTTGCAATCCTCATCCACCAAACTAAGTGCTTCCTCATTTCCATTGAAGTCCATGCATCGCACCATTTATCAGAACTGAATTAAGAATATTCTCGGCAGATTTGACAAGAAATTGAAAATCAAAAGTTGGGAGGTTAGGGAAGGGGCTGTCGAAAAACCTACCGTTCAGCTAGTAGAATGATGATTAACTCATATCAATTATCCATCGACCATTATTTTATAGCCCACCTAAATGAATTTGTCAACAATGAGAGCATGAATACTCGAGTAACTAATTTTTTGCAGCAAAACTAGAAGTGAAATGTATAAGAGTTATTTCGTTAAAAACGTAGAGTGAAAGTAAAATATAGGAAGAAACGACTAAAATAATTGCAAAACAAGAGATGCAATGCTAAAATTACATAATAAGATATTAATGAAACACAAATCAAGGTATTACCAATATATCTGATACGATAAAATAACATTCTAGTCACCTCATGGATGCCACTGATACATCATATATTCCAAGTACATGCCCCATCGGGCACCTCATTTGAGTCTCCAGAGATAACAAACCGCTGCCATAGGTTGCCAAGGCATGGCGAGACATCAGGACTTCCCTTGGGAGTACCTAATTCGTGTTTTCGCCATGTTGGGAACCACGTACGAAGCGGAAATTTTGGAAATGACGAGGAATAGAAAGCACGAGTAGATGACTAGAAGACCATTAGAGATCGTTACCTATAAGCGCAAAATAAAGATTTACAAAAGTAGCACAAATACCGAAAGTACAGATAAAGAAAAAATGCAGAGGAAGAGATAGCAGGAGGTAAGGAAACTAGTATTAGATAGGGAAGGGTGCAGTCGGCTAATCGAAGGATTGAACGATAAATGATGACCGAAGGTATATGTGCGAATAACTTCTTATCGATTAAAATGCACTGATGCAGAATTTTCAGGCAATATTATTATAATGTATTCTACCGGTAAAGGTAGGTTTTGTTGAATGTCAGAGAATCTCCTCCCGGTCTTTTACACATTTAGGGGCCTATCTCCCGCAAGCATATCCTTTTTCGCCCTTGCATACGATCTGCCCTTCTTCATCCCATCCATGAAACCTATTCTCTTCCTTCCCCTTCCCCTCTTGCCCAACATCCTTCCCTCTATCACACTCTTCAGCAACCCATCACCCTTTATCAAATCCTTCAGCCATCAACCCTACCTTTCCCGGATTTCATTCGAAGGATTCCTTTCCTCGAAAAAGTAAAAAAAATATTCGACATAATAAAGAAATAAGCGCGCGATCAAAATAATGAGAAAACTGCTGGGAAAACGAAACAGTGTACCATGAAGATCGTGAATAACACATTAATATTTTACTCGGACATCAAAGAGACAATTCACTACCACTGCATATGCCTCCGGCACATCTCAGTATAGTCTTGGAGAATCACTACGAATAGAATGGGAATTTTTGGAAAGGAGGAGTACACAGGAGCAGAAGACGGATTGCGTTTTCAAGACTATGAGGGAAAAAGAATAAAAACTCGCTATTATTAGTGAAAAATCGTTCCCGACGAATCGTCTTTCATTCTCTTTACGGCCCATTCCAGAAAAAGCCCACGCCGTTGCTCCTTCCTCTCCTGACATCCAGTTCCCAGCCCTCGGGCGGTGGTGGTGGCCCTCACAATCTCCCTTTAATACGCAAAAGGGCGGCTAATCCGACCATCGCAACCGCCCCACTCACTCACGGGGCAAAGGATCGAGCCGTGTGCCGTGAGGGCAAGATTCAAAGCGACTGCGATACTCCCTCGCCATCCCTCCACCCTCGCAAACCGTCATGACGTGGGCCGAAAAGAGGCGACGCACGGCAAGTAACCCGGCGCATATTTCATAACAATGGAAATGTGGACTATCTCCTGGCGAGAAGAAGAAAGGTTTCGCTTTCAGTATTTTTAAGCGCGATGGAGCCCGAGGAGGGGGGGGTTGACGTCTTGAGATGGGGGGGGGGAGAAGGAAGGTCATGCAAATGGATTGGGGGTGGGGGGGAGACTGGGGGGTCGGTTGGGTGGGTGGGTTAAAAGAGTTGGAGGGCAAGCCGGGATGAGATATGCAAAACGGTGAGGTCAGCCGAGGGCAGTCCGGCCCCCAGCCGCCCCCCCCTGCCCCATTGAGGCGGCGCCAGAGTCCCGCGCGTGGGCAGGGAAAGTCGCCCCTGATCTATTGTGTTGAGGTCAACCTACTCGGGAATCCATTGCTGCCCTTCCCCACCTCTTAGCACGCCCAGCGACGGAGTGAGATGTCAAGGAACGAGCCGTGAGACGAGGGGTGTGGGGCGGAGGACGCTAAGGGGAGACGGCGAGGGAGAAGGGAAATGGGAAGGCGGGAAAAGGGAAGGCGGAAAACGGTGTGAGAGCATTTTGTAAAAGGTCGGTCATCCCTCGTATATGGAGCGTGGCGTTGATTCGGTCGGAAACTTGGTCCTTGTGAAAATAAGGGGAAGGGCAAGTGGGGCGAGAGTAATTGAGTAAGTGAGGAATGCGGTGCAAATAAAGATGAGATTGTTATGAAAACAATCATTGCACGGTGGGTCACTCTCTCCAATAAAAAGCGCGGAATCGCACAGCTCGGAAATTTGGTCTTTTCGGATTGGATACTTAGATAGAGGGGGGTGAGGGTAAAGGAATGAGGCGCGGCAGAAGGGATGGGAGAAAATAAAGTTGTGATGACAATTATCGAACGGTCGATCATCTCTTCATTACGTAGTTGCATTAGTCTGAAACTGGGTCTTTACGGAGAGAAATTTTGCACATATAGGAAAAGGGCAAACTCAGAGCAGGTATACAGAATGAGTCATACCAATAAAGAAGTTTTAATTAATTTATCGGCATAATATTTTTCCATTCAGTTTCCTCGAACAAAGTTTTCAGGCAGTGAGAGAAAGAACTACTCATAAGAGCAATAATCAAATACAAAATTCATCTGGGTCTCATACATAATTAATCTCCAGTAAAATTTCTGCATCATGTATATTATTTCTTCGACAAAAATTGGAAGGACCTCAAAAAACAATATTATCTCTGGTCTTTGCAAAGGGCTCAGTCTCTTTCCGTATCAAAAGGTATCTTGAAAGGACAACAAGCAGAAGGCCTGGAAAAAATATTAATTTTAATCCAAGGCTTACACATGAAAACAGCTCCACAAAGATGGCCATGCCCTACAGAAGTGATTCCTTCTGGCGAATTAAAATGTTTTCGAGCTTTCTCGCCTGTCAATTCAGCGAGCGGAGAAACATTCAAACTCGGCCTCTAAAAATACAGACGCCGCCATTAAAGCAAATGATAAAAGCAAGAAAGGAAGGCCTTCAACTCCCCCGCTAATTGGAGCACAGTTTAAAAATAACGACCTCGATAAACAAATATCAATTAGACGTGGATTTCAATAACAACATCCGGCTGTCCTAGGCTACACGAAACACACCTAAGACATACACTCTTAAAAAGAGAGGAGCGAGCCCTTTAATACACTACTTCTGGTTCCCTTTGAAATGTTTGGTTAAATTTAGGCAGGGGATGGTAAAGACGCATAATAAAAAAGCATAATGAGAGGCGCTCCTTCTCAAAGCGATGGACTATTTTAAGCGGCCATCACGAGCGGCGTTACAATAGCGCCATCTCCTTTAGCGCGGTTTCTCTTTCCCCATCACCGCATCGCGATGAAAATCACGCCTTCGCTATCCGTGCCCGGGCCGTATTACCCACACAGACGGTGTAATAGTGCCCGGCGCTATTACACCGTGAGGGCGACTCGCACTGTGCGCCACCTCGGATAATGGACGGCGCACAGCTCCATGATCGAGAAAAGACCCTCAGAGGCCTTTCACAAATTTATCAAACTGATAGAAAGTTTTCTTAAGCGCGAAGGATTTAAGCCTACTTGTGATTAAAACAGGCACAATATTTACATGAAATAAATAATTATTTATATTTTCTTATCAATTGCAGACGTCGAACTTAGATACAAATTAAGCCAGCAATATGGTCGTTATGGTAAATCATTGGTTTTAAGTGACTTTGGGGAAAAGATTGCAATCTATTTCAACAATGTACTTTTCCACCGTGTAAATCTGGATGAAATAAGGAATAGCAGACGATTTTAGGAACTTAAGAGTGATATAAAGGTGCGGCAATTATGGTCAGGGGACGTGGTACCAATAATTGGGAAGTCAGTATAAAGACTCTGAGAAAACCTGCCAATCTTCTGGCGCAATACTCAAATTTTCCACTATGGAAAAACTATTCCACAGATGGATTGGCAAATTTTTAGAAGTTCTTCTAACCAATCAAACATTTCGTGGTCATCTGTTAAAACACCAAAACATCACCGCACAATTTCCTGCCAGCAACCCTTACTTAGCTTTCTCACTTCCCTTGTCTTATGCAGAATTGCTACCCTCCTGACGCACCTCTTCCTCATAATCGCGTTCGCCCTCCTTTTCCGGCTCTGCACCCGAAAAATCCATCAATCAATGCATCCCCTAATAATTATTGCTGCGATCTTCGAATCTCCATTTCATTTTTGTTTCATTATAATTGGATAATTAGTTGATGTAATGAAATAGGATACCTATCGGGAATACTTACCTAACTCCGTGAACCTTGAGATGAAAATAAAGGAAAACCTTACAAAGAAACATCCCGACGTGCGAATTTTATGCCTTTCATTAAATTTAACGCTAAGATAATGGTGGAAAAAATTCTAGTTAGGAGTAAAAAAATGAAAGTGGGGTGACAAACGTAATTTTCTTGGGATGAAGTGGAGATAATTGGCTGTGGAATCGTTAGGGAAATGTTGATGGGGGTAATGGAGGCGAATAATGGATATTGAAAGATGAAAGAAATGTTGGAAGCCAAGGAGAATTTTCTGCACTTGGTTCTCACTCTCTTTCTCTCTCCGTCCTTCGAGCCAAGAAAAAGCGGTTTCTTCCAATGCGCTAAAAGGGTAGATATGACGGTGGAATGACACTTCAGCGACGCTGAAGATGGAGCGTGAAAAATCTTTAATTTAAGGAAGCTATATTGAGAATCGTACACGAAAAAGCTCAATTAAGGATGACAGGCTCGTAACCGTTTGATGTTCGTCCAATATAACGGAAGGGGCAATGGCATACTGTTGGGAGCTCCACAGATCGTAGAGATGGAACACAGTGGCTCGGAAACATCAACCGAGCGGGAAAAGAACAAGGGAATGATTCCAGTCGGGATCTGATAAACGTTACCGCCGTCTTGGAGGCTCCGGTTCTGGATCGCCCGGGATGGCGAAAAGCCCAAAGGAGCCGATGGCCTAGGGCGGGAGTGACGGAGGTTTGTTTGTAGGACAAAAAGAGGACAAAGGTTGGAAGGAGGGCGAGGAATGAGGAAGAGATGGAAGGAGGAAGACAGGCGGGCAAGAGATGAAGGGCAGTGCAAAAGTTGCGAGGCTCGACTCTCGGATCGAGACAAGCGCAGTAGCAATGAGCGATTTCCCGTTGAAACGAAATGTGAAATTCCAAGATATTAAGGATTAATGGCATTCGCTCCTTGCTGTACTATACCAAACCACATGGAACTCAATCCACGATAACAAACCTAATCCAGGCAAAGGAGAGTGAACCGTAGGGGGAGGGAATAACTTCCTGGGGATCAGATTGGAAAGTTTGGAAAAGAAAACGTCACTTCACGACATCAAATACTTAACTCGCTCACTATATGGATTTTTGTAAAAGTTAAATTGAGTTAATTTTTAAGTCCGTGGTGAAAACCTATATACTGCGATGAAATGATGACGCGAGTCGAACAACAAAACAGACTTATGATAATAAAGAAAGCTGTGTGAAACTGGACCATTCACATGGGTGAATGTGGTGGAAGAGAATATGAGGAAAAGGAATTTTAGCCGTCCCGGTTGCAATAAAGCGTGTATAGAACAATAAATGAGTGCTATTACAAGAATGGTATGCAGGAATAAGGAGGGCGTGGAAGTAAATATCACAAGAAATACAGTTTTCTGGGCCTTTTAGTACAAATAATAACGGAAATAAACTCATTTGACAGCTCCAACAGCGGAAAGTAACGGTATGCTGGTTATGTACCTACTTATTTTGAGGAAGAAAAGAAGAAATAAAAGTGAACTCAAATATTAAAATGCGGATTCATCAATTAGCGCCATGTCGCGCTGACTCAACTCTGCCCGAGTGAGAGATAAAAAAATTCCGCACGTCCCGAACGAATAGAAGATAAACTCGTTGAGTCGATAACGTCGGGGACATTCGATCAGATCAGGGGACCGGGAGCGAGCCGTTGAATGAGATGCAGGCCCGAGACATCTCCCCATCGTGTTTCCCGTCGCCTGATGACCGTAAAATAGATGTAAACGATCTCTCCCCAGTCGCCCTCGGATGCGACCCCACGTCTAAAACCCTTGGGACGTTTTCGCGTGCGCGTGAAATGATTGAAATCGCATACAAAGCTAAAAACACGGCTCACACACGACCGCTGACCCAATACAGAAGGGGTCTCCCCTGCTTGAGGGTAAGGGGGATGGGTCGACAACAATCGGTTCGGGGACGGCAATAAGTCGACCACTGCGTGCGCCCCAAGATCAACAATCGGCATTGTTGCGGAAGGAAGGAAGGGAGGGAGCATATAGGGACGGTGATTCTCGAGAAGGGACGGGGAACCCTAAGACCAGGCGGCATGAAAAACTCTTGAAAAGAATCAGGAGAAAGGAGAGTATAAAAGTAGCGTGACTGGTCCATCCCCTGCGAGATACGGTCTTTCTCTGATTCATTCCCATTACCATCTATTAAGTAGCCAAACAAGCAAACTCAATGATACATGACATGGCGTTAAGTGTCTCCAATACACGCACTACTACGCCAGAATCAACTGTGACCGTTGTAACTATGTGGAATTCAAACGAACCTATTAACTTATTTCTACTTTCATAGGGTATTTATAAAAATTACATGAAATTAACTGAAACGGTCAGAAAGAGAAAAAAAAAAAAACCGGGGGGAAAATACCGGATTTTTGCATCTCGGTTGTACTACAATGAGAATAGACAATATTAAGCCAACTTGGGTCTCCTACGTTCTAATCTCTAGGACATTGGCTCCCTATCGGGCTCGTAGGCTCGACTTAAAATGTCTTGAGACTTAAGTAGTGTATTTATGCTCAATGTGAACGGGTCTGTGGAAATATGTATACATGAATAGAAAGGTCTAGCATGGCTCTCCGGCAATTGGGGACTCACTTTTGATGATAATAAGCTTCATTAATAACCGTTACTATTTTTACCGTTTAACCATTACTGTTTTTACCGTTAAACCGTTGAAACCGTTTATGTTTCGTAAATATATTCAATATGCCGGGCGACACAGTGAGTCGAGCGCGTTGATAACTCAGTCAGAGAATAACACGCTCTAGTTCAACCGTCTCCGAGTTCGATTCTCAAGTTACCATCTTACGCACTTATTTTGTAGATTTTCGCAGCTCATGATGTGTATCTGGTAATATGGTAATAAGAAAAAGCCCGACGAAACCGGCAGCAGAGCACGGCGAAACTGTCGCAAAAATGATACAAAATATACTCGCAGAACCCAAAGATAACCAGATATTACCATCTCACGGTCAATGATCTAAACCAGCGGTTCCCATTTTTTTTGGCCTACGGAAGTGGCGACGGGTGGAAGCAGTTTCGACTGATATAATGCAGCGAAAAGTTGCCAACCCCTACCGCCCCTGGGTTTCATTTGTCGACCCCCCAGCACCCTGCGGAGGTAAAAAATGGCGAGGTCAAGGGGACACCAGGGGTGGTGAGGGCGCGCTGCACTGGGTGGGGAAGGGATCACCAAGGGGGGAGGGGTCCCCGGCTTCGCAGCAGGGGTCCCGAATGAGTGCGAAAACCCTACCTCACCCGACCCCCATTCAACGCCTCAAATACCCAACCGCCCTAATCGTTTGCGGCGACTCGTCGAGAATTTGCGAGTCTCTTTATGGGAGGGAGAGAGAGTATGAATGCATTTGGTTGGAACGCCGAGAAATACATGCCGTCCGCGCACGCGCCAACAAATTTGGCCAACGTTTATTACGTCTGTGCAGTTCATTCAGGCTTCCAACAAAAAGAGGGCGATACCAAAACTATTGAGCTAATTATCAAATTTTCAGTAAAGAATACTTTCTGAATAAGTTTTAGTTTAACTGTAATAAGAGCGCAAAACCTGTCATAACAACCAATCTTTGAAATATCCCAGCTGTGCAAAAAACGGCACCTCATCGCCACTAATCCCGGTATCATTAATCGAGAAAGAAGGGAGAGGGGTGCGCCCTACTTTGCACTCATATGTAGCACTGGTTAACTATATACAATTATTACTGCATCTGTAACGGCTGCGGTAATCACAGAGTAAATTCGTGCCTGTTTTATGAACAATTTCAAAAATCTAAATTTGGTCGGCCCAGATCTTCATTCTTCCCCACTGTGCAACATTTACACCAATAACTCCGACATCTTCCTCATCCCTGATGACGATTGCAGAGTTATCAGTCGAAATGTTGTCAGCCGCCAGTTGAAAACCGGAGCGAATTTCCCGCTACATTGTTCACCGGGAAAGCACCAAATCCCTCGCATTCAGTACGATTCAAAGCGACCTCAAGTCTGTTCAGCCGGATCAGATCGCTTTGATAAACGAAGCGACTAAGCCAAATCCGACTGGGAATCAGACTCCTCCCGCTAATCAAGTCATTGTGATGAAATCTCGAAACGAAGCGATTGGGCGTAGTGGTAAACGATCCAATTTCCTCTACAGAAATAACGTATTTCTTGCAGACTAACAGACAAAAGAATCGTTATTTTACAGCCTATTCTGTAAGTGTCTCGGTGCAGTTGCATCCCGGCATTATTCATTTTGTGGATTATAGACTCCATTACGACCGTCCAAACAAAAGGAAAGGTAACAGACCTAAACTCCCAAACCTGCGGCGAAGTGCCATCAGGAGATGGGAGTTCGACCTGAGAAAGCTGAAACTTTGGACTAAAAATGCTCCACCTGAAACCAATCTCAAAAACAATACCACATTAATACACTGTCAGCCCTAGAGATAAACATACTGTCTCCTGGTTTGTAGTCCTATCTTCTTTGAACACAGCAGTTGCCTTTGGCCTATGAATGCCTTCTTAGCTTGGGCCATTCTTCGCTTGATGTCCACTGTACTTCTTCCGGCCCACGTGATGGTACTTCCGAGATAGGAGAAGGAAATTATAGCAGGGGCAAAGGCTTTCAATATATATATAATCTATGAGGTGAATGGTTAAAAGAACACAAGAAATGTATTCCATACAATATCGCCTCGGAAACCTACGACTGAAGAAGGGTTATCTGTTGATGGGAGCAGCAGGCTTAAACTTCAAGGGGAAATAGAAACCGTCGACTGAATTTTAGACAATTATCTTTTTTTAAGTTCCTAACCAATGTACTTTCTAACGCCGCTAAGTCGATATTTCCTAAGCCTATTTCCTGTACACTCGTGTAACTATAGAAACATCAGCACAATAAATTCCTCTTCCATTGGTAGGATATCTATAGTGAAGCACATGGTCGTGAAATCCTGCCTCCTCACAAATATGATAAGGTTTTCGCCAATGCATCAATAGTCTTAGCATTACACTAACTTCAACAGGGTAAAGTGAAAAGCATGCTGGTGATAACTCATCCCCCACCACACGCCACTGGAGTTGCTCGCGAGGTATTATGTAGATGCAGAAAAGGGAATGTTTGGAGGGAATGGAAAGAAGGCGACGATCGGAATCGGGGCGGAAGAATGCGAAGGTGAAGTCTTCCCGACGTGGGAGGGTTTGGAAGGAGGAGGGAGGGGATGGAGGGGAGTTAGGAGGAAGGAGGAGGGGAGTTAGGAGGAAGGAGGAGGAGGTGGCGGAGTCAACAAGACGGGCGGAGGGCAGAGCAGAAAGGTTGGGGTGGGGGGGGAGGAGGAGAGCGGGAGAAGAGATTTATAGGTGACCTCACGCAGCGAGGGGAGGATTGGTGAAGAGAGAAGGGTTTAGCGGGGGAGGGAGAAGATTGGGGGGGGGGGCGAAGAAGGGGCTGGCGTGATAAGGAGAGCTCTCAGAGAGATGCTCTCTCACACGCTCACAGCCCCTCCCCTCCCTTTACACCTTTTCTTCTCCCCCTTCAACTACACTGTCCCACTTCGTCTCCACTTCGTACTCGCTCACTCTCTATAATTTACTATAACTCTCACAACTTTTAGAGGAATTAAGGTGGGAGCCCCTAGAGACTCGGAGGCTACACGATAGCTTGCTTGACAAATCCAGAACTGATATTTTTCAGAGCGTTGTAATGAATATCATCATGACTCCACACTACATCTCTAGGGCTGACAGATGCGATAAAATAAGAGATATACAATGCCGAACAGATAGGCACAAGAACTCATTCTTTCCGCGCACAATGAGCGACCACAATAAAAACTGAATACACTCCTATAATATATGTCACCATTCCATCTCCAAAAACTTACATCTTTACACGGCAGGTGACCTAACACCCCCTGCCACACGCCCATGCGGCGGCTCGCAGGGTATTATGTAGATGTAGATGTATAATCTGCACCCCACGCTACTCTCGCGTCTCTCACGCTCAGTTTCTCTTGCTCGTTGCTCGAGGAAAAGTTTTCCGTCAAATGTTCTAGAGGGGGAGTGATTGAGAAAAAATCTCGTTTCCCACTGATTTTTCATCATGGCATTCACGAGGCACAAATATTTTCGGCGCAAATGCGTCATCTTCAGGTAGTAAAAAGTTCGTTTTGACTCCTAGTTTGTTATGCAATTGAATAACGAACTGAGTCCGTATAGGACTAGAATTTTAGGTACTGGATTCCGAAAACTAGCTGTGCTCTGCTAATGCTATGATTAACGATCAGTGTGTAGGGGTATTCTCTTCCAAACCTTAAAAAATGAACTTCCACATCGTTAAGCCTGATCCCAAAAAATTTAAGCTTTAAAACATTCCGCCAAAAGTTGATACAATGAATCTATAGAAATCAAATGAACTCCTTATCATCTAGCATTTACTGTACTTATCCATGTTTTACAGAATGGATGAGGAGTTCAACAGACCTTCAACGAGGAAAAACTATAAAAATGATTGCTAAAATGCAATAAAGCATGCGTAAAGCGTTATCATGGAAATGGATCCAGGTTGACTCCAAAGCGTATTTCAAATCTGGTTTCAGGAAACGCCTATTTTTCCCGAGGTAATTTTTTATAAAGACTTGACAGAGTTTAATGCACGATTGTGCTAAATTCAATGCAGCTGTATTTAAAAAATTGTAAAACAAAAGTTCGCGGGATGTCCAAGGCTCAGGGTGAAACTTTCCAAAAAAAGTTACACACATAAAGGTAAACTGGTTCAATGACTAAACATAAATATGAAAAGGATCTTTTGTTTCTCTATTTGGGACACATTTACCGTAACAGCATACTGCTCAGCATTTCAGGCCCTCAAGTGCAGCTGAAGAACTGCTAATGAAGGTGGGGTACGACTGGCAATCAACTAATGCAAGTAATCAACAACAATTGCGGCAAAACTTTCTGCAAAAGGGTTTCCGGAAGTTTCTCTTTTCTTTTGACGAAACAATTTTGTGCATATGTCCTGTAAAATTGATTTCGGAGATAACCATCATCAATTAGCTACTATTATGGAACTTTTTAAATAAATGTTTCTAATATTAGACTTTAACGATCTAAGAGTGAGAGACGTCGACATCTCAACTATTTCCTTGTCATTTGAAGATACAAAAAAAATAAGGATTGGTGTTCGCTGAAAAAATGAAACGCTTGAATGCACCACAATGGCGCCGAGAACATGAGCGCACTCGAAGGTGAAAGAGAACTCTGCGGAAGAGGAATTGACTTGCTCGCAAGGGCCGCGGCTTTAAATCGTTTGCAAACAGCAAGGTGCCACCCTCGCCTGGAGTCGTGCCGCGCCCAGCCGACGAGACGGTATTCAGCCGGACCAATGAGCTCATATCACTTCAAAATGTGTACTCTTGTCATGGGAAACGATATTAATAGTCACAAAAGGCCTCTCTCTCTCCCTCCCTCACCCCTCTCTCGCACATCCTGGCTCGATTTAAGGACGAGACTTCACGGTTTGTAACGCCTCGAACGAATGCAGGCCTTTCCGCGCGGGTTCCGTTCGTCGCTCCGACTTGTCCTGGCGATCGAGTGTTCACACCGTGGCTATAAATCATCCACTCATCAACACGCAAAATCATAGCGGAGGCCTCCACCGGGCTCGGGAAAATCGCTACGGCTATTTTGTCCCCTCGTTTCATCTCCGGGCTGCCATCTTCCATTCGTGCGATCGTTTGCTGCGACCTCACGCATCATTCGCTTTCTAAGGCGCGCGGCTTCCCAAGAAGTTATTTTTAAAGAATCCCTTCGGAAACGTCTTCCACCCTATCGCCCGACCAGTTGGCCATTTTCCTTTTGACAGCGGTGTCATGCATGTTTCAACATTTTTATTAAAGGTTCTAAAAAATAAACAAATCCAAGAAAACAAAATGGGAATAAATACACCTCGAGAGTTTTCTTAGTGTTTAACGAGTAAGCATACGGAAATATTAAGCCTCCAAGTTGACGGATTTAAATATATTTTCTCAATTAGAGATTGGCATAGAGATATCACAAATACGTCGCACGGAAGGAATTAAAAAAAAGAATTCTACCGGTAAAGGGTAGATTTTGCTGAAATTTAGAGAAAATCCTCCCGGTACTCTACATTTTCGAGATACTTTCCTTCTCATCTACAGTATTTCACTTTCTTGTCTCTGCATACGATCTACCCTTCTCCATACCACCAACAAAAGCCGTTCTCTTTCTTCCCCTTCCCCGCTTGCCCTCTATCTCAGTCTTGAGCACTAGTCTGTTATTTTTTCTAAACGATTCCGCTCATACAGCAGCCACCAGTCTTTTTTTCATGAATTGTTCCGAGCAGGAACAGAAAATTCAGTTAAGTTTTCGCATCCTAAACTTCACGCAAAAGGCTTCAAAGGGTGTCGCGATCGCGACAAGAATTGCGCGACCGCAGGGCGACATGCGGCCAATAAATGCAGGTTCGTCGCAGGGCGTGACCACTCCTGGGGAACGAAGAGACGAAGAAAAGAGAGAAAGAGAGGGGGGAGGGATATGGGAAGGAGGAGGAGAAGAAAGGGATTGCGGAGGGAGAAGGGGGAGGAGGAGAGGGAAGGGAAGGAGGGTGGTGGCGAAACAAGGAGGGAGGGGCGGGGGGAGGAGGCGAGAGAGAAGTCCGAGGAGAGAGAGAATAGAGATGGAGATTTGGGAGCCAAAGGGCGGACATCTCTTGTCTCCTCACCACCAGTGGCAGCACCAGAAGCACCCTGACGAATTGAACCCGCGCGACCGCGCCGTGTTATTCACCCACGAAGGGGGAGGGGGAGTGGTGGATGGGCGGAATGGGAGGGGGGTGGGGGAGATGTCTTGTCTCTTGGGCGCCGTCGGCCTCCTCGCCAGCCATCTCTCCCACACTCCTTCCCTCCCCCAACCACCCCCAGGAAACCCTGCGCCTCCCTCCCACCTGTCTCTCCTCCGACGAGGTTAAAATCATTGAATGTACGGAACGGTTTGAGGCGTAACTTGGAGGAAATACTTTATACATACCCATCACGCCGTTCCCTTCCGGGGTAGACAGAGTCACTCATAAATTTCACTCATAAATACATGTTTGTACACCTAACTCTGCTTCAATAATTTCCTCCATACCTTGCAAACCTCTTTCGCCTCATTCACCCCCAAACACTGCTTCATACACGCCCTCCTGTTTTCAAGACTCCTATATCCCTCCTTCTAAGAATTTCCTCAACCACATTCAACCACAACTTTCTCGGCCTACCTCTACCTGTCGCACCATTCATTTCACTCTTATATATCTGTTTCGTTATTCGACTCTCATCCATTCTCTCAGCATGGCCAAACCAACGAAACACACTCCTTACATGTATTTCCATTACTGGAGCATCTAACCCACACTCATTTAATACCCACTGATTATCATTCCTGAAATACTTTGTAGATCTACATAATACATAGAGAAAACACGGCAGTGTTTTCCACGCTACTTTCACACACATCGGCCATGGTTTCGATAAATGGAAGCATTATTTTCGTGTTGAGATGATGCTAACCCGTTTTTCAAACCATTTATATAATGAAAATCATTTTATTTACTTTAAAACTGATGTAAAAACTACATTGACAAGCGGGCATAGCTACAAATCTTCGATCAAAGCGAGCCAACCTAATCTTTGGTTAGTTATTGCTTTAACCATATACTTCCCTCTCTTAGGCTACTGTCCTTCCATTCCAGTGACCCTCACGAAAAGCTTCACCAAGAGAAGTCAAGACATGCCTCACCTCCACTCAATTGGATCATTCCTTTTATAAAATAAAATAAAAACTAAGGAAAGATCACCTCCAGATATGTCGGTTGGACCCTATAAAAGGTAATTGCGTATTATATATTCGCTGGGGACAATAAGACAGAATTGTTAAACGATTTGTTATGTGGTTCAAAACAAAGAATTTTCAATCGAAATCGCGAAAAAATTATTGGGGGAAAACAACTTCTTGTTTAGGTTACCATGCATTTGGTGAATTTCTTCAACAAATGCCATAATTGTTAAAAAAAATACGAATTTCCTTTTGAACTCCATAAGCTTCTTCCCTCAATCAACGAAACAAACCTCTTCTTCTAACCATTTGAGTGCGCCATGACGTGACTTCACGTCAATGGTGCCGTGAGTGTTACATCTTTCACTAGGGAGCTTTCACTAGGCCCCCTAAAGAAATATGGAACACTCACGGGGCTCGTGACGTGATATCACGTCATCAGCACCAGCGTAAAAAAAACGTGACGTGATATCACGTCATGCCGCAATCAAAGGATTTACGAACCGCGCATTCATCCTCCACTCTCTTACCACAACTCTCAAGGCACTAAGAACACTTCACTTTCTCGTACATCCATAGTGTATCTTAAAATCTACCTCGCCACCTTTCTCCGACGTCACACTAGCCCTCCGCCCTTCCTCCCCCACACACAGCCAGCAATTTATTCACGCTTTCATCCAGGAGAAGGAAAAAAATGAAACATTTGCCTGAATTCCAGCGGTGTGTGCCTTCCTTTCCTTCCCACGCACCCCCCGCCCTTTTCCCCAACTTCTTGCTCACCAGCCATTAATATTTTCGGAAGCGCCTCCTAATGGACTAACGGGCTAATTAATACCTTCACGTCCGGAGCCTCGCGAATTTATTTCTGGGTTCGCCACGCCGCGGCGAAATAATAATTCGGGCACTTCGTAACGAACGTAGTGACATCAGATTTTATCATTAATTTTCCAGAGGCACAGGTAGAAGTGCGAAAATTCTTGGACAATTTATTAGACATTATAGCCTTCTGAATAGAATACAATTCGAGAGGAAGACATATTCGTTTCAAAAAATGCTCATCCACAGCAGTTTTATCTACGAAGTGCGCGGCTTTCGTCAACATTTTGGCCAAAACTACTGTTTTAATTATTCCTACGATTCAAGCCTATCTTGACGTGACAAAGCCCGCAAGCACTATAGGAAAATGAGGGTCAACGAAGATGGCGGACAGGCTTCAGCTTCTAGCATTGGCCAGTATAGCAAGTGCCATCTCCACATATCTCCATGTAAACACCAATTATCCGCCATAGCCTCCCTTCCTTCCGCCTCTCCTACAGTCTTGCGCATATAAGGGATAAAAACGTTCAAAAACCACGTGATGATGACGCTTACGCGTTCCAATCCGGGTCTAGTGAGTTATTGTATTTGTGGTATTGTAAAAGTAACTTATGAAACAGTTTTTTTAGTACTTTAGGCACGATCATTTTTTCTAAAGACTGCTGATATTTCTCTCCTAATAATATTCTCTTTCACCACATTTAAGTGCGGCTTCCCTGCTCTGTCACACCATTCACTCTTCAGTCCTGAGTATATTATATTTATTCGACTCCTTCCTATGCATACATCCATTCTCACGGACCTACCTCTCATTATCCCTTGCATTAAACTTATTTTTATTCCTTGCTTTTTTACCTTTCATTCATTCCTTAATTTGTAATCTACCGCTTAAAGGCACGTTTTGTTGAATCCAGAGGAAATCCTCAAGATTTTCATGCTTATCTACCTCTATTATTTCTTTTTCCATCTCCACGTACGACCTAACCTCCTTCATCCCGTCCATAAAACCTATTCCCTTTCTTTCACCTTCCTCACATCCACCCCTCCATCGGAATCAAATTGGTAGTCATTACCTGGGGGTCTATTCTGTATATCCTCGGAATATCCGAGTCTCGACAAGGACGAAATTTTGACGTCAAAGCCACGTTAAATTCAAAGGGGAGCATTCGAAAGTAGAGATTTGTCGGGGAATTCGACGTCACATCCACGGATTTACTGAGGTTCGACCGCGTCGATTCCTTACTGAATAAGGCCCCTGGTCGACCCCTTCCTGCGCTGAAGACGGAAATATCAGAACTCTCTTCAAAACTGCGAAGGTCGCTAAGGCTGACCTCTGTCCGTCCCATTCCACGCTCTTCCATCTTTCGATACTGATCCCACCGAAGCTGTCCCGTCATCCAAACTTTTGTCTTTCCCGTTAATATCAGCATCTCTTTTCTCTTCTTCCCTCTCAAAACTCTCACCTCGTCCCTCTTTCATCCGGATGCGAACACAACTGACGAGGCAATAAGCGAACATAATGGGAACGTCTAATTTGCTTATACAGCCCGTCGTTAAACATAACGTTATAATACATTTAAAGACCCAGCTGTCCGGTTCAACACATCTCGGCTGCGCCCTCTCCCTCTCCACTGTTTTTAACTCTTTCTTCCGCCCCTCCGCTCCCCTCTCACGCCTCAACCCCTCCTCCCGCCCCCCCACCTTCCCCTCCCCCCCCATGACCAATCCTAATCCTGCTCCCGCCCTCACTCGCGAGACAACCTTCATCCCACCCCCCACCCTGCCACACTCCCCATCCTTCAACTCTAATCTTCACTAATCCTTCACTCCCGTGGCCATAATTCTCCTTCATCCTCGTCCATTTTTCAATCTCTTTTCCCCTCCATCTTTTTGTCCTTTTTCACTTTACACATCTCCGCCATCAGTTCTCTCTCTCTCTCCCTCGTTGCCTTCTACACTCAACTCTCGCTCATGACTGCCCTTATGCCTCCTTTGCTTCTCATGTACATTTATTTATACGCAAAGGGAAGCACGTCGGGCATTCCGAGAGGACACTCTAGCACAAAGTCCGTTTGGTGGAATCTAGATTTAGAAGGCGTGAGAAATGTATTTCAATAATGCGAATGCCGTTTAGCAATAGAAGAGAGTTGAAGACGGAAACAATGGGTTAGGTCGTGAGGAAGAAGCTGGTGAAGAGCTTGATATGGAGCGCTACGCTCCATATCAAGCTCTTCACCAGCTTCGTTGTTGTATACGGCAGAAACATGGACCCAGAGAAAGGAGGACGAGAGTAGGCTATAGGCATTTGAGATGAGGGTGTGGAGAAGGATGGAGAAGGTTAGGTGGACGGAAAGGAAGACTAACGAGAAAGTGCTGGAGATGGTGGGCGAGGAAAGGTATCTTTTGAATGAAATCCGGGATAGACAGGGTAGATGGCTGGAGGATGTAATAAAGGGTGATGGGTTGCTGAAGAGTGTGATAGAGGGAAGGATGTTGGGCAAGCGCGGTAGTGGAAGAAGGAGAATAGGTTTCATAGACGGGTTAAAGAAGGGTATATCTTACTCAGAGGCGAAAAAAATATTAGAGGGAGATAGTCCCCTGAATGTGTAAAAGACCGGGAGGAGATTCTCTGACATTCAACAAAACCTACCTTTACCGGTTGAATACATAATAATAATGCGAATGTTTCTACCACCCTTTACGGTAATTTGAGCGAAATATCATTTTACCTAGACATCAATTAATTTGGTCTCATTTTAAAGAAAAATATCTCACCCTTCTAATGACACCAAAAATTCAACCCCTTACCACATTACTTTCAGAGATATTTGCCAAAAAAATACCAGCCCTTATACATGGGAAATGGTTCGTGTATGCACTCCAAAGAGACATTATTTACAAAATGAGGAATGTCTAACACTTAGATGTCGTAAAAAAAATAACAGCGTGTAGTTTGTATGTTTTCTCAACTATATTTGAAAATTAATCACATTGTCATCGCAGTAGGTTTTTGGGTATTGTAACAAACCTTCCGTTTTGAAGGATTTTCCAACGCACCACGCGAGAAAAATGAGTGAAGTTAAAGACTTATTTAGATATTTTCATTTCATTACTCACCATTTCAGTCACATAAAACTATATTATTCCACCATTAAGAATGCAATATTTAAATCATGTGTCGTTCAGCTGGTGGAATGAAATCGTATAATTCGAATATGGTCTTTATTATGACTAGGGAACTATCTCGCTCGGACTACCTTAATTATAAAAACACAAAATTCTGCCAATACAAATTGTATCAAAACAAACAGTTCTCACGAAATTTATTTATTTAACGTAGAGGGCGATACGGGCGTTCTGAAAAGTAGTCATCGATTACCCACCTGACCTAACCTGACACACGCCTGTTCTGTACCTGTTGAAACCTCACAAAACATAAAAGCGGTGTACTTTCAATAAATAACTTCTCATGAAAATGGAATGCTACGAAACGAGGAGTACTATTTCCTTCCACAATGCCTCGTCGAATACAGATCGTGAAACGGCGATGGGAAATAAATCAAGTCCATGTATGTGTAAGTAGCAATCTATCACAGGGACAGTGGCGGAGGAAAAAATAAGAAAGGTAGACATTGAGATGAAGTGTAGCAGAAAATAACGAATAATAGAATGATAGAGTAGGTCACAATAAAGTCCAATGAATAGAGGGAGAGCAGAAGGTACAAAGTGTTTTAACTCTACCAGACTCCTTATCATCTGCTGCGGCTCAACTTAATAAATCCTCACCCAGAAGGAGACTGTTCAAACATGCCTAAGAATGTGCTCGGATGGTAATATGTGAGTATTAGTGATTGGATCAGCGCGAGAGATGCATTTCAATGACATGGATCTATCAGAATTCCAGATGATGGTCGAACGACAGTGAAAAGAGTCATCCATACGAAGTCATGTTTATCTTTTATGGACCATATGGACCAGCTTTATGGACCATACACTTCCTATTGATTTCTTTGGGACGATATCAGCAACAGACTGTGACAGATTAGTTCGTTGTTTCGGGGTTGGGGCAGATAATTGGGGGCTGTGAAATATCTAATTAATATCTATTATACGAGGAATTACGGGGGTCGTCCGCTACCCCCTCTTAATCAGCCCCTGGCAACATTAGAGGGACAATTTGGGAAGCGATTGAAATGCGATGATATGGATGAATATCTTCGGTCAAATGGACAGAGATGATCACATTAAAATCCTAGGATACAGCTTGTAAGTTTTTCATCGATAATTCAGTTTGATTGTCCATTTCCTCGTATTTATCCAAGATATATTACTGCGCAAAATGAAATAGGATTGGCATCCCTAGGTGATAGGTACATACTTTTAACGTCTTCGTAATTTGTCCATAGAGAGCAATATCTTTCACTTAACTGGCCAGGAATGGACCTGCTTCAACAAGCGATCATTCGCCGATGAGAAACATGCACAGATCACTGTCTCATACATAGTGGTAATGTTAAGACGATGACGACAGTTGAACAGAGACTGTAGGAATCAACGAAATGAATGAAATTGGAATCGATGAGGTGAAGAATAATACAATTCAAATTAACGTAAGTGATGACCAATGAAGTCCTGCAGAAAGTTATTGAAGAGAAGCTGTAAAAATCATTATAACTCGACGGATAAAGAGGTACAAAATTTTTGGACTCATCCGAGTCATGACAGCCTGAGGAAAATAAAGGCGGAAGGAGCAACAAGTGAAAATATTACCCAGAATGTGTGAAATTAATGCAGCATATCAAGATGGGAGCCGAAATAAGAAACTGTGAAGGAATGAGGCGGTATAGGCGGTGAGTAGATATAACATCTAAATCAGTGCTAACTACTGTCGATGAAAATATATTTGCATCGTGCAGAAAAATTCCTAGCCGAGAAGTAACTTTAGGCACTTCTAGATACGTCAACCAAATAAACAAATGTAAAAGAAGAATTGCACATTCACTCAACTCAATAATTGCTGTGAAGAAGTGCGATTGTCGAAAATCCTAGACTTATCGATGACGATGCGTCCACCCAGCATCGACGAGACACTGCCGATATTATTCAGGTATGCTCAACAGCGGGTCCCCGAATGAACTAAAACGATATCAATATGTAACTGCTGAGTCTATGCCATGTACTTCAGTTTACATTATTTCTATAATGTATTCTACCGGTAAAGGTAGGTTTTGTTGATTGTCAGAGAATCGCCTCCCGGTCTTTTACACATTCAGGGGCCTATCTCCCTCTAGGATATCCTTTTCCGCCACTGCATAAGATCTACCCTTCTTCATCCCGTCCATGAAACCTATTCTCCTTCTTCCCCTACCCCGCTTGCCCAACATCCTTGCCTCTATCACACTCTTCAGCAACCCATCACCCTTTATTACATCCTTCGGCCATCTACCCTGTCTATCCTCAGTGATAGGTGCAATTAAATGTTCACTCAAGGTGTCAGTGTAGGCGCGGCATAACCAACAATTGCAACTCACGACGTCACACGAATAGTACCGAACGTCTCAAGGAAAAATTTGGCGAGCCAAATCCATGGCTAGGTACCGAAAGTGCATCACTTGTGACTCTCGGCGGATAGTTTTCAAGAACACTTTATCTCACGACACAAGTCATTCGATGTTTTTCAACGCACGGCGCCACGCTGCATATTTTTGTTTATCGAGGCAGCAAAATGGTCACGCCGACCGTTGTGTATAAACCTGTTCCGTCCCATTCCTGTCCCCACCGACACGGAACGAATTAAGTAGTACTCACGTCGGCCGCTAAACAGCGCGCCACACACACAAATAGCTTTCCGATTCGATTAGCTTCGAACAAGACAGCGATGCGGGAAAACGATAAGATGAGGAAAATAGAAGGCATTCTTAGAATTTCCGGATGTCTTTGCTGCGAGGAGGAGGCGGGGGAAGAGAGGTGGGGGGACGACAAAAAAACGTCGTGTTAGTGTGAAAGGAGACCCCTCGGGTGTGACGTCACCAGAAACGCTTTTCCCCTCTTTCCCCTCGTGCTGTATTCTCAGATCTGTCAATCGTTTCATCGCTAGGAAACCCTTTCTAAGCCATATTAACGTATTTCGGGCTAAAGTCGCGTCCAAGAGATTTTAGTGATCCGGGGTCTGAGGGTTTCAAATGGGCAAGGGTTGAAATTCGCCATGAAAAAATCATTTGACTTGACCGGGATTCGAAACCGGATCTCCCACTTGCCGGTCAGGTGTGTTAGCCAGTTACACCACCAAGACATCTTCCTTCAAGGCGTATTTCGAGGGGGGTTTATGCGAACTATATGTTCAGGTCTCTAGTCTACACTGTAGCATATGAGACGAAGTCGTGCTTAAAAAGCCACAGTCGCGGTGGATAAACCCAACACTGTCGTTATTAAAACGACGAAAATGACAAATTTCCAATCATTGCATTTAACAAATGATGTGGTACGAAGTCACTCGCACGGGTGCATACACACCATGGTTGAAATTCGCCATGAAAAAATCATTTGATTTGACCGGGATTCGAACCCGGATCTCCCAATTGCCGGTCAGGTGTGTTAGCCAGTTACACAACCACGCCATCTTCCTAACACAACTGATCGCCAATTGGGAGATCCGGGTTCAAATCCCGGTCAAATCAAATGATTTTTGCATGGCGAATTTCAACCATGGTGTGTATGCACCCTTGCGAGTGACTTCGTACCACATCATTTGTGAAATGCAATGATTGGAAAAAAGTTTCGAATGGGGCTGAAAGTTGTACGTAGCTTTACATTAATCCTAAGACTTCGCTGTTGAAGCTGCACGCCATTGTTTTAACTTTCTCCGAACTAGCTATTAAGGGAATACAGCCAACCGGGAAGAAGGCAATGAAATGAATACTAAAGCAATGGAAGAGCCGGACTTCTTCCTTGGGCCATAGCTAAAAGAGTTGGGTGGGTATGACACCGTTCGCTTTCCAAGATAAAACCCGTTAGATCTTTCTCAGCATCTGAAGAAGCGGCGGTATAACCGGGGCTCAAGATTCTTCTTAGGAATTTGTGAAATCCACGCTGGATGGCGCATATTTAGCAAAACTTGGCCGTATACCGTAATCAGCGCTAAAAGCAATGCCTTAAATGATTTTCCGTGCACGGCTAAACACAACAATGCGATGCCCGCTGATAGAGTTGAACCAAAATGGGAGGTGGTAGCGGCTAAAATTATGACCCTTGTTCCTACATTCAGTTGCAGGAGATACCTTCCTGAATGTGGGGACGTATGGTAATGTCCGAAGATCCATTGTTACAGTATCAAATCATTGAGAAATACAAATAGTACAAATACGCAGTCATGCGTACGGGTGCAAAGATACAGCGTCCCATACACTAATTGTGGGACGGCCTGGGTGAGTAGCTGGTTGACGAACCTGATCGGCAACAGGGAGATCGGGTGCGAATCCGGGTCATGTCAAATTATTTTCACATCGCGAATTCCATCCCTTTGATGCATACAACTTCTGTTCTGATGTTCTTACAATAGATTCAGACCAAGTTGACGCCGGAGCTAGACTGCATGCGAGGGACATCGCTGGAAAACTCCCACAAGACGCCGCCGGCTTAAGGGCAGGAGGACCCACGTCTCGCCCTTTCGACCATTCTCAAGACCTCGCTTGTTTCTTTTTTTTTTAATCCCCCCGGATCCTCCCTTTTCCATCCCTTATCTAACACCATCCCCACCACATCCCTTTTCCCACTCCGAGAGACAAACACGAACCACTTCCTTAATTCCTTCCCTCCCCTGTCCGCCCTCACATCTTCTCATCTCTTTCTCTCCACCCCTCTCCCCCTCACCCATCTCGGCTTCCCTCCCCCCCTCCCAGAAGGGGGGACACCCACCCACCCATCCATCCAAACTCCTTTGTTCCACTCTACACTTGCCAACGGAGATTATTCACGTCCCTATTAATAATATTTCTCCCCCTCCACAGTCTCCCTCCTGCGCAGCCGCCCTACCTCCTCCTCGACGACCGGCGTCTCTGGACCAAGCAAAAGGGTCGGAAGATGAGGAATGGAAGCCACCAGTGAAGGACTGGGCAGAAGAGGACAGAAGGCAAGGAGGGCGCGATCCACCAAGGCGTCCTCTCAAAAGCTCGGGAAAGGACTTGGGGGTGATATGTTGATCGTCTTGGCGTGTCCTTGGGAACTCTCGTGAAACATTCATATTTTACAGCAGCTAAATCCCTGTATTGCAGCATATTTGAAATCAAATGCCAACTTGAATCGCTCAATAGGAAACTTATCATATTCCATGAAATTGAAGTTCAACCTGCGGTAACTAACGTCACATAAGAAGGATGAAATGCTTCATCCCATTACATTTTCTAGTCTCATAATTACATTATGAATGAAACTGCTCCATCAAGTGACAACCACATTCGTCACCAAGAAGATTGGAGGTTGTACAAGTAAAATTTATACATTATAATAAACGGGGATGCTTTCTGAATACAAGTGACGTGGTCTCTGATTGAGATTTCATGGTGGCAAGGTATATGCGCTCAGCATATAGCTCAACTATCAGCGGCCAGTCTATCAAGTATTATAACGCGCACATTTCTAACAATGATACAAAGTCGACATACTTAGGTTATATTTAACGCGCCATTTTTAGGATGCAAATCTTGCGGAATTATTCGTTTTGATTCCCATGGAAGGTCGACATGTTGTATCATTCAAGTGACATTCTAAACGATTCATTAGTAAAAGATAATCACCAAATCAAGGTAAACTTACAATTTGTCCCGTACCGGACTGTAGGCTCACTCCTTTGCAGCCAAGAAACCCACTGATTTGACCAACTCAAGGATTATCCTTACCTGAAAATAGAATATGTTACATATTAGTAATTAAAACATTATATCTGTACTTAATGCATTCCATAAAATCATGCGAAAACATTAACAGAGGAGACGATTATTATCTTTTTCGAGGAATAAGTTTTACTGAAAATGTAATGGTAGAAGGAGTGTAGGAACTCTTCAAAATACTGCGGCCGTAAACTTTTATTAGTACAGCATATTGTTATTGGAAGTAATCCACTGGCGTAGGTGCATACGTTAAGATTGAGAAAAGATAAACCAAACTTAATTCTTCTTAAGCACTTGCCCCTCATGACCTTGCACAATTTCTTTTTCACAAGTGATATCACACGCGTTGACCCAGATTTTTACATTTACTGCACCGGATACAGAGAATGTACCATCGTACACTGACCACACTACTGGAAAACGTGGTCAGTAAATTTCTAACCCTGTTTTTCATTGTAGCCATATTTATCGGTGGAAATAAATTCATTGAATCAACGTAGCTTTAAACGATGCAGAAATGATAGCACCGACGAAATACGATGAGGATAGGCTGGAGGCGTTTTGCGATGTAAGCGAGGGGTAACAAAAGGAAAAGGTGAGGTATGGGCGGAAAGAAAAGCGAACGAGGAAGTTTTGGAGATTGAGGCTGAAACGGACGGGTAATAAGGGGCGAGGCACAGCCATATGCCTTGATAAATGAGACGATGTTGTCAGCGGGGAATGGGAAGAAAGGCAATAGGCTTTATGGATGTGTCGAAGACATGTAGGAAAATACGCTACGATGCCATGATATACATACATACATACCAATCACGCCGTTCCCTTCTGGGGTAGGCAGAGTCACTAAGTTCCACTCATAAATACATATCTGTACACCAAACTTTGCTTCAATAATTTCCTCCATGCTGACCTATCTTTGAAAACCTCTTTTGCTTCATTTACCCCCATACACTGCTTCATAAACGCACTCCTATTTTTAAGACTCCTATATCCCTCCTCCTAAGAATTTCCTCGACCACATTCAACCACAACTTTCTCGGCCTATCTCTACCTCTCGCCCCATTCATTTCACTCTTATATATCTGTTTCGTTATTCAACTCTCATCCATTCTCTCAGCCAAATGGCCAAACCAACGAAGCATACTCCTTTCATATGTGTCCATTACTGAAGCATCTAACCCACATGCATATAGAGTAAAGGAGTTAGGACCTGCGGTTAAAGGCATAAGACGACAATAATTTTACATCAATGCCAACCTTTCATTAGTGATAGGCTGCCCCTAATGAAATAAAGTAATCACTTATAGCCAGATAGCAGGAGAGACCAGCCCAAAGTCTGTCCGCATTGGACACTCGATGGCCTGACAAACACAGTGCATTGTTGCAGTCGCCCCTCACACACATACGATCGAGCAAGCAAAGGAGTGCATCTCTCGAGGAGGGAGAGGGGGAAGAAAGGTACTTCGGTAGGATGGAGGGAGGGGGAGCCTTCCCTTCTCCGTCGGCGTCTCCATCTTTCCTCGCCAGGGAAAAGAAAGAGAAGAAAAAGATCCGTTCAAGGCGGCGGCAGACGACGGGAGAGAGAGACAGAGTAATTGGACACAGCTTCCCGCGAAATCTCCGAGTGAGCATCAGGAATAGTCGCCGAAATTAATCCGATCTTCTCCGGCTGAACTTGCATCCCTCCTCCCCCTTCGGATAAATATGGGTAGGCACACATGTATGTATTTGTTTGTCGTTCTCTCTCGACAGTAGGCGGAAGTAGGTTAGTTCGTTGAGACTGGGAGAGCCAGCTGACAGACAACGAACGGACAATTAACCACGACACTCTTTCCTACCAGTTGTTCCCAAACAAAGCATGTAGCATAACCAAATAAAGTTCATTACATCTCGTGGGAGATTTACAAAGGATTGAAAACTTAAGAGATGGTAAAATAATTAACATCTGCATTGAAATCCACCCTCACGAAATCTCATAAAAATCTTCACGATCCTTGCCACATTAGACGCCATGAGGACCTAACACAACTGGCCTTTCTCATTCTAGCCAGCACTACTTCTTCTGTGGTGAGATAGTTTGACAGAGCGTCCGGCAGCTGGGCATTTGAAAATTCCCTGAGATTTCCATGTTTTCCAGATATAATTTTTATTTTTCCAGAGGAAATGTTGATTTTTCTAGTTAATTATAAGATATTAATTATATTTATAATTCTCGTTAATTATATATAATATGTTCGGTATGTTTTTTGGGTGATAAAACGTAAGGATTATTTTAAACTTGCATATTTGGAGGAAAATAAACACAAAACTTTAAAATAGTTTGAGAGAAAATCACATCACCACCCTTCTAAGATTTGTCATGTTAGTGCTAAGGAAAAGGGCTATATTACAGCCAGACTTTGCTATTAATGGCATTGATATGAAATGATCAACAAATTAAAAAACTGAAGAAATTGACTTTTTTCCTTCTTTTGCTAAATGCAACAACAAAAGGGAAATTTGACTTCGCAACTTACCGATAAAGGCACGTTCTTTACGCCACTGATTAACAGACTGAGACCAATAAGAACACAATGTATATAGAAAACACCTACTTTCGGTGATTACATGAATGCAAAATACGACAACGCAAGGGAAATCTGACTTAGCAACTTGCCGAAAAAGGCTCGTTGCTGTTTTATGTATTGACACCACAGAAAATTCCAGAGTCAAATCGATATTTCCCTGAGATTTCCCTGATATTTCCAGGGAAAATAAAATTCCCTAAGATTTCCCGGTCTTCCAAAGCGCTGGACACCCTGTTTGAAGAAATTATGATGTATTTTACATCATTTGGGGAAACTTAAGTAAGGCTGGCTCACCTTAAAGCGGACTGAAACACCGTAGTATGGTTTGTTGTCAGAAAACGCATGGTACATGCATTAGCCTGCGCCAAAAATTGATGACAAAAGGCAAATCGTATAGTTTCCGTAGAGCGCGGATCTCAGCATTCCGCGCCAAAAACTCAAAACCAAGAGGATGTTTCTCTCAAATGACGCACACATCCACCCATGAGAGTGTAATTAATAACCAGTGGTGTGGTTATGATTAGAGTCGATAATATTTCGGCGAGTTGGCACGCGACACGAGTGAATTATCGAGGCGATAATAACGAGGCACGCCGTTGGTAATTGATTCTAGTCCCTTGCAATGGAAGAAATCCAGGGACCCCTTCAAGGGAGGGCCAGGGGTTGTGGATGGGGTGATGGGGCCAACTGATACGGCTAGGGGCGGGGGGAGGGAGGGTCGAAAGCCCAAGAGAGGAGAGGATGAGTAGAGAAATGGAAACTCCATTGCAGTAATACCCCGGCGAGATTCATAAATCACTCATGCCTAAGCGGGATTGGAAACTGAGTGAATTGGTTGGGAGCCAAGGTGGCGACCATTACAACACGCGCGGGGGCAAATGATATGAATAGAACGAAGAGAGAGGGTTAATTAGGAGGAGGAGATCGGAAGGGTTGAAAGGGGGATGCCGGTAAACAAGGGGCAGGGTACGGGGATCGAACTCAGACGAGGGTACAGGCGACCACAGCTGGCGGTGAAAGACGCGAAAGTGCCGCGCACCCGACGACGCGCCCGAAGGAGGTGAATTTTATCGCATCAGTCAAGACTGTTGGCTGAAGACGCGGAAGACATCCAGGAGTCTCTACAGGATCAATTTTTGTTCTGATAACAATATATTTGTACGTTGGAATTAATTGAGGAGAATAATAATGGCGGGGATATTGGAAGGAGAATTGGAGTACCGTTGACATATACCAGAAATCATGCCAAGGCTTGCAGCATAAAAGGAGAGTTAACAAAAATAACAGGCAGGTCTCTTTTAGTAATATAAATAAGCCAGATGGGGTCTAATGCCTAACGAAGCGGTCAGAACTATTCCTATCCGGATACAGCGATAATGATCGGTGGCTAATTAGACGCCCACTCCGAGAGTTGGCTTGATTTTCCTGTTCGCATCTCGACATTTACAGGACAGGTCTGAACTTTCATATCTTAATTATAGTTCGCCAGCAAACTTATTGAACACAATTAATTTTTGGGCATGACTAGACATTCATAAAAAGTAGATTTCATTATCATCAAAATCGCCTCGCTAGCACAAGTTACTAAAAAAACTGTCGGCGTCAAAATGATATGCCGCTGCACTTTGAAAATTTATATCCTGGTCCCTGAAAATGATAAAGCAATACTTTATACACCAATTTAAAGACAATTTTATTGCACTTTCAGCAATATTTTTTATTAAGTATATAATAAAAAAATGGAGACACATTAATGCAATAATCGACTGCGCGCACCCTAAATTTAGCAATTTTGTCAACTTCATGAACACTGTAACTCAGCCTGGGGAAAACTACGCGATCTATAGCATTCACGAAAAGTTGCGAGAATTAATAGATATACATAAAATGTCAAGTGCAAATTTTTATGACGCATATTTTGTTTTTAATGAACGAAAATGTTTAAACATTATATTGTCCCACAATTTGCACAGAATCAAAAAATCAAAAGCCAAGGAGAAACTTTGAAATTTAGTTTTATAACCCAAGTAGTAGTCGCAAGATAAATAACGCGGAGCTTATCAGCAACGGCCATTAATGCCGTTAGTATCCATCCAATCATCGCAATCAACAACCTTTTTAAGTTTTTTTCCACAAAGTTATTTAAACGCTATAAAACACATTCCTCTTCGTTTGACCTAAGCTTGTGTAAATTTCAAAGTTCTATAACAAGATAATATAAACATCAAAGGGAAACGTAATTATCGGACGGAGATATATTAAGTTGACGTAATTCGTTTTCCATGTTCTGATGCATTAATTCTACTGCCCAAACTAGCATCCGGCGATTTCCACTGTTTCGAGAGAAGAATCACAGTTTGCGCATTTCATAAATTGGGCCCTGGTGTATTTGGTGACTGAATTTACAAGCCGATAGACCGAGAGCTGCATGAATTCAGAGAATATGAAACCGTCATACGATGCGTCACTTCCGACTTGTCCGCTCGGCACCTCCGCGTTTCCTTTGGGCGATCTCGACGATTTCCTTAACCGTCGTATCATGTGGCCGCCTTTGCCATTTCAGAATGAGAATAAAAACAACAAGTGCAGTCGCTACACCAGCCCTTCCAAGCCTTCATCTGAACGACGCGTCGTGCATTCAACTCAAAAAGCTGAGTCCGGTGCCAAAATGTCTGCTTCGCTAAACACTTACTGCTCGTAACCCGGTGTACATTTATGATTCGGCACCCAGACCTTAATAATATACATATTTAGACCTCATCTTCACTCGGCACCCTGGCCTAATCCATTCAGCCCAGTAGACCATACTTTTTTAGGGGAGGTGACACAATACATAATATGCCATGGAGACTGTGTTGTGGAAAAAATTGGCGGAGGCGATTTAGGCCCAACAAACAGACATGCCGGATGCTAGAGAGTAAATCAAACAGTCATCTTCATGATTATTAGACAAAAAAAGTGGAAGTCGAAAAGAACAGTAAATATGACATTTTTACGCCACTCTCAACTAAATTTCTGTTTGCGGCATTCGCAGCGCTAAGTCTCCCAGGATTTCAATCCGAAGAATCAGTGCTATGCAATGCCCTGCAGATCAATTGATGGTTGCATGAAGCGCATATCACCTTAAAAATGTTTGAGCTTCTTTTTTCCCAAGTAACAATGAAGACAATATTCGAATATTATTTTTTAATTTCAGGAGCCTATGGAAGCGTGAAGTAAACATTGCACTGTTGGCGCAAAAAATATTTTATAGGACTGATATTTTTTGTAATAACCTAAATACGCATTCCTCAATTTTCAATGTTCACTTTCTTCAAGTAGTACGCTGAAAAAACCAACACGACCGAAGACATGTTGCAATTCTGTCAGAATTATTTGGTGAGAAATCGATTTATTAATTAAAATAGTTCAGAAATGTATGCTTTGCAGATTGCAAAATTTCTGACGAGATTTACCCTTCATAAATTCATTATTTAAATACGTTCCTAAATTGTTTAAATACCTTTCTCAGGCTTCGCACCGGGTTATATTTTCCGATTTCGCCGACGTTTCGGAAAACGACTAGTTGTTTCGGAAAATGGAAGACAATTTGTTTTCCCGACTAGGTTAGGTTAAGCCCGAGAAAGATATTTAAACATATTACACCGGGAAAATCTTAAATATTTGATCATTCGTAAATTCTTTCTTCTTCATTCTTTAAATAAAGCCTTTCTAGAGCGCATATCCGTGCCATTTATCATGGAAATTTTTTTTTGGCATATATCTGGTAAAGTTGGGCGGTAAGCGGTTGATATCTCTTGAAAGCTGAGATATATTTCTTAATGCCGAGAGCAAATTCATGCGTAAAATGCTTTCTCGCTTTAAAAACATTAAACGTTGACGCACTCAAAATAATTCAAAACCTACTCACCATTTAATCACTCCTTTCACGAAAGACAACTTTCACGCGTAAAGCGATGGAGCAGAGGGAATCAACCCTCCCGAAGACGACCAGGGGAAACCCGTGGAGCCATTGGCACGCCCATTAACCGCGAATGATGACTCCCATAGTAAGTACCTCTCTGTCCACCTGTTAGCTCCTCTCCTCCACTACTACTTCCAAAGATTTCCTAGACTGCGATCGTCGTCACGGCCGACACTCCGCCCTCCCGGCCGCAAATGATGGCCGCTCGAACGTGATCGTTAAAAACAAAAGAGATGGGCTCCCGCGAGAGCTCCTTTGAGCTCATCTTCGACTCCTCCCCGCGAGTCGGGCGAGAGGCAAGTTTGAGGGGAGAGCCTTTAATTAAGACTGCAAATGTCACGCGAAGCACCGCGGCTGGAAGAAGTAGCGCCCACAGCTTTCCGGACTCCTCCCACAGCGGGAAGATCCGGCAAGTTACCACAGAGACCGATCGCGTGAGGAATATTTTTCATTTTTGCAACAGAAAGTTCACGTCGAAAAAGGAAACACAAACACCGAGATCGTCACAAGAAATATTAAAACTTCGAGTAATAAAACACTTCAGGACATATTTTGACGATCCGCAGAAAAATAAAAACAATCATTTATACTGGATTTCGACATCATTAGACAGAAAACGCCTAGCTGAATCAAATAAACTACTAATGTAATAAATAGACCCATCGGAATTTTTCATAGATAACAAATTTACAGAGGGTATTTCTTTGGAAGAGCACGTTTAAACGTTACATGATATGGATACATTCATCTTCCACGAAGTTCCACGCCTGAATCAGTTGAGTTAATGAAAATATTAAACTTCAACAATTCGTAAATGTGTAAAGACTTAACTACTCGTCACCACACAGCTTTTATTTACTCCTGTACTCCAGACCTGTCCTATTCATACGTCAATTTAGTATACTCACAAAATATGGCAAGGAGAATACTACAGGACATATTCCTTCAACATACATCGAAGTTTTACAGTAGACACCTCTAAAGAAAACCGTCCCCGAAGAATGGGAAATTAAATGACCTCTGAAGGATTTCTCGAGGTAAATGTGGCCGCGGATTAAGGTAAAAAAAAACACCGAATATGTCCTCCGTCCCAAGATTGTGAGCCATGATACATAGCTCGGCAGTTCTTAAATATTTAATTCGACGAAATGAAATATTAAGTGCTAAATGTACTAAAGCACCAACGCTGCTAAAGGATCACGAAGAGAGAATCGGCAATTAAAGAGAACGGACATTTTTGATCTGACCTCCGCCGTGAATCAAAACAGAACATTTTAAATGGAATGGCTGGACTATAAATGGAATATTTCGTCCCTGGCTTCTACATACGTGCGATAACGAACAGTCACCATGTCGTTATGATGAGTCAGCATCAGTCATCATTAGCCAATAGACAATGATAAGATAAATGTATTTATTCTCTAACGTCTCCCTATCACAAAAAGAGACAATTGCGACATGAGATTTTTGTACATTTAATCTTAGCCAAAATCTTCAATGAATAGTGCGATCCACGTAAACCTTCAACTGATTGCGAAGGCGAGGTAATAAATTACCACGCAAACCAACCGCGGATAAACACAATTAATGAAATCACCCAACTACCCTGATCCCGCTCTCATCGTGAATATTAATTTTATTCGCGAGCCTAGGTATTTTTAGGGGGCCTGGGCTTTCGCGGGCGAGGGAAAACAATTTATGGAGGAGGTGTAGATCTCGGGATAAAATAAAAAATTCCGAAAATCCGAGTCACTGATTACATGCTCAAGGCTATTTATAACCCTAGGGCCGCTGCTAGTGTCACCTCCCTCCTTCTTCCTCCCCCACCCACCCTATCTCTATCCCTCCCTCTCCAAATCCTCCCGGACCCCCTCCCTCTCGTATCCTTGGTCTCACGCGCCAGTTCCCAGTCCTTGGCCACCTCGCACGCCAAACCCCGTCCTGAATGCCAAGTATGGGGTGCATTTTCATCGGTGAAGTCATTTCTTGCATTTATATCGACTTTGGGGCCTAGCCGTCGTCAAAGTTAGTCGGTGCATCTCTCATTAAACTCGCCCCGATCGTGCTTATAATTGGACTAGGTTACCATCACCGAAGATGTATGAAAACGTGGGACAATGTTTATTTGATATTTTCGAATAACTAATGCGGTATCGAGGCTACTTTGGAGGAACTGTGTCATTACGCTGAGCCTAGAGATGGTAGTCATCTACTTTTTCAAATCCATCACTTCAATTATCACTTTTTTAATGAATATTCTTCTTTCTCTGTAGCTGTCCAATGACATGTCTCAAAGGAACTGTTGTTTCCAGGAATTTCTGTTTTGGGCTTTCCTTCACTCTCCTGAATGTCCCTCCTCTCATTATATCCACCATCACACCAAATCTATTCTTTCCTCAATTTCTCTTTTTGTTAATCTTACCTTCTAATAAGACTTTCTGAAACCAATCTCTGCGTAATATGTGGCCTATCCAATTTGCATTTTTCTTTTCCACACGTTTCATAGTTTGCTCCTCTCCATCCTTTCAAAATTATTCAAATTATGACGAAGATTCAGAGAAGGAAAAAAAAGCGTGTTGGACGACGTGTTGGGAGGTGAGGGTATGCTAAGGATTGCGATAAAGGGGACAACGCTGGGGATAAGTGGAAAAGGGAGGAAGAGGATTTAGGAAGATATAAGGACAGGAAGAGGGCATGAAGAATTTATGACAGACTAGGTTATGATTAAGTAATATGATGGAAAGTGAAAGTAAATTACAGAAATGGGGAAGTTAGGCATTGTCCAAAAGGCTACCCATCAGCTGGCGAATAATCGATCATCAGAAGTTCGAGCTTCAGTTGATCAAGGTGCTCCTCCACGTCAGTTAATTGAACCCATGTGTACCTCCCCGGCCAAACGTATTGTCCTATGATAACGACTTGTAGAGGTGAGCAGTGCTCATCGGCACAGCATCATAAGAAGCGCCTCGGCTGAGTTAACCAAAAGGGCCCAGAGTTAACCGCGGTTAGCCTACTTCAGAAACTCCGGGGTAAAGTTTACATACCGTGTTTACATTGCACCCAGATAATTAGAGGCGTTAATCGAAACCATTGTCCGTTACCAAAAACCAATAAGAAAAATTGTTGTTTTTCTATTCATAATCCCGCCATTCTTCCGATTTGAGCCTGGAATCGTTCTTCGTGTACACCTAAAAGAGTTTTCCGTTTCGTGATAGTGGACTAAAGCAAGGTGGCAGAGGACTGGTGATCTACATCTACTTAATACCCTACGAGCCACCGCACGGGCGTGTGGCCGGGGGTGCTAGATCACCAGCCGAGTAGATGTAGTTTTTGGGAGGTGAAATGGTGACATGTATTATAGGAGTGCATTTAGTGAAACTCAGTTATTATTGTGGTCGCTTATTGTGCGCGGAAAGAACGAGTTTTTGTACATATCTGTTCGGCAGTGTTTCTCTCTTATTTTATCGCATCTGTCAGACCTAGAGATGTAGTAATGAGTCATGATAATATTCTCTGTGTCCCTCATAAAAGTATCAGTTCTGAATTTATCAAGCAACCTAAGCCTAGCGTGCAGCCTCCGAGTCTCTAGGAACTCCTACCTTAATCCCTCTTAAAGTTGTGAGACATTATGTGTACGCTTGTAGCAGTTTTTAACAAAACGCGCTGCTTTTCTTGGTATTTTACTAATTTTTTCGGTTGAATCTTTATGACCAGGGTCCAAAATGCTCGCAGCGTTTTCGAGGTGTAGTTCAATAAAATGGCTTTGTCGATACTGCAGGTGACCACTTTCCCGTTTGTGTCCAACAAAGACTCTACTGTCGAAGATTCGCCCTCGAGCTCTCTCGCGTAAGACCAGAAAGACTTGGGGTTTTCATCTAGTAATTCACTGAGAATTTTTTTCTTGAAGTTTCGTAGAGCAACGCGCATAATTTTCTTAGTTTTAGAGCGTTGGGCAACCTATATTTCTCTCGCCGCAAGCTCCGTTGGTTTGTTATTTAACTTAATAGTGATGATGGAGAAGTAGTCGCCAGCAGGAAGGAAAGTGGAGAGAAGATAGAGGAGAGAAGAAAGCAGGGATGGAAAAGAGAGTGCGGGAAGAGGCGAGCGTAGGAGAAGAGGGTGGAGTGAGGCTGCTGATGGATCGTTGTTGTTCGGAGAGGCTCTGCATCCACTTTATCAAGGCTTAAAGGCTTAATAGGACGACGGATCTCATCCTCCCGTTGAGGATTTCTGTTGATTTTTGTTGGAGATCCTCTCTCTCCGAGATGGACGACACACAAGACCCCACCGAATTTCAGACGGGATTTATTTCACTTTTAAATGCGTTCCGACCAACCGTCCGATCCACGCCGCCTTGGGAGGCATCCGTTGGATCCTCCGGAAAGCGTCCTGTACACCCACAGCAACGAGCTTTCTTCACATCAATACAATCCTCTGCACCAACATCACCAGTCATCACTTTGAAGATAGGTTTGTTGCAGGTCTTCACTCCATTCTCAAGCAGCTGACCGTTTTATTCCTTCCTCAGTCCTCATCATGACGACTCTCATAATTATTCCTGTAAAAATCTTTTAGTCAGTGTTGTTAGTTTTAGTTTAATTAGTTTTCCTCATTATTTCTTCTTCTAGAACTATTTTAAAGAGAACTTTACTCGCAGAGTATATGTCCAATAACCTTGTACTTCGACTTCACAAAGTTCTTCATAAAATATTTTTCCTTCTATCTCCTCGGATGACTTCTATACTCTCCATTTTCTACATTTGTTTGATCTCATTTCTCAGTTAACACCGAAATGCTATACCTTCCGACATCTTGTCCACAACTGATCATGCTTGTATGGTACGCACGAAAAGGTTCAGTTTGGTGTGGTAGTCGGAGTATTAGCTTCCATCCACATAGCTAATGTTCAAATCCCAACTCTGATGGAGACATTTCAATGGAATACGCAAGTGCCATGAGTTGGATACTTCAATGGCAGCACTCCGCCTGTCGGATACAAATTCCTACAATGAACTCCTCGGCACGTTATGTTGCCAGACGTATAATCCTGACACCTGGTACTTTATGTAGCTGTAATATTGTTAATATTTGTGTTTGCAAATATTGATTCTAATAGTTTCTCTAACACTAGTTCCACTATAGTAATGTGTAATAGTTCCACTATAGTTGGTGAAATTTCACTCCCTGACAAGGTTTTTCTGATGCAACGTTAGTCGTGGATCCATGAATTTAATTAGAGCCCCTACAGTGTATTACATGTTGTGTTAACTCATGCCCTGAAACTCAGCTTTGAGGTAACTTACAAGGTGCTCTGCAGGTATACTTCTCTCAAATGCTCCGCCATTCCTTAATACATTTAAATTGTCAGTGCAAAAACCTAGCCCTCCTGAATCTGTATCTTTGTAAAACACCGGATAAACTTGAATTCATCAAAGTTGAATTGAGGATTAGGAAGCGTGGGCAGCGTAGTGTAATTCGCTCTAACCCGCGAAGGTTCGTGGTTCGATTTCCAGGTGGATTTTTTTCTTTCTGCAATATCTACCTAATCAGCGAAATGATGACCTCATTTTCAAACAATGAGAGATTGTCTCACGCCTCTATCTCTGCGAATGCCTTCCATTCGCGACTAACACGGTAGGCCGAATATCTTGACCACATCAAGACCGGCACTCTTGCGCCTCGCGTTGCAGAATGCGCGCTTTAAATTTGCACACCGCGAATGCGATGAGATCGCGGGACGAGGGACTGATATATGAGCGCGGGAGGAAGAGAGGTAACTGCGTCGGGCGGAGCGAGATTTAAGGAGAGGGATGATGGAGAAAGAAGGGAGGCGAGCGAAGAAGAGCAATTGCTTAAACAAAAGTAGCGATAAATTAGAATTAAAGTATGGGCGAGAGTGAATTGGAAAGGAGCTAAGAGGCTTAAGGGCACGGCCACCGAATCGACCTCAAATAAAAGAAGACGAAAGGGAAGAGAGAGAGAGAGATACGAGCTCAAGAATAGAGCGGAGGTGAGCGGAGTAAGTTGAGCGGAGAAAAACAAGGCGAGGGACAAGCGGAGAGACAACGGGGCGGTGGCGACTGCAATGCGAGCGAGCGCGCCCGATTGCAAACGATGGAACGAGGGTTGAGCAAGGCGGAGTAGCGGGGCGGGTTCTCGGGAGCTCGGCAGAAAAATCTCCCGCTCCAGATAAGAGCGAGTAAGAGTGAGAGACCGGCCCGAGACTAATCCTTTCAATTTGCTCGCTAAGATACTCGTGTAGCGACTCCTCGCCTCGTGGAGCCGAGTCGCTGCCCCAAGGATTGGATTACGTACTTGAAAAAAGGAAAGAATTTAGTCTTGATCAATTTTAATTATTATTATGTATTCTACTGGTAAAGGTAGGTTTTACTGAATGTCAGAGAATCTCCTCCGGGTAATTTACGCATTCAGGGGCCTATCACCCTCTAGTATATCCTTTTTCGCCTCTGCATACGATCTACCCTTCTTCAACCCGTCCATGAAACCTATTCTCCTTCTTCCACTACCGCGCTTGCCCAACATCCTTCCCTCTATAACACTCTTCAGCAACCCATCACCCTTTATTACATCCTTCAACCATCTACCCTGCCTGTCCCGGATTTCATTCAAAAGATACCGTTCCTCGCCCACCATCTCAAGCACTTCCTCGTTAGTCTTCCTTTCCGTCCACCTAACCTTCTCCATCCTTGGAGGTTGATTCCTTCTTTCGGGTTTTCCGCCGCGTTGGTTCATGTTGATGACAATATTTCGCCGGCTGTCCTGCTGGCTCTCTCAGGTCCATGTAACCTTCTTAAAGTTACATGGACCTGAGGAAGCCAGCAGGACAGCCGGCGAAATATTGTCATCAACATGAACCAACGCGGCGGAAAACCCGAAAGAAGGAATCAACCTCCATCAAAGCCCCGCGGAAGCCTTCATCAGAACTTCTCCATCCTTCTCCACACCCTCATCTCAAATGCCTGTAGCTTACTCTCGTCCTCCTTTCTCCGGGTCCACGTTTATGCCGTACACAACGCTACGCTCCATATCAAGCTCTTCACCAGCCTCTTCTTCACCTCCTGACCCAGTGTCTTGATCAATAATACAGCTTTATTTATCTCGGCAAAAATGAGAGTATTAATGTGCGTGAGTAGCTCCCATAAACTAGAATTAGAGTGAAAGTTTATGGCAAAATGAATCACTTATTTGGTCAGCGTAAACTTAATGCATTTGAGATAAGAGTTTGGAGTGTGATGGCAAGGGTGAGCTGGATGGCGAGAAAGACGAACGAGAAGGAATTGGATATGACTGGAGAGAAGGGGAAGCCAGCGGATGAGGTTCGGAGGAGGCAGAAGCGATGGGTGACGGACGATTTGAAAGGAGAGGGCATACTAAAGACGGTGATAGAAGAGAGAACACTGGGGAAGCGTGGAAGAGGTAGAAAGAAGATAGGAATTCTGAAAGAAAGACGGAGAGGTTTACGGCAATAGGAATGTAACAGGCATTTTTTATGGTGGTACTTCGATAGGAGAAAAAAACGGGAAGACTAATCAGAAATTGGGATGTAAAGACAAGGACTGTCCATAAACCTAGCTGATAGAATACTCAAATGAAGTAAATGAGCTCAAACAGGGCTTGGGGTAGCGCGTAAGGAAAGATATATTTTTCCTTTCCAGAGAATTTTCTGTAAGAATTTCTTCTTGCTTAGCGTGTACTCTCTATTGGTCAGTCTCGTACTGAAGTTAAAACATCCATGCTTGTGTGGTGAAACTCGATCGTCGGACACCGTGATAAGTCTTACTGTTGAAACTAAGAGCAACATACATCAAATTCACCGATTCATCGATTCAACACGTCATCCAAATGTCCCCTACAAAACATGTGCTCACTCCTCCGAAGCTCAAGAAAAAGCCAAGAGAAACGTGTAAGGAAAGCAATAATGTGTTTACTTTTTCAAAATATTGTTCACGGTACAAAGGTTCAACATAATGGATTTGGTCCGTGTGCTTTCTCTGAGAACCGAGGCTCGGTTTCCCGCTTGAGCAAACAGAGGCAGCCGCCTCGGATGGCATTGAACAAGATCGTCGCAGGTAAGAGACAGATTGTAGGACGGCCCAGTGACTGGCCACTCCAAACAAATTGTACCGCAGATACTCCGGAATCGGAATTCGAACCGGCGACGTGTTCGGAGGGGTGCATCGCGACGTCAAGCATCAGGTTGGAGAAGACAGGGAGAGGAGAGGGGGCAGGGAGTAAACCCTTGATACTCGAACAAGGCGGTGGGGAGAGAGAGAGGATAGTTTTGCGAGCAGTAAGAAGGGATAAAAGACGCGAGGTCGTGAGAGGCGAGGGAGGGGGGAGATGAGGGATGTCCGGAGCAAAAGGTGGGTTGAGTCGGGAAAGAAGACCGGTGGCGTATAAAAGGGGGGTCGGGCGGCGAATGCAGGAGGGAGGGGGAAGGCAGATTTGGACGGCAGCCATTCGGGATGAAAGGGATAAAGTGGCATCGCGACGAGGTGGCCGCATGTAGCGAAGCCGGGCAGGAAATGAGGCCCACCCGGCTGAATTACTCGCTAAAGTCCTCCCCCCCCTGATGAAGATGAGGAGCCAACAATCCGACCGACACCGAGCCTCTTAATCCAGTGGACAGAAATATGAACGCTGACCACATCCCGATAGTCCGGGTGGCCAATACAAAATCACCCTCCTCCAATTCCCACGCCTTTTGCAAAATATAAATTCGATCCCGACCCCGATTCGCATTCGCGCCCACTTTCGTGAAACCAGGAATGATTAAACAGGCAGGGACACGCACGAAAATGCTAATTGGTTTAACAGACAACAGATAGATTTCTCAGATAGGGAATGAAACCCTTGGGCGACGCAAAATAAGGACTGTGCAAGAAAGTTAAAGTAGATGGCCCTGAGTTGACATAACATGAGCCAAATATATGTTAAAATATAAAAAAGAGCAACATGGTTCATTGAGGTAAGCGTTTGGTCAAAATTACACGGATCAAAAGCGTTGTTCAACATAATTCCTTAATTAAAATTTACTATTCTGGAGTTATCTTTGCAATTTCCTTCTCATACACAATGTTTTCGGAGTTAACAGCCTCATCCAAAGTTTCACAGTCGCAGGACCCAGCAGAATTCCGCGCTTTCAATCTTCACCACGGCATACGCCCTACCCCACCCTCATCCCGTACACGACGACATATTTCCCCTCTCTCCCCCTTCCCCGTTTTCCCAACATACGCCCCTCTCTCACGGCGTGAAGCATCCTCTCTCACAGCCTGAAAACAGTTCCTCAGCCTCCGAATCTCCTCCAGCATCCTCCTCCTCTCTCCTACCGAACCAAGTACTTCTTCGCCATTCCATCTTGTTTCCACATCTCCAACTTCTCCAGTTAACACGCATCCTTTAATCTCAAGTCACTTAGTATAGTTCGATATTCCTAATAGACTATTCGCCATTCTATTCAACCCAACACAAGGTCCCGGTCATCAGTTCCCTCCCACAACTGAATGCTTCCATCTGATGACGCGATCCATTAGAACGCCCGAAGTTCTCATTCTTTCACTCCCTCTCCGGCACTTAAGTTAGTTTGAACGGAATATCATTTCACCTAGAAATAAATAAATTAGATCTCATTTGAAAAAATCTCTCCCTTCCTAGGGTATCAAAATATAGGACCCTTACCGAACTACTGTTCAAGATATTTGCCACAAAAATACCGGCCATTTTGCATGGGAAATGATGCGTTTATGCACTCCTAATGAACATTATTTACAAAATTAGGCATCTAAAACACCTAGATCTCGTCAAAAAATTAATGGTGCGTAGTTTGAATGTTGTCTCAACAATTTTTGATAGTAAATCAGTTTGTCACCGCAGCATTTTTTTTTCAAGATAGCAAAAAGACTTTCCGCTGGTAAGGAGTTTTAAATGTACCGCGCGAAAAAATGAGTTAGAATAAAGACTTACATGGATATAAATATTTAGTTTGTAAGACTTTCAGTCGTATAAAACTATATTATAGCACCATTAATAATGCAATATTTAATTCGAGTGTCTCACAGCTGGAGAAATTGAAACGTGTAATACGATTATGGTCTCTAATATGACTAGGGAACTATCTCGCTCAAACTACCTTAAGAGAGTGCGAGCGAGGTAGTTCCCCAATCATAACAAAGGCCATAATCGAATTATACGTTTTAATTTCACCAGCTGTGAGACACTAGAATTAAATATTGCATTATTAATGGGGCAGCAACATAGTTTTAAATGACAGACATTGTAAGTAATCAAATGAAAATATCTTTAACTTGACTCATTTATTTCACGCGGTACGTTTGAAACTCCATGAAAACGGGAGGTTTATTGTGATCCCAAAGAATTTACTGCAGTGTCAATATGATTAATTTTCAAAAATAGTTGAGATATCACACAAACTACAAACTATTGATTTTTTGACGATATCTAAGGGTAAAAAAACCTAATTTATTAAAAAAGTTCTCTTAGGAGTGCATACACGTACCATTTCCGACATAAAATGGTTGGCGTTTTTTGGAAAATATCTCGGAAAGTAATGTGGTAAGGGGTTGAATTTTGATGTCAATGGGAGGGTTATTCATTTATTTCTAGGTAAAATGATATTTGGCTCAAACTACCCTAAAGGAAAATAGAACGAGCAAAATAAAACAATGAACCAGATGAAGAATTGAATCCGAATGCGGCCACGAGGAGGTATATTCAGAAGCGCGAGTGGGCGAGACGGGAAAGAGAGAAAAGTATAAACTATCTAAGACTCCTTTAGAGGAGCGTGGTTTTCAGAGAAGAGTGGGAGAGCGCAGGAAAGGAGCCGATTGGGGGGAAGGGGGTTGCTGGTGCGGTGGGCAAGGGAATGGAAGGAGGACCCAAAATTGAGTGGAACACGTCATGTTTCATGCAGACACGGACAAGGGGAGGGCAGGAGGTGAAGTGTGGCATTAAAAACGCTGAGGGCCCTGATATGAGAGGCGGAAATGGATGTGCAGGAGACATTCCGATTAACGAAGGGGGATGGAAAGGAAGTCGGGGAGGCGACGGTGGAAGCGGCCGTCGAAAAATGAGAGCGGCGACGGAAAGTGAATTTCCGAGGGTGTCTTCTAGCGAGGGGCGGGGGGGGGGGAGGGTGTTGGATGGGACTGGAAGGGAATGGAAGGCTCGAAAAAAGTATGAATTAAGCAGGGGATCCTCGGGAGAACCGGATACACATCTACATACTACCCCGCGAGCCGCCGCATGGGCGTGTGGCAGGGAGTGGTAGGTCACCTGCCGTGTAAAGATGTAAAATTTGGTGGTGAAATGGTGACATGTCCTATGAGAGTGTATTTGGAGGAGCTCAGTTTTTATTGCGGTCGCTTATTGTGCGCGAAAAGAACGAGTTTTTGTGCCTATCTGTTCGGCAGAGTATCTCTCTTATTTTCTATGCATCTGTCACACCTAGAGATGTAGTGAGGCGTCATGATAATATTTTCTGTGTCGCTCTGAAACACACCAGTTCTGAATATCCCAAGCAGCCTAAGCCTAGCGTGCAGCCTCCGAGTCTCTAGGGCTCCCACCTTAATCCCTCTAACAGTTGTGTAACACTATCTGTTCGTTCGTAGAGGTTTTTAACGAAGGGTGCTGCTTTTCTTTGTATTTTGTTAATTGTTTTGGTAAATCTTTATGGCCAGGGTCCCAAACGCTCACATGACGGATTGGAAGAAGAGAAGCCTTCCAGGAAGAGAAGAGAGCCTTCCAGGCGCGCATACAGAGGATAGCGGGGGCACTGACGGGCTTTAGCCCCGCCCCCCCAATATCTTATATCCAATGACGCCTAGTTCCAGTTGCCAATTCTTTTGTCAATAAATTCATAGACACACTACATTATTTATTAATAATCAAACATTTTTTTATTTTTATCGTGCTAATTTTTGAGGTCCTTTCTCAAATAAAATTGTAACACGTTCAATAAACAATCCCTGAAAATCCTCTAGTTCAGCCACCTACCCTCCTCTCCTCCCAAGCGAAAATCTTGCGTGTCAGCCTGGACCTAACTCTGGTAACGAGGATGGGAAAGGCGCCAATATGATATCAGCGTCATATCACGGTCTGCTGGTCGCGGACCTCAGTTAGAGGTGACTAACAAAAGTCCATTGCTCCACTGTGGTCAGGGAATAGTCATTTCGAAAAATTGAGGGAAGGTAGAGAGAGACCCAGCGTAGGCAATATCCTTATCGGATTGCGAAAGAGGGAACAACAGTTTTACGGGTGGAGTTCTAGAGTTTAAATTCTCTCCACATGGGAAAGGTAGGCTTCTACCTGGAATCTGATTAAAAGTGTGAAAAAACCGCCATCGATAAGTCCTCGGCACAGGACAATTACAGGAATCTAGTCACAGTATATCACATACATAACACTCTATTACTGGGTAATAGCGTAAATTATTAAAGGATTAAGGATTAAAATTTTCCGGTTGACTCTGTACTCTACGACATTATTTCAGTAAATAGGTCCTCAATACCTATATTCCTCGCAATAATTAATGATCATGACCATATACGACTGTGGATTTTGAATTAGAGATGTGGTGTTCTAGGGCCTATCACTTAATTCGCCATTGAAACCACCCGAATGGAGAGCAGAAAACCGAAGTCTCGAGAAAAACTCTCATTAATGGTAATCAATTGCGTCACTTGCGGGAATGACTGAGCGAAAAGATAATTTCTAAAGATATCGTCAGTAGCCAAAGCATTAGCTTAACGGAGTCACCCGCAAGAGCACGTAAGTGCGAAATTTGGTAGAAAAAAAACACTCTCCTTGATCGGCATCTCGGCAACTATGCGACTCTCGTCTCTGCAATGGATTATGCTAATTATGATTATAATTAATTATGACCACGTCGCTGGGGATTGAGAGCTCAACGTTTAGATAGTAAAGAAGACAGAAATAGCAATTATCCATGGGTAAAATTTTACCAGTAGCATATCGCTCTTTCTGTCGTCATTATGTTGAAATTCCTCCACATCACGCCTAATACTGCTCTTTCGCAGAACGTAAATCAGAATATTTCCGATGGTGCTGCGGGAATCACGGAACGTCCACGTCGATAAATTCCCTGGAAAATCTTCCTACTTCCCTCTTTGAACGCCACCCTAAGATGCTCGCCGGGATCGAGGCCTTCGCCCGTACCCCATGGATGAGAATCGAATCAACTTCGAGGCGCGTTAAACTTCGCGCTGTAATCTCCAAAAACGGAGGGATAGGAATGGTGATGGACGGGAGGGTGGGATGGGGAGGGGGGTTGACGTGGGACACGGGACGAGCAGGAATTGGGGGCCGAAGGAGAAGACGGATGCGAAAGAGAGGAAGGGCAGGAGGGGGAGCACAAAAGAACAGAGGAAGAGAATGAGAAAGGAGGAGGAGAAGGTAAAGGGGAAGGAAGGGTAGGAGAGGGAGATCGAGTTCGTGGGTGTGGCACGCGGCTACAAATTATTTTATTTCTGTTTCCTGAAGGGGGATGCGACACGAGAGAACAATGCGACACCTTTAGCGAGGGAGAGGAAATAGATGGGGAGGCGATAGGTTACGGGCGAATGCCTCTTGATAACGCCTCGCCGGTGGATTCTTTCAGCGGTCCAATTTAACACCTGATTAATAGCCAAATTACTCGTCGGGTGGATGAGAGAGGTGGAGAATGAATTAGGGAGGGCCGGAGAGGGAGGGGAAGGGGAAAAAGGAAGAAGAGGAAGAGAAACCTCCCTCTGAATCCTCCGCGCTCGATTAGCATGTGAACAAGGGAAGCGCGCAGCCACCCACGGAGCGATTGAATGGCGCGCACCCGCGCACAATCCAATGCGAGATATCCTGGAAGAGGAGCCGTCCGGCGCGTGCCACAATAATACAATATTAGAATCATCCTCTCAATAATAGAATAAGTTTTCTACTCTATATTAAACAAGTTTGACTAATTTCATTGTTTTTATTTTACCATGTATTTTTATCATTCTGTCAATTTTTGAGCCATTTGACTTATAATTATTGTTCATGGGAGATATTGCCACATTGTTTACTTACTATTGCCTCATAATTGTATAGATTCTCTGCAGAAAAAATATTAATTTAATAAAAAAATTACTTGCACTGTAGTCTGTTATCACAACTACTTACTAACCCCTCACCTTTTATATAATGAGTTTTGAAGGAAGTAATTCATCTCATAATAGAGTGTCAGTCTGACGATAAAGTAGTTTGATCAAGTTATTTCTATTATCATAATAGGGATAATATTCATATTTAGTTTAAACAAAATAATCGGTTATGAAAACACAATATACCTAATTATATTCATACATATGATGCAAAAAATTTTTTTTGACTAAACTCATCAGTACCAAACAATTTTAAGCTTCTACATCAATGCACAATTGCAGCTTCAATTTCTTTGTTTCACATCGAACGCTAATAATCGAACGCGAACGCTAAAACACCTTGATAATCGAATATTATTGTGATCATAAATAAAGCATAAAGTTTGTAATGAGTAATATTAATGTACGAAAAAAACGCTTCCTTAACCGAATATGCCTTTCCGATCACTAAAAAAGGAAAATGTCAAGTATTTAATTTGAATTTTCAATAAATTGAAAATTAATACCGCTTACAGCCACCTTTATAATGCGATCTCTTCGCCAGAACAATCTCATTCTTTTAATAACATGGCTCTCCGGAGCGCAGAGCTGATCAATAACTACTGGCGACGGTTGTCTAATTTTTTGCAGCATCTAGGAAGATAGAACGATGGATGCTCAACATGGCATCGTGAGCGTACAAATGTTCCGCAAAAGTATAAACTGACTGGCAAATGTTTGTCAGCCGAGAATATTTCTTTAAAAGTACAAACAGCATTCTTTATGAAGTACCATCATGAAAGATGAGTTTATATACATAGCAAACAGCCTATGAGATATGATACTTGCCTCACTTTATCTTGGGATTTGTTATTTTCTGCTCACGAAAGACTTCTAGAAGCTCTTTTGAACACCACGTAATACGCTGTACACTACCTAGCTCGACTCGGTAGTAAAGTCGTCACATTTTTACGAAAACTTATTTCCCCTCTTCAGCATAGATATACAATTCTTAAATGATATCATTTTCAGAAACTCTCCTAAATTATACAGTAGGTATGGCATGGTTTTGATCAACCTAGCTATTCTAACACCTACAAGCGCCTGATTTCCTCTTTTTTAATTCATTATTCTGCTTTTTAATATGATTGACTTTTTAAGAGAGTAATACAATTGTAGAACGTTGGGTAAGCGCAGAAGGTGACGGAAAAGAATGGGAAGGTCGAGAGTTTGAGGAACTGAAGTAGGAACTGATGGCGAATAAAGACGTAGTCAGGAGAAAATGTGTCCCAGAACTGTGAAAGTTCGCAAATGATTTAACAAAAACCGAGCTATCAGCGGGAAGAGTACCCATTTATAAACAATTTATGTCTCTTAACTAGCATCTTTCCACATAAATTACTAATTATTCTCTTCCTTTTCCAAATTTGTCAACGGCTACGTTATTGACTTCATATCGCATAAGAAAAAATATAAAAATAATAACTCATTCATGATCATAAGCTCTGATTAAGACATTCGAGGAACACTCAATCCTCAGCGCAGCCTCGTCATGACGTTTGTATATACTTGCGATACGTGAACCGATGGAAACAATTTCCCGGAAGCGCTTCGATGAAGCGGACAAGTACACCTCCCGGGGAGTCTAAAAGCAAGAGCCACCCTTCGAGGACACAACTATTTACGTGCTCACCGAGAGGAACGGAGAAAAAAATTCGAAACGAAAAAAAGAAACCGACGACAGCGATCCTGGAATCTCACGGCATCACCATGGAGACGAGCTTTGAACTAGTGGCGCGCGGACGTGGATAGGGGTGCAGCAGCGCAGGGGAAGATGTCTCGAGGCGGGGAAGTGTAAGAGGGTCTGTGGTGGTGCTTTAAGAATAGTTGCAGGGGGAGGAAGTAAAGGCGGCAAAGAGTGATGGGACTCCGGGAGGAGGAGTGAGGAGAGGGGGAGGTGAAAGAGGGATTGGAAGCAAGTGGTGCGTTGGATTGAGACAAGGGAAGAGGGGAAAGTCGGATCGGGGGAAGGAGGCGAGCAGAAGAAATCTCGCTGCTGTCTCTCTCAGATTAAGAGGCGGGCGAAGACGGGGAAGGGTTGGATGAGGATCGAGAGGAGAGAGAGGGGAAGATAGTGAAGAAGGAACTGAGAGGGAAGAAAAGCAAGAATAGTCATTGAACCGCGCACTACTGACTTTTGAGACCAGAAGCTATAACTGAAAGAGTCACACATAACTGAAGGTAGTTTGAGCGAAATATCATTTTACTTAGAAATCATTGAATTTGGTCTCATTTTAAAGAAAAAATATCACCCTTCCATTGAAATCGAAAATTCAACCCCTCGAAACATTATTTTCCGTGATATTTGCCAGACAATACCAGCCCTTTTACATTTGAAATGGTACCTGTATTCTATTATGTACTCCAGAGAGACCTTATATTAAAAATGAAGAATTTCCTATACTTAGATCTCGTCAAAAACTCAACAGTGTGCAGTTTGTGTGTTTTCTCAACTATTTTTGAAATTAATCATAATGTCACCGCAGTAAATTCTTCGGGATCACTATAAACCTTCCGTTTTGATGGAGTTTCAAACGCACCGCATGAAAAAATGAGTCAAGTAAAAGACTTATTTACATATTTTCATTTACTTACAATTTCTGTCATGTAAAACTATATTATTGCACTATTAATAATGCAATATTTAATTCGTGTGTATCACAGCTGGTGATATTAAAAGGTATAATTCGAATATGGTCTCTATTCTGATTAGGGAACTATCTCGCTCGCACAACCTTAAGGACACTTCACTTTCACTATGTTGTTCAAAGCAAGTACTGGGCTCAGCATTTTCGTACGCAACGCTAAAATAACACTGCTTTCACTGACATTATACCTGAGCTCCTACTCAATAAAACTGAATTCGTCCTAAGAATAATAATTAGACGACAAATACACTTTTATTAGATCATTGTGGAGACAACCCGTTATCAAACGTTCCACTGTTCGCCCTTTCCCACTTCAGATCTTTTCCCTTACACGCTCCCTTCTTCGTGGCTGACATTATCATATCTACGCCCCTGAAGCGGCTTTATTCGATTTATGCATTCATGTATCCTCCAGTTTAAGGTAGCTTTCACTGAAAGTCAAAGAAAATCGTCTACATTCTCTACTTTTGCAAGGCCATTTCTACCTCTGTTATTTCTTCCTTCATCTCCGCGTACGTTCCACCCTTCTGCATCCCGTCTATATAACCTATTCTATTTATCATCATTTCCTACTTGCCCAACATCCTTCTACCTATCGTGGCCATAAACAAACCATCGCTTGTCATCTCCCCTTCCAGCCACCGACCCTACCTCCTCCTGGTATCATCCAAAAGTTTCCTATACTCTCCCACCCTACCATGCACTTCTTCGTTTGCCTTCCTTCCCGTCCACCGAACCCTCTTCCTCACACCCACTCTCTTTCACACGCACTTCTCGAAAGCCAGCAGTCTGTTCTCGTCGTCCTTTCTCGGGGTCCTCGTTTCTGCTCCATTCCGTAGAGGGGCGTCATCAGTTCCTTTCCATTACCATGCGCTTCCTTCGGTGACGCTATTTTCCTCCTTGTGGATAGCAGTCAGGAGAACAATGCGCGGTTTGACTGCGCAGTGCTCCCCTGACTGCTTTTTGTATTGGATTCGATATTTGGGACCGACAGCTAAGGCCATTTGCGCCATAGGGGATAGATAAGGGTGGAAGGGTGGATGGATACCCGGCGTCGACATTAGCCTGCTCTTAACGAAAGGCGCCAAGGGGACCACGGTTTAACGTCTCATCCGACAGACGGAGTACTCTACTTCAAGTGCCCTCCACAAGACACTCAAGTAGGGATCGGGTTTCCTCTGAAAAACATCCGCCTCTGCAGGGATTTGAACCCTGGCCGCCCGTGTGGTAGGCGAGTACTCTAGCCGCCACACCGACCCGATCCCCTCTGCTTTTTGGTCTTCGCCTGCCGGGAGGGAGAGGGTGGGAACGTGCGAGGTTCTGACTTCAACTGAGGCAAGAGCTGATCATTCCGTGCCACACACCTTAGTGCTGGCTTGCACGGTATTCGGTAGAAGTAGATGTTTGCGCATGCGACGTCGCAGCCAGAGGAGGTTGACGCGGAGGAGGGAGGGACGGACGGCGGCTTTCGGATGAAGAGAGGAGGGAGGGACGGCGAGATGATTCCCGAGCACTACTACACGCCCACAGTGAGGGACGGGGAGGCTGTTGCTCGTTGGGGGGGGGAGGGGAGGGATGGAGAGAGTGAGGAAAGGAGGAAGGGAGCGGGGCCGCGAGGATGTCTCGGATAGGGAGGAAAGATTAATTGGCTGATTAACTCCACCTCTTATTTACACTGCTGCGCGCTGGGGTCGGAGGAATAAGACGACGGGGAGGGAGTGGGGGGGAGGGGGGGGGGGAGGTTGGTTAATGCTTTACATCGCCTCGTGACAACCCGACACGGGAGGGAGGCGGAGGGGGATTTGGAGCCGCGGAGGACGAGATGATACGCGCGGATGGGAGCGCTCGCCGTTGGTCCACTGCGCAGGGAATGGAATTGTGGCCGAAATATAGACATACTACTCCGCGAGCCGCCGCATGGGCGTGTGGCAGGGGGCTGGTGGCAAGGAAGGAAATTTATTTTCGGATTTCTCTCAGAAATTTAATTTAATCATAGTCCAAGGAAATTGTCTCAGCTCGCACCAATGTAAATAAGATAAATTTAAGTAAAATATCAGAAGTTTAAATTAATTATAGTCTAAGGAGACTACTATCTGGTTGAAGTCATGTCTGAGAAGAAAAAGAGTCTCACTATGTGTCAAGAGTTGACAAACCAAAATGCCAGAATTATGACAGCATGACGTTCATCTTAATAGCAATTCCATTGTGTTTTAGGCTCTTCAAGTGAAATCAAGACCAAGGTGGTAAAAGAAGGAGAAGGGAAGAATGAAAAAGCTCTGATTTCCCGCTTCTTCGGCGAAAATCGTAGTTGCAGGCCCACTCTCATCTTCACATTTCACACGCCACTCCGCCAAGTCCGCGTAGTCATTACAATTTTGCTTTTTGTCCTCGCCGGCAGACACCAAAGTAGACACTTCACTTCAAAGCAGGCGAGCAATGAGATTGAGTGAGATCGGCCCCGCAAGAGATCTTGCGACGAAGACAACTTGGGGAACAGGTCGGCGCCGGAATTGGCTGTTCCTAATCATGGAACGAATGCTATTAAACAAAGGCGATGCGATTTTATCACTGAAGAGTCTATCGAAAAAAATGCTTGGGTGGATGGAAATATTTCTGCTTCCATTAATATTCTTCATGCAACCGAAGGCAACAAACACTCCATAAGATTTCTGTCTTCAGCTCGGCATTAGATACATCCATCTGTTATCCCATATCCATTAAGCCTATTTCCCTGATTCCTCTTCACCGCTCACCCTCCATCAAGGCCTTCAGGGTACCCTCGCCCCTCATTACCTGCAGTCGTAGATACAAGAATTCATGAAGAGAAGAAGAAAACTCTTAAGAAGCAATGAGCTCAATGGATCGCAAACTCCAGCGGGAAAATTGAGTCTAACGTTTTACGATATAAGAGAAAACCAAGGGATGATTATACAAAACAGACAAAAAGGAACATGAATCAAGGTGAGCCACTAGGACATAAAGATGCATGGACTGGGAAAATAGAAGACCTGCAGTCAACCAATATTAGGAATAGAACTATTGCACTACAAACTACTTCCCGTTTAGTCATCACCGTAACTGTTTACCATCCCCAATTCCACATCCCCGTTTTTCGTTGTTGCGCTTTTCGTCGTCTCAGTTATACGTGGCCTAAAATTCGACTCCACCAGTCCATTATTCCATCACCTTGATCCGGATCTTCGCCACTAGATGATTACACCTTTCCGTTTATTGTGTCCCCCATCATGTGGAAAATGTAGACTTGTTCGGTGAATGTTCATTTTGAACAAAAAACACCAACAAAACCGTGAAAAAGAGTGAATGATTCGCTTCGGCGTAGTGCGTATGGGATCCACCTTCCGTCGAAATTATCAAGAATGTAACCTAGCGAAGGAAGGACTAACGTCGACTTGAGGAGTTTGAGGTATGAGTTTGGAGATGGCGGGAGAGGGCGAGCTGGGTGGCGAGAGAGACGAACGCTTAAGATGTGATTGGAGAGGCGACGAAGCTGTGGGCGGAAGCTCAGAGAAGGTAGAATGGATGGCTGGAGGTCGTTTTAGAAGGAGAGAGCATCTTGAAGAGGGTTATAGTGGGCGCATTAGTTCACTATGCATCTAGAGAATATTGATACTTCTGGCGTCAGCGGTCAAGTGATTTTGACGTCATCTCCACCCAATGCACTCTAGGTATATCAAGGGAAGACTTCACGATTTGCAAACTTCGAAAACAGCCTTATGAACTGTCTAAACTACCTTTAGAAAAATTCTCGTCTATAGCGGAATAATAACATCAGTGATCCGCAGTTGACACGACGTTTAAACTCTACACCCATGTATTTATTCATTTATTTCACCACCAAAAACGGCACAAAGGCATTTACATTGGCTGACATAATCATTAAATAAATAAAATTTTCAAACAAAAACATAATAAAAATTGAATAGAACAATAATGAGGCAAGCGTAAGAAAGGGACTTGGGGATTGGAGAGGGGTGAATCATTCAAGGGGCGTTTCAGGGAGGATTGGAAAATGGTGGCAGAGAGAGAGTATGCAGTGGACAGTTACTGCGTAAGGGACGGGGAGGAACATGAATACGAAAGAGAGGGAATTTTTTATTGATCCGTTGGGATCCGCTGAAGATTCTGTGTGGGAACATCGTATCTGATGGGACACGGCGGTGAGTCATGCGAGAAATGCCAAGGGAGGAAAGGGTGAGGTAACAGGTTGAGCTTCTGAAGGTGGGGACTCGATGGCGGACTATGGCGAGAAAGAAGATGCCCGGACGGTTGAGCAAATCCAAGGTAGTGGGGCAGGCGGTAGACCAAATTGGTGCACAGTATTCTAAGGTGGGGAGAATATAACCGAAAAAGACAGTTTTCATAGCCGTAGGGTCCTGAACGCCAGTGAGGCGGTAAAGCATGTCAACTATAGCCATCGCCTTCCGCAAAATCATTGAAATATGGACATAAGAGTTGAGTTTCGTATCAAGAATGACTCTTAAGTCGCAGTGGGAAGTCACAGGGAGGATAGGATTACTTAAGAGGGTGTAAGAATGTAAACCGGCGTTTAGTACATCTCCAAATTACCGCATGCCTAACAAATTCACTCTCGCAATCCACCCTAAACATTTCGATCGAGGGGATCGGGTTGGTGTGGTGGCTAGAGTACTGGCTAACCATGCGGACGGCCAGGGTTCAAATCCCTGCAGAGGTGGGTGTTTTTCAGAGGGAACCCGATCCCTGCTTGAGTGTCTTGTGGAGGGCACTTCAAGTACTGTACTCCGTCTGTCGGATGAGACGTTAAACTGTGGTCCCCTTGGCGCCTTTCGTTAAGAGCAAGCTAATGCCGACGCCGGGTTTCCGTCCACCCTTCCTCCCTTACCTATCCCCTATGGCGCAAATGACCTTAGCCGTCGGTCGCCTCCCCAAATATCCCATCCAATTTCGATCGAACGAAGAACTGACAGTATGCAGGGGAGAGTGAGACGCACTCGTTCGAGACAGGGAGGAATAGAATAGAATTTATTTCAAGAACCTAGTCCTTCGGACTATAGGCTCAACAAAAATACATTTTTAGAAATAAACACTCTCTCCCAGATACTTTTACATAATTACAGAAAAACAATTACAAGAATTTAAGAGCATTAACACTGTGGATAATCTACCGAATGAAAAAACAACAGAATGACAAAAAAGAATGAAAAAAATAATAGTTTCACTCTCTCAGGTGCTAAATTTCATTGAAACAAATAATGATAATAATAATAAAATTGGTCAATATATGTATATAACCAGTAGGCATGCATGCCGATACACTTTGCAACTCGCTTGAGGTAGACGGTTGGCCGGGGCACCAAAAATGACAATCCTCGTCACCTACCTCCATCGCAGCAACCTCCACCCCAGTAAGCATTACTTTACTGACGGATTATTTAATTTTGTCGGTGTTTTATTGTACAATTTATAATATTATGTTCAACAATTCTTATTACGTAAAAGGTGCGAGTGCAATTTTTCTCTGAACCTGCCGTTAGGGGCGAGCCTAATTTCCAGTGGTATTGTGTTCCAAATACGGGTTGCTTGTACCAGAAATGAGCTACGAAAAGAAGTATTTCGGTGTTGTGGTAAGTGCAAGTTGTCAAGTGGGGCGCGGGTAACTCTTTGTTTGATCTCTCCTGAAAATCTGAATCGTGTATAAAGATGTGGTCAGTTTATTCGGGTTTTTCCCGCGTTACTTCATTTTAACGGACAACAGTTTCGCTAACGTTACAGCTAGCATCGTCAGGTCCTGCATGAGCTATAGAGATTCATGTTCCTTTATGTACCTAACGTATAAAGTAAGGATGAGTCAAATCCAGATGACAATTCTCGATTCCAACGATTCTCAGGATCGCCTAAAGTCGATTCCGATTCCATCGATTCCAGATGGATAAATATTCAAATCAAATCTCATTTATCACATCATATTTGTCTCAGTAATATTGGGTGTAGGCTATCGATTTGTACTTTTTATCTACCTCAATATGCTGAGGATATATTTGCTATTTGTTAATTAATCTACTTTTTGAGCGACTTTATTGTCCATGTCATTTTATTTCAGCCAATACTTGAATTTAAATAACAGTTGTAGGCTACTGGTATATCAATATACCACCTGTTATCAAGAATAAGAACCGATGAAATCGAGAATCGGGAATCGCTTTGAAAGAATCGGAATCGAAAAAAAAGTGAAATCGACTCATCCCTAGTTCAAAGATATTTGGGTGTTTTCGTGGTTATTATTATACGGGTCAGGTATGCAGTAAAGTACGTTTTTCTTGTCATAGCATTGAGCAGTTTTGCTTTCTCATAAGGGGGAGGGGGAGTGGATGAGGAAAGGGGGGAGAGGGGAGGAGGACATGAAGACGACAAAAGGGGGGCGAAGTGGGGCGGAGGGGCGAAGTGGGGAGGAGGGGCGGGAGCGGAGTCAGCCTCGTTTCCACCTCAGAGGATGCCGACGACTCGAGAGGGAGTGGGGGTTCCCGGATTGGAGAGAGGGTGAGTGGGAGTGGGGGGGAGGGAGAGTGTGGTTGTGGTATGGTGGGAGGGGGAAGGAGGCGTGCGCCTCTCTCTCCGACCAAGACTCGTTCCCCTCACACCCTCTGCGCTGCTCTCCTTGTTAAAATCTGGCGAGGAGCCCTCTCGTGAGATTCAATCCAGAATCCCACCCCAGCTCCCCTTTCCTCACTCCCCCTCGCCCCAATCACGCCATCCATCGTTTCACCCCTTACTTCCCTTCTCACTGTCCTATTTATTTATTTATTTTTATTTTATCTTCACTATCCCGAATACAGCACAATCGGACAATTTAGTCTCTAAAAGTCTTCGAGTGTAAAAGTATCACTCCAATAGAGTGAGGTTTCCCTCCAGCTTCGAGTGAAAACTGCACCCCTCGTATGGAGTGAAACGTCACTGGAGGCTTTGAGTGAAAGATTTACTCGAGGCTTCGAGTGATTGTTCTCTCGTTTAGAGTGAGATTTTATTTCTTTTATTTTATCTTCACTATCCCCAATACCGCACAATTTATATCAGGTGTATAACAGTAACAACGGACGTGACACAAACACCCATGTCCTGGGCAGTTAATATTCAACCCAGGCGGGACTCGAACCCGCGACCCTCAGGTTAGCAGGCGAGGACTTGACCCCGCTGCCACCGGGTCCGAAACTATAAAGGCCGCTTTACACGGTACTCTTTACTGTACAAACGAATGTACAAATTCCTTCATGAATGAAATTGTACCGTGTAAAGCAGCAAATTGTACAATTGTCTGAATGACTTAACGGGAAATAGAACCTGCTCAAATTCCATTCATTTCTTGTACATTCTATGATACATTCGTTTGTACAATAAAATGTACCGTGTAAAGCGGCCTTACGTATGCCTCCCTTAAATATCCTGCTTGCATGGCAATAGTGAATGTTTGGTGATCTTCACCCCCTGCCACACACCCTCGTGGTGGCTCGCTGGGTATTACGTAGACGTAGATGTAGATGTAAGGAAGGATAGAAAAGAGCAAAGAAAGACTTAAGGAAGTCCGAGCGAGATTGTTCCCTAGCCATAATAGAGACCATATTCGAATTATACGTTTTAATTTCACCAGCTGTGAGACACACGAACTAAATATTGTATTATTATATTTGGTGCTAATAATACTAACATTTTTATAATTATATAGCGCCAAAAGTTTTTGTGCAGTTACCACAAGAGTTATACGTTGTAATACCAAGTGTTGTTCACAAAGTCACTGTTAAATTGGTTATTTTTACCAAAAGATGTTGAAATATTATTCAAAACTATAGTCTCCTTAATAAGGTTTCTATTGACCATGTTTACGGATTCCATATAGCTTATGTAGAGTTGATCCATATGCATTGTATTCTATTAATTGTAAATAACTGAGACATATACTACTATTTTACCAAACTAAAAATACTAAACACCACCGAGGATGGCGGATTGACCATCGAATCATTCGAGTAATAAATGTATCCTTTTCCCTTAATTCTGTGTTTTTGAAGAGTGTTAGGATTGTAATAAGAAATAATTCTTTCCCGGCCAATGATATCAGTATTTTCATAATGCCAACATTTTGATAAGAAGCCCCTTTGCTTCTCAAAACATATGCCATGTATTGCCGTCCCCGGTGGCGGCGGGGTAAACTTTTCGCCTGCTAACCCGAGGGTCGCGGGTTCGAGTCCCGCCTGGGTAGAATATTATCTGCCCAGGAAATATTCTACCCAGGAAATATTATCTGCCCAGGAAATGGGTGTCTGTGTCTCGTCCGTTGCTATTGTTGTTCACCCGACGTAAAATGGCCTAATGTGCTGTATTCGGGGCAGTGCAAATAAAAAGAATAAAAATAAACAGTTCACAAATATTGGAAATATGTTTTTAAGTAAGACCATCGTTGCATAGAGGGTTTTATTCCATGAGATTGAGATTAAAAATAATGCACCGAGGTTCTTTACCCGTTCCAACTTACCCATAAACCCCTATTTATGGTTATTCAATCAGCATTCGATCGCTTCCCCAAATAATCAACCCACCAATAAATTCTTCCCGACGGTCCACTCCGTCATGTATTGACGCCATATCCAACTCTTTTTGAAGTTCTCTATCAGTAAAAGGTAGGTTTTGTATAAAGTTCGAGAAAATCCTACCGATTTTATACCCTTCCAGGGTCCTATCTACCTCGAGTGTTTCCTTTTTCACCTTTCACCTCGGCATATGACCATCAATTCTTCATCCTGTTCAAAAAACCTATCCTCTTTCTTTCCCTTCCTTGCTTGTCCGACATCCTCCCCCTGTCACAGTCTAGAGGGTCTATTCTGTATGTCCGCGGAATTTCTAAGTCTCGACAGTGACGAAATTTTGACGTCAGAGCCACGTAACATTGAAAAGAAAGCATTCAAAAGTTGACAATTGTCGGAGAGTTTAACGTCACAGTCACGGATTTACCGAGGCTCGACCGCGTCGATTCCTCGCTGAATAAGGCCCCTGAGCAACCGATTACCCCTTAGAGTAAATATATATACTCCTTAGAGCACACGAAAGCAATTCATTTCAATCCTCCGTCCCGCAAATTTAACTGGCGCGTAAATCTTCCAAGTCACGTGGTATCTATGTTGGGTACTCGTTTTTACTGAATAAGGTGGTGCCTCCCACCCTCTACTGATATTTACTCTAAGGATTACCCCCCTAATACCTCCTCCAGCCCCTAACTTTGCCTATCCCGGATTTCATTGTGAAGTTTCTTTTTCTCGCACATCATACTAAGTTGTGATTAAAGTTGGAGGACACAAACGAGAACAAGTAGAACAGTTAAATTACTTAGGTAGCACGCTAGAGGAAAACGGGCACAGTAGCAAAGACATTCGTAAGAGAATAGCACTAGCTAAGGATGAGTTTAGTAATAGAAGAGACTTGATGACGGGGACACTGGGTAAGGATGTGAAGAAGAGGCTAGTGAAGAGCTTGATATGGAGCGTAGCGCTGTATGGGGCAGAAACGTGGACTCTGAGAAAGGAGGACGAGAATAGACTGCAGGCATTTGAGATGTGGGTGTGGAGAAGGTTAGGTGGACGGAAAAGAAGACAAACGAGGAAGTGCTTGAGATGGTGGGCGAGGAAAATAATCTTTTGAATGAAATCCGGGATAGGCAGGGTAGATGGCTGAAGGATGTATTAAAGGGTTATGGGTTGCTGAAGAGTGTGATAGACGGAAGGATATTGCGCAAGCGGGGAAGGAAGAGAATAGGAGAATAGGTTTCATGGACGGGATGAAGAAGAGTAGATCTTATGCAGTGGCTAAAAAGGATATTTTAGAGGGAGATAGGCCCTTGAATGTGTAAAAGACCGGGAGGAGATTCTCTGACATTCAACAAAACCTACCTTTACCGGTAGAAAACATTTTTTTTTTAATCACCTCCTCCAGCCTCCTACTTTGCCTATCCCGGATTTCATTGTGGAGTTTCTTTTTCTCGCCCACCATACTAAGAACATCTCGGTTAGTCTTCCTTTCCGTCCACGGTGAATTCGGTGCGAAATCGGGTCTCCATCACCCTTCACACCCACTCACACGCTAGAGCAAATAATTTTCGGACGCGAATCCAACACTGAATGCGCCGCTCGAATAAACGTCAGCACCAGATGAGACGCGAGCGAAGCGTCAGGGGAAGTGGGAGTGCGTAATAAGGAGGGGGCGACTCGGGACTGGTCATTCCGCACACGGCATCCAATCCTGACCTCCCCCCCCATCGTCTACGAACCCCAACTCCTCTCCCCCCCCAGCCACCACTCGCTCGCACCGGTTGTCGCGAAGTCTCTGACCACTTCAAAGATCCCCCCCCCTCCCCCCACGGGCACTCGGCAGAAATCACATCTGCAGTGGAAAGGCGATTGACTCACGCGTGGTGGGGTCCCACCTTCCCACGGTCCTCCTCTCCCATTCCTCCTCTGCAACAATATCGCCGTCAAGCCTGAGCCCCACACCGAACCCATCAGCATGGATTACTCTCCATCCCGTATCATACGGCTCTTTATCCAAAGTGAGACCAAGTACGCTGTCCGCTGGCCGTTTTGCTGCCATCCCGATGATATTCTTCACCGAAACGTAAACGTGACATATAATTTCTATGTGAAAATACCAAGTTATTTTTATTTCCAGCCATAAGGCATAGACTGCACAGAAGCAATAGACTGCAGTCATTTACGAGAATTAGTAAATTTTCATGTTCCTACAGTATTTACTAGAAATAATAAGACGTTCAGTCTCCTTCGCCTTTCGAGAAACTACACTTATCACCTACCCATGCTCCAAATACAAAGACATGGAAATAAAATATGTGAGGACATTGATTTCTTTAATTGTTCCCTCCTAGAAATTAAAAGGAAAAAAAATAAAATAAATAAAAAGAGGCTAAATTTTTAACATTTATAAATACATGTCATTCTTTTTTCTCAAGTCATCTGGCTTTTTAACTTAATCATGACTTGAATTCTTTGTATTGAATAGCATGTGAATTATATCATGTTTTCATGTTCTTGTCTAGTTATAAGGGTGTATCATGTATTTTCTTGTTAAATAAAACATAATTATGACTTGAATTTTATTGTATTGAATTGTAAGTGTATGATTTATTATATCATGTTTCATGTATTTGGTTTTGTTTTAAGGGTTTATCCTGTCAATAAATAATTCATTTGTTGGCATGAAAAAAATGAGGAGAATAGCGTTAGCGAAGAAACGCGTTTAATAATAGAAGGAATGTGATGACTGGAACCTTGGGTAAAAATATAAAGAAGAGACTGGTGACGAGCTTGATGTGGAGTTTGGCGTTGCATGGAACAGAATCGTGGACTCTGAGAAAAGAGGATAATGATAGGCTGCAGGCAAGTTTTTTGTTTTCGTAATTACCATTAAAATTTTGGGAGAAACGGTTCATAAGAAGCAAATCTTCCGAGAGGTATAAATGATAATAAAATACACGGGTAGGCACCTTCCCCCATTGCGTTTTGAGTTACCACAGTGATTTAAATAAAGCAATGCGCTTTCCAACGAAAATGGACACTGCAGTCGGCACTTTTATCGGGACAAAACTGTCCATTAAAATATCTCCGTCGAATTATTTGCATGCAAGATTAAGTAGTAGTTTTTGATAAGGAGAATGGGGAGAATAACTGTATGATGAGGGCGAATGGTGAAGTAATTCATCAAGTGGATGATTTTGTGTACTTAGGTAAGATATTTATGAAAGATGGACGGATAGATGAGGAGTTAAAGAGACCTGCGAATGCTGGAAGGAAAGTGGTAGGTAGCATGTGGTGCATATCAAGGAATGAGTGCCTGTCTAAGGAAGCGAAAATCGCCGCGTACTTCTCCCAATTTGTTGTATGGTAGTAAAACATGGGCATGTCAGGATAGACATAAAAATTAAGAGCAGACTAAACACCGTGGATATGAGTTATCTGAGGAGTGTTTGCCGCAAAAGTAGGATGAATAGGGTCAGTAATGAGTGGGTAATAAATGAAGGTGGATTAGATGCTTCAGTAATGGACATATATGAAAGGAGTGTGCTTCGTTGGTTTGGCCATGTTGAGAGAATGGATGAGAGTCGAATAATGAAACAGATATATGAGTGAAATGAATGGTTCGAGAGGTTAGAGGCTAGCTTAGAAAGTTGTGGTTGAGGAAATTCTTAGGAGGAGGAATATTAGGAGTCTTACAAACAGGAGGGCAGGCATGAAGCAGTGTATGGGGTTAAATGAAACAAAAGAGGTTTGCAAGGAAAAGTCAGCATGGAGGAAATTATTGAAGCAGACTTAGGTGTACAAATATGTTTTTAGGAGTGAAACTTAGTGACTGTACCTATCCCGGAAGGGAATAGTGTGATTGGTATGTATGAAATTATTTGCACATTTTGTACACCCTAATTTTTTCGTTCTGAAAGCTAAGGCTCATCTAAGAAGAAAGCAGCGTCAAAAAAAGAAACGGCATGTGGAATTGAGAGTTTGTTTTGATCTCAAAAGCCCCTGTGCATCCTCCTATAAGATAACAACACGTTGCTCGACGCAATCTCATCCCGACACTTTTACTTGATAAAAGTTGAATAGTAATCTCATCCCCAGTGGAACATTGCTTTCTGAGCTGGCTATCTCACTCTCCCACCCCGTCTCTTCCAGCCCCCTCCCACCCCTTCTTCCCCCACCTCTCGGATGCCGACACCACCACTACAGCGGTCGCCGCTCCATTCCAATGATTTTATGGCCAAGGGGAGGGAGGGCAGGAGGATAGTTGGTCGGGTCGTGGATGGTGGTCGCCAAATGCCAGCGCGGGTGGCACTATATTTTTCACGTCACGTCGTCCACTCGCTCTCCCTCTCCACTCACTTCCCTCCCCCCATTCCACACGTTCAACCCCTCCCACAGATGCAGTCACCCCCCCCCCCCCGTCCTCCCAGCCACCCAGGAGACAATCGGCAGCCTCATTCCTGCGGCACCGCACGCTGTCGGTGGAGCGGGCGGGTGCAACAGGGAGAGAGATGAGGAAGAAAGGTATATAACAGTTAATGAATAAGTCATATTACAACATTTACCTGAATGAATGTGAAATAATTTCTGTCCGCGCGGTTGATACGAATGAAAAAACTCTGTAAACATTGTCCAATGCCGTTTTGGGAAGGGAATCGAATGATTAAATAATCGATTACATTTGCTTTTATTCAAATCATAAGATATTTTAAAAAAATGCTAACTTTTCATATCTTACTCAACCAAATCAGCATATTTACGTATGAAAGAGTTTCAGGCGTAACATGGTGGAAATATTCAATATCCATAGTGGTAAGAATGAAAAGACGAGAGTAAATTTCCACACTGAATTAATAAGCACCGACCACGGTTTCGACACTTTATGTGAAGACCTTGAGAATGACATAAAGTGGCGAAACCACGGTCGGTGCTTATTAAATCAGTGTGGAATATACTATCGTCTTTTCATTCTTACCACTATGGATATCAGCATATTTCATTTGCCCATTATCTTGGATGGAGTCCTTAAGTTCAATACTTAACTCAAAGGAGCGAGGCACGGATGGAGAAGAAATACAGTTTCTCGGACATTCTAAAACGAGAGAAATGACTACTAAATGACGTATTGAACGGTCATGAGAACTTGAAGAGGTTGATAGCGGGAAGAACGCCGGGGAAGCATGTAAATTGATAGGAATTTAAAATAAGATAGCGACAAAAAAGACCGAGAAGAGGTACCCGAGCCAGAGGGGATAGCAGTAAGGACGCACAGTCTAGGTCGAAGATGACTACAACAATAGAAACTTTATTAGGGACCGACCAAAAACCTATCAACGACCAAGTAGAATCCCAAATAATGATTGCACAGTGCGAGAGTAGCTAGATAACACACTCTCAGACAGATGTTTTCACTGCTTCGCTCTCAATTATAAATGCCAACTTTATGGCTAAGATGTGTTGGATGATGGCCAAATTAATGAATGAAATCGGGTATGAGGTCAAGTGACAGCAGTAATAGATTCATTCTTCCATATTAGCCTTAACTGGAGGATCAATTCTAATAATAATAATAATAATTATACCTATAGCTTCTAGAATGCGATGAACGGGAATATTGGGCAAAATGGGGACTGTAGCATGAAAAATAGGAGCATTAGACGCCATGAAGCATTTAGCCGTATATGAATCTTTTAAGATTGGGAACATAGAAGGCATATCTCGTAGCGATTCGTACAATGATTTCCTTTCTCCTAGAGTGCAACATAATAAGTTCTTACTCCGCCGTACTCGATCAAAAGGAAAGAACAGTGCAATTGTTGATTTTCAGAGCATGTACCATAACTACTTTAATTGTAAGTGTATCTTGACGCAAAGATTTTTATTTAGGCGACATTTAGCCAAAGAGAAGAAAAAAGTCCTTCTTTATTAATTTAAACATCCTTAAACAAGATTTCCTAGGGCAAAGAAAGCGAAGCTTGTGATTAAAGTTGGAGGACACAAACTAGAGCAGGTAGAACAGTTTAATTACTTAGGTAGCACCCTGGAGGAAAACGGACATAGTAGTAAAGGCATACGGAAGGGAAGATCATTAGGTAAGGAGGCGTTTAGTAATAGAAGAGAATTGACGACAGGGACAATAGATAAGGATGTGAAGAAGAGGCTAGTGAAGAGCTTGATATGGAGCGTAGCGTTGTATACGGCAGAAACGTGGACTCTGAGAAAGGAGGACGAGAATAGGCTGCAGGCATTTGAGATGTGGGTGTAGAGAAGGATGTAGAAGATTAGGTGGACGGAAAGAAAGACTAACGAGGAAGTGCTTGAGATGGTGGGCGAGAAAAGGAAACTTTTGAATGAAATCCGGGAAAGGTAGGGTAGATGGCTAAAGGATGTAATAAAGGGTGATGTGTTGCTGAAGAGTGTGATAGAGGGAAGGATGTTGGGCAAACGGGGAAGGGGAAGAAAGAGAATAGGTTTCATGGACGGTATGAAGAAGGGAAGATCTTATGCAGAGGCGAAAAACGATATCCAAAGGGGAGATAGGCCCATGAATGTGTAAAATACCGGGAAAAGAGTCTCCGACATTCAGCAGAACTAACCTTTATCGGAAGAATACATGATAATAATAATGTTTGGTGGAGTTAAGGGCTCGCTGCTGGAGAGCATCCGTGTATTCCGTCCGACGCGGCACCTGCGGAGTCACTTGCAGCTCGCATGTAGAAGGCCGTAATACTTGGTTCCCTCCGTCTACTCCGTACGCACGACCCAACCGCAGCGTAGCCACCAATCCGATGGGCGTCGGACGTGGCTACGAGAACTGCCAAACCCCTCTTGAGACCTCGACCATTATGACGGCAATGAAACCCGATGCTTGCCGAGGACTCGGAGGGGAAGGTTACCAAAGTAAAATATAATAATAATAATAAAATAGATTTCGTCTCCGCAAAGACTGAAAAGACTTTAATCGATCACCGATTAAGGGCGCTAGCTAGAAGTCGGGGGTCCCACGAAGAGGCGAATACGAAAGTGCAACTCTCCCTGCGTCTGGAGAGTCCAATGCCTCTCGACCAACCACTTCTCGCCTCGGATTGCTTCCGAAACACGGATCCGTGGCCGCCCAATTCCACATGCTCTTCCCGTGTGCTTTGGCGAGATTCCAGCGAAGGCGCGCTCGAGGCATCGAGGGCAAGAAGACCGGTGAAATGGTGGAGGGGAGAAATAATGGATGCTTTTAGGGAGTCCGCAGAATTTCCGCGAATCGCAGAGAGAGAACAAAGAGGAGGGCCTTCAATCCTCCTGCATCCAGCTTCCGCCCCTTTCCTCCATCATCTCTCTCTCATTCTCGTCTCCGGTATGAACTGATATTTTTTTTCTTTCATCGCGCGGATCTCGAAATATCTCCACGTCGCGACATCCATCGGGCTAAGGCAAAAAGCAAGTCTACATTCGGTGCTAACCCTTCGCTTCACTATCGTAATGCAAACCTTGTCGCAAATAAGGCGGAGGGCCAACAGCCGCTCTCCTCTCCTCCCGAACGACGTACGATGGGAAGTAATTGACAAACACCGCCGACGATGGGGACTCAGGATGAAAAACCAGATTCAAATCTTCACGCTAAGAAATCGAAGATTTTAATTTTTATCACCATGCTGCAGACCATTCTTCAACCTTAACTAAGTTGATTACGGCCACAACTGACCAGGATTACTTGAAACTAAAATATCTGAGAAAAAAGGAACCATCGAATATCATCCCATCATCGGCAGTAATTAATCAATCCAATCAAAATCAATCAATCCAATTAAAAGTCGTCCCCGATGGCGGCGGGGTAAATTCCTCGCCTGCTAACCCGAGGGTCGCGGATTCAAGTCCCGCCTGGGTAAAATATTATCTGCCCAGGACATAGGTGTTTGTGTTCGTCTGATGATACAGTTATTCCCCTGGTATAAATTGGCCGTAGGTGCTGTATTCGGGGTAGTTAAGATAAATAAAAAATAAAAAAAGTGTCTATCCGAAACGCTCCAAACTATCTCACTTTCTGAGATTCACACAATTACTTCCTCACTGTTTATTTAAACACACCCATGATTTTTCCTGAAACATATTACATCCTTGGTCCCCCTACAATCTCCCATTTCACTTTTGATCTCAGAAAGCTGTAAAGCTTGAGATATCCTATTATTTTAAACGGCTGGAAAAGACTTTTTCAAAGCCATTGTGTAACAATGAGCAAAAATGTAATGTATACGACATTACATAGAAGAGTTCAAGTGTCAACGTCCATACGAAACTGTAATTGTGCTCATCATCACATATTGGGTTCCAGGAGGGAAATTTGGAGAACTCATTTTAAAAAGGATTTCCTACAATGATGGAGTAGAGATGGCCGAAAAAAATGGAGGAGAGGGAAAACTCAAATGAAAAGAAGAAAAGCCAACCAACCACCCGGCGTCGCAAAAACAAGACATTTTGCCAATTTCCCCCGGATGACTCTTTTAAGACGCAGAGAGAGAGAGAGAGAGAAGAGGTGCTGAAAATCCTCGGAACCCTTTGAAACTGTCACGTCCGGAGCAAAACGAGACGGACGAAACAAAAAAAAAAAGAAATGGGCCCATTGGATGATATCGTAACTGGAAGGCTAGAATGGCATTTTCGGTGGTTCCAAGGAATCCCGAGTAATAAGGACGAAAGAAAGGAAACACAGACGGGACAGTCCCGGCGAGCAAATGGAAGAAAATCCCACCCACCAACTGAAGCACGCGCACCTACTCGCTGGGAGATCCGAAACAAAAGAAGCGAGCGATGCGAAAGAATTGGACGTAAGTTGGGTGGCCCATCGGCCGGGGAGGGAGAGGGAAAAATAAGAGTAAATCGAAGGAGAGAAGTGTCGTTCCGATGCGAGTCCCGCCGGCTCGCCCACGCGGCATCATGCTCTCAACGAGGAAGGACCGAGGAGACGACGCGACGCTCGCAAGACCCGACTGACGAGGGATATGGACGACGAGGGAGATGGGATGGGAGAGATGATTCTCGGCGGGGAAGGCACGCACGGACAGCGGCGAAGAGAGACGTGGGCGACCGACGACCTCCCGCTCGATTCTCGCCGAATATTGGGAATTCATTTGGCACACGCAGAATCCCACGGAATTAGAGCGGCTTCCCCGTATTCTTCCCTGCGAGATTCCGTATTCGCTCAAATTCTTACGTAATTCTTCTTTCTTTTTTCTTCCATATTCCGTATCCGCACCAATCCGAGGACTCGTATACAGTAAGGACCACAGGCACGGTCAAATAAGGAAAATCCGTAGATGTGCCGTCACTACCCCCGGTATAACTTCGAATGGCCCCAGTTGAAATGTCTTGCGCTTCTAAAAAAGAAGGTGTCGTAAAAATAAGACATTTTGCAAATTTCCCCAAGATGACTCTTTTAAGACCCAGAAAGAGACAAGAGGTGCTGAAAATCCTCAGAACCCTTTCAAACTCTCAAAATTTCGTCACTGCCGTGGCACAGACATTCCGCGGCCATACCCAATAACGCCCATGGTCCCAATACTAGCTTCGTAAATTACGATACATCTGTATCTACGACCTTCCACGCTAGCCACCACTAGGGTGTGTGGCACGGAGTGGTGTATTCCTCACCAGGCGTTCAGTACTCGTCTCAGTTCAAATCAGAACGTCGCACGTTCTCCAGGTTCGCCAGACTTAAGACTTCGCCACAATGGAGCGGAATAATTTAAGACAACCAAATAGATTTTCTATCACGGTAATATAAAGGCAAAATGACCAATTGGGCACCTCAAACAATGAGTATTTTTTCCAAGGTGATCCACTGGTAAAGTTAGGCTGATATACATAATTTTAAGAAGATATATCTTAAATATCTGCAGCAAATGCAGGGCTAGCCTCCTCGCACGATTTCATTCCTCAGTCTGTTATACTTCTTATCAATTCTCAATTTCTTTCTTAAATACTCTTCCTCGCTTACTACTCCATAAACAACTCTTATTAAAGTGTAGATGGGATGCATGGACACTGACAGAGATTACAAAAATCAGTTAATATGTATGGAACAAATATAGATATAAGAACATTTTTGAGTGTTTTTTTTCTTTCGATAACTTTTGAATTGTAATCTCGGGAGTACTATCGAACATAATAAATTTTGGTAGGCTACTCCAGGAAATATGGTTTTTGCGATAGGGAAACAGTCTTTCATAAGGTATTGCAACATTGGGACAGATGTAAGAAGACAGCATAATATACGGAAAAGATACGAGGCCTGTTCAAAAAGTATACGACTTCTATTGAGATACAATTATTTAGCACTGATCGCCTTCAAAGCACTCCCTTTGAGCTGCTACACACTTCTCCCAATGGTTCTGCCACTACCGGAAGCAACGATGGAAATCCTCTTTTGGTGTGGCGCGCAGGTGATCCGTCTCATCCTGCTTGATGTCTTCTCTGGTCTGAAGTCTGGTCCCTTTCACAGGCATTGTCAGCTTGGAGGAAAGCCAGAAGTCACAGGGTTCGAAGTCAGAAGATGAGAAGAAGGGTGAAAGGTTGGCGAACCACTGGTGAGTTGTGACTGGCCAACAAACTCTGAATCACGTGTGAAGAAAGAGCGGGTACATTACTGCGATGAAGTTGCCAACTGCCGATTGCCCGTTTGTGTCCTACTGATTCACGTAGACAACGCAGAACCTCTTGATAGTACTCCTGGGTAATAATAGTACCGCGTGGGGTGTACTCATGATCTACCACGCTACTGGAAGAAAAATACCACGGTCAGCATGAGTTTGGCATTGCTGCGGACCTGCCTTGCTTATTTGGGCCTCGGGGATGTTGCATGCTTTCATTGAGATGCCTGGAACTTGATTTCAGGGTCGTATTCATCAATTCAAGACTCATCACGTGTGATAACCTTGTGGAGAAAATGGGGTTACTGTTCACAATCTCCAGCATGTCCTGTGCGATATCCAAAAAAAGTGCTTCTGCTCAGTTGACCAGTAGAGGAACAGTGCTCCAACTAACGCGAGAAGATTCTTAATCTGGAGTGCTTGGCATCAGCTGGAGCAACAGGGATCACTAGAGGTACTTAGTATTGTGCGGAAGGAAACTTGGACAAAACTGCTCATTTTAGGCCATATTTTATGATGCAATCGGTGAGTAGGTTACGTTCAAAATTTCAGGATCACAATTTGAGGCTTCTAATAAGGTGACAAAAGGTAGTCCACCCTTGAATTGGTTTAAGCCACCTTGTTTGGGAGTTTAGAATGCACTAAATAGGCTCAGGGGTCCTTAAATGCCATTAGACATAAAAAGCATGCTTCGAGGAGGAATTTCCTTTATCTGACCAAGGCAAGGAGAAAAGCTTGACGAGCTTAGGTAAAATGGTAACTTTTGAGAATCAACCAAAAGAGGGTCTAATAAGAACGCAGAGGAAAAAAACACAAAGATGGAATTTCCAAGAATGAAACCCTTCGTAAGGGTCGATTCCCTTAAAGGAGGAATAGCAAAGCGGGGAGAAAGAGAGGGGAGTGGCGTAACATTCAGGGTGTCGAAGAGAGGAAGGAGAAACCTAAGGAGGAAGCGACAAAAAAGTCAAATTCCACCACACCTTTTGGCCAAGGATAAGAGGGACGAAAGGGTTTTTAAGGGGCCTTTGGATGTTTGACGAAGGCATAACGTGCGGAGTGCGAGCAGCATTGAGCGCTGTAGACAGCAGCGGAAGCGGACGTGAAAAAGTCACGGAGCGGTGGGGGTAGAACTGATTTATGCGTTTATGGCCCACTTGAAGAAGGATCCTACACACTTCCTTCGCGGGTGGTGGGCGCAGTTATATTGCGCCTCGATTCTGATGGAGTCCAAGAGGGATGGACGGGAGGGGGGGTTGAAAGAGGGCATACTCGTGCATTCGTTCCATTCACCCGAGTGACCCCTTATTTGGGCCACTCAAATACCAGTCACAAAGGGAAGTAAAACACACTCCCACGCTGAATGGCAAAACACCATATGCCCCGCGTCCCGGATTACCTTCTCATACTCTTCCCTGTTTACCTCGATTGTCTCACATCGTAGCCAATATGTGTCACATGATTGTCTCACATCGGTGCAAAAATTATGTAGACTCGAGTTTGGACACTGGTTAAAAATGAACCGTCGTACCTACATGAATGAAAGTTACACCAAATTTTAGCTTGTTATATTTTACGTTTAACAATGGTTGCCGATTATTTTTACATTACACACTCGATTTTTTATTCCGGTGAAAACAAAAAAAAGTGCCGCCTTAAGCTGGCTTGAGCCCGCTAAAATACTCGGTTGTTTATTTAACTCGTTAAAAATTGATATCACGGTGTGAGTTTACGATGGTAATTGTTATTAAATACTGCTGTAAAGAGCTTCATAACAGGGCCAAGATCTTGCTTCTACTACTTTTCATAACAAGAAAAAGTTGTTTCTAAAACTTATTAATAACTTTTTTATGGCACATTAGAAAGAACTGTACGTTTAAAGGTGCAATTAAATATGTTTCTCTACACAATACTTCAGGTTCATTACGATTTAACTTCAAGTTTCGTCACTATTAAATGTCAAAGAGAGCGCTCCGTTCGAAAATGTCAAAAACTGGCACTTTTTTTGCTCTCACCGGAATAAAAAAATCGAGAGTGTAATGTAAAAATAATCGGAAAACACAGTTAAACGTAAAATTAAACTGGCTAAAATTTGGTGTGAATCGCATTCATGTGGGTAGGACGGTTCATTTTTAATCAATGTCCAAACTCGAGTCTACAATATTTTTGCACCGACAGTAGGAGGTCAGCCCGGCACCGTCAAATATTTATCCCATCGGGAAGTCGCATTTGCAGGCCCCTGAAGATAGTACGAGCGAGATTGTTCCCTAATCATAATAGAGACCATATTCAAATTATACGTTTTTATTTCACCAGCTCTGAGACACACGAATTAAACATTGTTTTATTAATGGTGACATAATAAAGTTTTACACGACAGAAATTGTATGTAATCAAATGAAAATATCTAAATAAGTACTTAACTTGACTCATTTTTCACGCGATGCGTTTGAAACTCTATCAAAACGGAGGGTTTATTGTGATCCCGAAGAATTTACTGTGGTGACAATATGATTAATTTTCAAAAATATTTGAGGAAACACACAAACTACGCACTGCTGGATTTTTGACGAGATCGAAGAGTAGGAAATGCCTCATTTTTAAGATAAGATCTCTCTGGAGTGCGTACACACACCATTTCCCATGTAAAATGGCCGGTATTTTTTGACAAATATCTCGGAAAGTAATGTGGTAAGGGGTTGAATTTTTTGGTTCAATGGAAGGGCGATATATTTTTCTTTAACTTGAGACCAAATTCATTGATTTATAGGTAAAACGATATTTCGCTCAAACTACCTTAACTTCCAGCCCTACTCGCGTATCGAATCCAGGGCGGCTCCAATAATACCTCAGGTTTACTTTAGTTGAAAAAAACTTGAGAATCCCTTGATTATTATTTTCGGAATATATCAAGAGAATCACAAAGACACGAGGATGGAGAGGTTTAAATGAGCTTGAGAGAGACCAAATGACGAACAAGTGATTAACAGGAGAGCGAAAAGTTGTTCTAAAAATAGTGAAGTTACCGTAAATATTACCAAAAAATTTATTTGTCTCCCAGGAGGATACCCAATGGTTATCGAAAATAATTCGGGATGGTATGTGCAGAAATGAGGGGACATTTGACGAGGATTCTACACGTCATATAAAAGACGGCAAAGAAATGGAACCTGAAGACAAATGCAAAGAAAACCCAAACAATGTTCTTTGGAAGACATCAAGAGCACCAATTCACAATTAAAAATGGGCAACAAAAACCAGGGGAAATGGTAGATATGATATCAGAAACGGTGGGTCACAATTGGTGGAAGAAGTAAGGGTTATTTCACGACCAGAGGCGTCCTAATACCGATTGCTCACTCTTAGCTTTCACTAAAAAACGGAAAAAAGAAGGAAAATTCCAATTCCATTCATGGGATGCGATAGTTTTTTTCAGATTACAGATTTACTCTAACACCTGCACCGATTTTGACTCCTTCACGAGTGTCCCTCACCTGGAAGTTATTTATATAGTTAAAGCGATTTAAGGAGAAAATATTTTTAAAAATATGTTTAAAAACAACACCTAATAAATAAGGCATTCTGCAGTATTAGCTTTCAATGACTCATGAATGGAAGTCCAAAATATAATCGGGAGAGGACTTCTAAGAGGAGATGTGGCTATACCAAGTGTTTCTTTATTGGAGTAGAGCTTGCAAAGACTAAACGGATTGACCGAAAGCAAGCAGGCGAGGCCTTACTAGATAGAAAATCCATGAAGACACAGCGACCACTAATTAGTTATATTGAGATGTAGTATTGACATAAAATCACCCGTTAGCAAATTCACCAAAACAGGAGTCAAATTGTAAAATTGTGAAAAAATACGACCCCGTATTTTTGATTGCTTTCGAATTGAATAATCCAGAGTCAAGAGAGAGGAAGATCAAATGCCAATGATACGGGTTCGGGAAGCCAACATGGAGACTCTTTTCGGGAGAGATTCCCATCTAAGTATCCCAGCATGTTTTCATTTCATCCGTTCTGGTGCTATAAAATGCTACGAATCGGCAATTTAAACGTATAGCGGAGTGACCAGTTTGAAAGGTCTTGGGAAAAGGCTCTGCCATCCCACTTGCCCCTATCGAAACGCTCTAAAGGGAGAGAGGGATGGCTCCTAGACAGTCCGGATTCCAAGACAAGCACTCTCCCACGCCCCATCGCCTGATGGCTATATTCCATAAATCCTTCGTCCCTAATCAGCGGCGTACGCTGAAAAAATACAACCATCTCCAAGCAATCGAATCAACAAGGAGAGAAAGGTGGACAACAGACGGTGTGTTAAAGCATTTTATCCTGCAGTTTTTTTTATTTTAATCTCATCAATGTGTTCCTTCTCCTGCCATCAAACCCTCGATGGGGCATGCGAAGCATTTACACCCCGGCGTATCGCCGATCGCGAGAGGCATTCCAATGGCCATCGCACGGCATTAAGAGTCACCGGGGAAATTAATTCCTTCGTGGATCGTTAAGAGGAGAGTTCCTTTTCCCCCGACCACGAGGGATGGATGAGGCGGCGACTCGTGCTTGTTAAGAGATGGTTCACCCGTAAAAATCGGTGACGTCAGTCCGAGAGGACCGGCCGTCAGATAGCTGGGCAGAGTTCGCACCGCACACTCGATCGTCCTCCTGCACAGGGAGACGAGAGCTGCCAACGGCGAGGATGATGAGTAAATATGGCGACGGCACGAACAGAATGTTTGCTTCTGCTTCGCATGGTTTCGGGGCACGCCACTATTCTCCTGATTCGACGGGTTTTGCGTAATCCCGAGCGGATTTGACAGCATGTCAAAATTCAGCCCTATTCCAGAGACGAAATATTTCAGTCACCATAGATATAGATAAGTAGACAGGAAGATACAGGATTATAAAATATAATCAAAACTCATGATTTCAATGAAAATTAATGAGGTAAGAAAATTATGACGCACAAATTCACTATATTTGATGCTATCACAAAAACTTGAGGTATCTAAATGATGTTGGTGGGAAGGCTTCCGCGGTGCTGTGATGATAAGGGCAGCATTCTTCTTTTCACCGCGTTGTTGTTTTTAAAGACAACAGTTTCTAAGACAACTAAATGATGAGTTAACTTCGATACTAATAGCAGAGATGGGTCTGATGTTATGAATATTCCAAAGGATATCCACCAATAGTTATACAACGAAGCAACCAATGTCCGTAGAATTCAGCTTAAAAAGCCGACAAAGTTGGAGTACATCTACCTGCTGTTCAATGCGACACATAGTTAGCGCCCAAAAATATCACTTTCCAACTAGCATGAGTTTCCACATACGAATGTGTCGTCAGCGCATTCATTAGCCGAGGACTCCAGAGATCCCACGCGGAGCGCGAGTCAATCATCACAGAGCGGAGACACCGAGAAAAAAAACCGGCGAGGGATGCAAAGGAAATGCTTGAGAGGGATATTTATTCGAGCCATAGTGGACAAAAATAATTGAAATCTTGAGATGAAAGCGGTGCTGTCGAGGAAGTTGAGAGTCGCAGGAGTGGCGGAAGGAGAAGTCGAGGAGGCTTTGGGGGAATTCAGGGAGCTCGGATGTAACGCGACCTTCCCTTCTGACAAGAGGCAGTGACTCGGACCAATCGATGACAGACACTCGAAAGGTACTTGGTTAAAAAACGCCCGCCGCTCCAAGCGTCATCTCTCATTCCTCCAAAAATCTTTCGGCTCATCGTATTTTTTACCCGCACGAGAATCTCCACTCCCTTCCGAATGTTAGCTTATTCGGCCTACCATTCTATTGACATTAGTGAGCGCGAAATTGACTTCGACGAGTCAATAGTGAGAGTGATATGAGAGGCAGATCAGACGATTCTCACATTGTCACTCGTAGAAAATAAATGCTACGATCCTGGGTGCAAATAATTTGCGAAAAAATTTTAAATTTCGACGGACATTAGCGATTGCCGACATTGGCCGGATGCTGCGGTCCTTAATGGTGCGGATATCTCTGCTGAAAATTAAGGAAATGTTACAACCACGACCTGGTATATCCTGGTATTAATTCACAATTATTTGGCATTTAGACGAGAATAATTGGAAATGAAACTTCATCGTTAGAGACTGAGTTGGGTGATAGGAGTGGTATGGTGGCTACCGGTACACTGGTTCACCGTCACCATGAACGCTGTAGTGTACGGCAGGGAAGATGCAGCGTACATAAAAATACAATTTGCATACTAGGCACTCATTCATTTAGGAACGAATCAAATTCCAAATGACAATACGGATCGGACACCACGCGCACGTTCCAATAATTTCTTTCGCCACTAGCGTGGCAGACGCACCAGGATTCAATTAGCAGTTCTACACGGGCGTTGTTGCATCGTGTATCCTTCAACTTCTTCGGCCTTTCCCCCGACTTCCTGTACAGCGTCCCAGATGTCCCCTGCCGCCTCCTCCCCATTCCCGCTATATCACCGCCCTCCACGGACGCGAATTCTTACCAAATTTGCCGCCAGGTTATTTTGAGGCGCTGCCTCCGCGTACGGGGGAGGGGGAGTGGAGACGCCTCCCCGCTCATTAGCTGCATCTATCATCCCCACATCTCCCGCTCCTGTCACCCTACCTCCTCCACCAAGACGACCTCCTCTCCCCCTGGCTTCCCCGCCCCCTCCCACCAAGCCGTGTCGTATGATTCCGAAACAAGCCAGAGTAGTCTGGGAAAATCAAAGGGAAACAAACCCTTTTAATTCCGTCGCACACTTTTTTTTCCAAGATAAGGCCGAGATATCCAGATAGATCGAGCAAGATTTTTCCCTGGTCATAATGGACACCATTTTCGAATTTTGCGATTTGATTACAGTGTAAATGAAAAGTATAACTTAGTTGTTCCATATAGATTTATTAACAGGACGACCTAGGTTTCGACGAAGCTCGTCATCATCAGGTACAGTATTACATTCTATGTCTTCTTGTAAAACTTTACCTGATGATGACGGACTTCGTTGAAACCTAGGTCGTCCTGTTAATAAATATATGTGGAATAACTAAGTTATACTTTTCATTTACTATGTTAAGCAGATTCCACGAAGTCACATCCAAGACAACGGAATTTGATTTCACGTAAGATAACAGGTTTCAGATAAGCTGCTGTTGGAGGGATGAAGTAAACATTGTAATATTGATGGAGTATCAATATACTTTCACACGATTTAAATTCCCAGAGATTAACTTAATATGCATACATAAGTATTTAATTTGTCACATTTTTTCACGCCGTGTGGGGAAAAAGACTTCTTATCGGAAGGTTTTCTGAATAGCTATTGCGGTAAGAAATTCATTTGTTTTTAAAATAGTTGGGAAAATATAACCACTGTCGAATTTCAGACGAGACAAAACTCATTTTAAAAATAAGGTTTAGAAATACCTCATCTCCAGAGTGCACACCCGAATCATTACCGAAGTAAAATGGCTGGTATTTTTTGGAAAATACCTCGAAAAGTAGTGAAATAGGTGGCAGATATTTTGATATATTTGGAAATATGAGATATTTTTTTAAAAACAAGATCAAATCATTGAAATCTTGGTTAAATGATATCTTGCTCAAACTAACTTTACGGATCGACATAAATTGGTTGTATTCTACCTCTTGTACATCGGAATTCCACATAAATTTATTTCACACACGACCTATTTTCAGAAATAGCAGGTCATCATCAATGCGGACTATTTCGAAACCTTGGTCGAATACGTGAAATAAATTTACGTGGCATTACTAAGTTACTACTTTCATTGAAAATTCAAAGCAAATGCAAAGTGACGCCGGAGACAACGGTTTATTCTACCGATTCATTCTTAAGCTTTAGGACAGGTCCTCCTTTGTTTTGATCGACTGCGGGTGGATTCATAATCTTTTCCGAGAGACCTATCCGCCTTATATTAAGTTTACAATGAGGGTCCCAAATGACACCAAACATTCGCTATACCACAAACTATTCTCCTCCCCTCCTAAAATAGTCATGCTCCTCTGGAAATATTAGCGCGCTTTGAAGGAAAGGCGATTGAAGGATCATCAATATTTGGTACTACAGCAATGGATCATTAGGTGTAAGGACGAGAGTTCTCTAATTTTATTAAAATATGGTGAATGTTCAATCTCCAGTACAAAACTACATAAGTGTTATCCATCAAGTCTCTCAAGCTCCACACATAATCTGTCTTCCCCATATCCGTCCAATATTCCATTGTTCATCTTTACCCTGCTGCACTTACCCGACTTTACACTCTGTCCTTCTCATCAGCCTTTTATCCCTTCCTCCCAGCTCCAATGTCCTCTATTCGTTTCATCGTATTCCCCGAATTAGTCACCAACTTTCTTGTCTCCCAATCAAATGCAAAACTTTCTTTGCTACCGACTCTATCATCCACTCGCTTTTATTCCAAACCCTCTTCTCAAAATCCTCCAGTCCATATAAATCTTCTCACAAAGAAAAAAGCTTCCGAACCATTAAACGCACTTTTGAAAATTCTCTTATCTTTTATTTGCGTCTCTCCGAAGAGTCCTCCTGGCTAATGGGATAGGATAATGAGAGGTCGGACTCATTCCGAACTGAAGAATGAGATCATTAAAGGACATTAAAGTCCGCGGCTGTAAAAATTAGTCTATATACAACTTCTTCTATCAATCCTACCCTAATCGGTAGATATCTTAGGTTATATATATAGAAGATTATATATAATATATAGAGTATATAGAAGATTAGGAGGTGACCAAGCAGTTGGTTGGAAGAGGAAATTAGGAGCTGCTTAAAGCTGCTAGGAAAGGGTTGCTTAATGCTGTGATAGAGGGGAGAATATTGGGTGAGGGGGAAAGAGAATAGGTATTATGGAGAAGATGAATGATAGAACGTAAACTGAGATGAAGAAAGAATTACTGTCCGTAAAGAAAGAGGGTAACAAATGAATGTGGGTTAAATGCTCCAGTAATGGACGTGTATGAAAGGACTGTGCTTCGTTGGTTTGGACATGTTGAGAGAATGGATGAGAGTCGAATAACGAAACAGATATATGAGAGTAGAATGAATGGTGTGAGAGGTACAGGTAGGCCGAGAAAGTTGTGGTGTAATGTGGTTGAGGAAATTCTTAGGAGGAGGAATATTAGGAGTCTTAAAAACAGGAGGGTGTGTATGAAGCAGTATATGGGGTAAATGAGGCAAGAGCGGTTTGCAAGGATAGGTCAGCATGGAGGAAATTATTGAAGCAGAGTTTGGTGTACAAATATGTATTTATGAGTGAAACTTTTTGACTCTGCCAACTCCGGAAGGGAACGGTGTGATTGGTATGTATGTATGTAAGAAAGATATAAGGCTTCCCCGGAGTATGATATCGTCAAAGGTTACTCGGGCTTTCCACCGGGTCAAACTCACCATCTTGGCCGACGTTTCGACGAACGAGTCCATCGTCATCAGGGAATATTGAAACAAGCCCTGATGACGACGAACGAGTCTGATTATTGGGAACGAGTCCACGATTACTGTCCGTAGATAAGTCACAGCAGGTGAAATGATTTTACGGTTTTTCAATCAATTACATTTAAACCCTTATTATATGGTAATTTGCCTAAATGATAATATTATCGTAGATCACTTCTAATAATACAGAAGAGGGCAAAAGGCGACGGAGGACAAAGAGACAAGGAGGATTCCGCCAGCTTCCGAGTGGCAGAGAGGGGGGGAAGTGGAAGTAGGGCGGGACGAAAGGATAAGGAGATGTGTCGAGACGTTTCCTGGGGGGGAGCAGGGGTGCGGCGGAGGAGACGAGGATCTTGTCCGCGTCGCCGAGAGGGGGCGAATCCTCTCGGGGGCCCACGAGGAGGTATTTATATATCATTAATCTTGCTTCGTTATCCGACGCAAACAATGTGGCGCTCCTCAACTGTCATCCCCCACGGAAAGGGGGGCTGGGGTGGGAAGGGGGGGGGGAATTTCCTCTCGCTTCGGGAAGCCTGATGCCTTGAGAGACGTTCCGCTGCCATTTCACCTTCGAAGAGAAAGAGAGAGAGGATATATTTGGTCCCAAAATGTGGAGGGATGGACGTGAGACGCAATGGCGGGTCGTTCGGGGCGTTAATTATAGGCCGCAAGGCAGATAAGCTAATCTCCCACCGAGGGTGAAGAGTGGCGATTATGCGCACGGTCTAGACTTGTCCGTCAAGAATAAGGCAACGAGAAGGAAGGAAAATTAATCCCAAAATGGCCGGAATCAGGACCCCATTAATTTAAGCGACGAACTTTCTGAGGCAACTGGGTGGTTAAATACTACCCAAAAACTACCACCGAAGAGGAATAATTTTATTATTACGAGAAGTATAAATAGTTATTTTCCTGGAGCTTTTAGGTCATTAATTCATGTTTAGCAGATCATGAAATCAAAAATAACCACTCATTTAATTTCCATGAAACTAAAGTAATAGATATAGAAACCAACCTATCAAAAAGATCGTTTAAAGAAACGATACACATCACAAAAAACAAAACATACTGCAATAATAGAACAGACATCGCCAAATTATGTAAAATGTATCATAATTTGATATTATTTATCAACACTTAATACAAACCACTGGAAATAAAATAATCCGGAAAATTGAAAATGCCCCCTGGCTCATCCGAAACAAAGATTTCAGAAAGGACTACAACATCAAAACCGACCTACTAAAATTCAGAGACAGCCTCCGGAACACAAATAACAGACTAATCACAAACATCTGCGACTATGATGAAAATTCTCCGTTTCACCACAAACCCCCAAAAACCGCCCTTCTCCCCTCCCACATACCCATCCCATAATTTCGAAAACCCACTTTTGCCTGAATCGCCATAATTAAAAAACATGAACAATCGCACCAGAAACTATTGAACCTGAAAACAGCCGAAGACAGCTCAACAAAGCTGGGAGCGGCAACAAAGAAAATTCAAAGTGATAATCGTGGATCGAATCGGGACACTTAATTTTATTTCGATTTTTAACTCCTAAATTCATAACAATTGATCAACAAATAATAAATAGCAACGAAGATATCAACAAAAAGTCATTCAAAAAAAACTCTCTCTGAGGTAATAACACAAATCAATTGTAAACATTTTTTAAAAATCTAAATACCTAAATTGTAGACTGTATTCATTTTATGTACAATACAAATATTAATTTTCATTGTAGCCCTGATGAAGCATAAATAAATATGCGAAACGTCCGCAAAAGAGTAACAGACTAAACATGAATTAATGACTTAAAAGCTCCAGGAAAATAACTTAATATTAATAAAAAAAGAGGTCACGAAAAAGAATCATCTAGATATTACGAGAAGTCTGAAAAGGCAATGATTTTTAATACCCATCAAGAAAGATTTCCAGGATATCATAACTACTACCCGAGGCGAAAAACTACAGACAAACTGATTTCAGGTACGAGCAGAGATAAGCAAAAAATGTGCGATGAAATATTGTTTAATTGCGGTGAATAAAGGCTGAAGCATAGCTCCCTTTGACGCGAATTGTTTATAAAAAAGTAAACTTTTATCACTATAAATAACATAACATTATATTAATTGGTAGTCATCCAAATACGAACTTATTTCACGTCGAAAAAAATCTGCCTTGCTGAATGCGACCACGAGGCTTGAAGTTGGAATTAGGATACGACACTGGCTCACCTGGAAGTTAGGTACACGAAAATAATTTTTAGCTCCACGTCCCACTCAGGTGATGATTCATGGTAGTGTTTGTACAAGTTGCCTCAGTATTCTCGTCCTCACACATCCTCAGGGAGAGGATATGGAAATAGTATGCGTAAATATGCGACCGATATAATTACCCTAAAAACACTTTTAGAATAGAAACAAGAGTAATTCTTTAAAAACAGGAATTAATACTGACGCTCGAACTTGCCTTAAGGTTAAATTAAGTCGCTATTTGAGGAAAATTTTAATGACACATTCTCCCATAAAAAATCACGGTGAAATATACAACTTCTAGATAACCAACTAGGAATCGTAATTCTGCTGAGAAATCTCTGCCACTTCCGGGATTAGAAGCCTGATCACTGGGGTAACAAATTAATTCACCGGCCACTACACACACCCGATCATTGATAAATAATGTACATTATAATCTTATGATATTTTCCTCTCAATTTAAAAGATGTGATATTTTTTCTCACGAACGAAACGCTATAAGTGTTCACCATCCTCGCGATTTCAGACTCTAAATCTTTAATGAGATAGCTCTTTGGTGATGGAACCCCGATTTGGAGTTAATATTGTAAGTTAATTTTAATTTTATTTCACCTTTCATGTTTTTCTAGAATGTTTCTTTATGTTTTATTAATTTTATTGCATAATAAATTCCGGTAACTTTTCTGGTTACGTGGAATGATAAATAATTAAATCCAATTCCTCTGTCCTCTTAAAAAATCCCAAAGAGCATATTTCCGCAGATAAATACTAATCTATCTGTCTTCCTTATTCATTGCGGTGTTTTCGTTCTTGCCAAAGTTTTATATGGTATTTTGTCTCATAGTTATTTTTGTTCCGAGTGCCATGTGAATTGGCACTATTGCTGTATGCGGACAACTACGTTTTTTTATAAATTAGAGAACAAGGAATTCGAACCTGGATCCTCGGGATTGGAACCCCCTGCCATCACATCCACCCGACCCGTACATCGAATATAGATACCGCAAAAATTCCTGGCATAGACTTGTGCGGCAAGGAAGTGGTGGTTTGAAGGGGAAGGACAAAGTGGAAGGGAGGGAAGCAACGAGAGGCAAGAGAACCAAACTGATTCGCGAAAAAGGCACGAGGCGCACACACTCAGTGGTAAAAAAAATCACCCATGGCTATGACTTTACCAGGATCTTGACGTCTCACTGTAAGGACGAATCGATGAGGGACGGCACGTGATGGTGAGTCTTCCCATTTCTCAAAGTGCCTACGCTCTCGCAGGCCACCCATCACGGTGGTATTTTGTATTTAAGACCTACCTCTACAGGAAATCCAAATTTCATGGTTGTAGATAAGTTTTTATTGTGCCATTAAGTTGTTTATCCCTTCTAGTGGCTGATTCCAATATGCTTTTAATGGTAGGTATTTGCGGGTGATAGCCGGTCTCCATGTCAACTAAGTATTGAAGATTAATGTGGTAGCACTAGAAAGTCTCTGTTCAAATCCCTTGAGTTTAAAGATCACTAGAAAAACTGTGGAAAGAATGACATCCTATATTATTATTATTTCTTAAGAATTAGATATAGCTCTGTGACTGTGCCAATGCTGGCTGAGCTCTTTCTATTTTGAAATATATATGGTAGTTTCTATGGTAGACCCACCACACCAAGCATCCCTCCTCCCCCGAAAGCAGGATTTTGAAAGTTCCAAGGCCTGCGTCACACAATCGTCCCCAGCGCAGTGCCAGGGACTTTTGCGAGAGCTATAATCAAGATACGGGTTCGGCTCGAGAGGAGTGGGTGAAGAGAGGAAGAGGGCGGATTCTGGGATGTGAGATCGAGAGGATCACCTGAAGATGAGACGGGAATCCAAGGGGGTGGCAGGTAAGCTCAGTCCCAATCGCGGGAACCCTGGATCAGCGGGGGTTGGTGGGGCGGCGCACTGTGGTCCTCGGCCCATGTATTTCTGGGACATGAAACGCTTTCCTCAGATCAAGATGAAATTTTGTGCATATATGTTTTCGGGGTCGCTGAATACGAATACGATGCCAAAACAACTGAATTTTTCCATTAAATGTGAAAACTTGCGGATTTCACTTATTGCAATATTTGTGCAAATAGATTTTATTTAGTGCAAATAGGACCATAAAATTAAGATAGGCAAATATCGGCAGACACTTATGAGTTTTTTGCATACTTAGTGATGTTATTTACACTTTTCATTAGATTTATTTAATGGAATCTCATGGAATGAGTGAACGTTTCACTAATTTCAATTATATTTCGCGGATTAAAGTTCTCTAATTTTCATGATTTTCAATTTGAAATCGCATGTAATTACAACTTAACAATAAATTTTTACTTAAATAAATAAATAGTACTTACTTTCCGGAGATGAATCTAGTTTTTAGAATTACAATCGATGCAACAGTCCTCTATGTAAGTGACTCCGAAGTTAACGCGCATTTCACTTTCGATTGTTAGTAGAATGCATACCTTACCTGAGCGTTCTCTTATATAACCTCTAACAGTAAAGGTGCGTGATACCGGTTCAGGATCTTCGAATTTTGATGCGTCATCACTTACTCTATCCAAACGTACTGCACAAAAGATTTACCTGAATACTTTATTTTTCTTACCATGTCCCATTTTTCCATATACTGGGACCACTGTGCGGCGGGACGAAGGCACTCACACGACGGAGGGGTCGTTTGGGGGTGGGGTGGGAGCCCCTAGTTGGATTGAAAGTGGGGGAGGGCGAGAGAGGCAATTTCCATTTGCGTGTTTTTAAGACAATATTTTAGGTGGTTGGAAAAAAATCTGCTGTACTCTCTCTTCCAAGGTCTCAGTGGAATGAGCTTTCTTGAGATGGGAGGATTTGGGGGGGGAGGGGGGAGAAGAGGAGAGAGGGGGACAAGAGGGGTCGGTGCAAGGGAATAAAAATGAGTATCTGAAAAGGGATGGGTGGGGGGGGGGAAGAGAGGGAGGGTTGCGAGGGGTAAGGACGAGGTATAGGCTCCGATAAAAATTAATGAAGACTCGGGCCGCGGTGCGCCGTATTACTTTTTTGCCCGGGTTATGTTTGCCCATTTTGGCTTATTTGATCTGAAGCTTACCCTTTTTTTTTCTTCCTACGGAGCGGCGGCAAGAGTTGAAAGGAGTTTTTAAAAATCAATACCTCGGAATAAACGTTTACTCTATCGTAGAGACTATAAAAAATGACGATCGGGAACGAAAATTTATCGCCCGCAGGCCTCTCTCCATTCGCATTTCACAAAGGTTAGGTGTGGGAAGCTTTTGTGGCCAATCGACGGAAAAAATTACTAACATAATGCAACACTTCCCCTTACATTGGTTGCCTCACAGCACTCAGCTTTAATTATTACACTCATCGATGTAGAAAGTTAATTGATATTTTAGGTTAGCCTGCAAAACGAGAGTGAAAGGGGGTAAGAAAATTAAACAAGAATCACACACAAGGAGAACTTCTTCACAATAGACCGGGCTTCTGTACTTCCTGTGTGACCACGAATGCTCTGCCGGTCCATGAACTCAATATTACAGATGTCTTTTTACAGATGCCTTTTTACAGATGCGAAGAAGAGGATGCAATATGGAGCGAATGAACACAATAGATAAATAGGTACAATCCTACTGAGACAAATCATTACAGGGAGAGATGTACATTTAGATATTTGAAACCCATTCAGTAAGCTGCCTTATTTCCAAAGACAGCTTTTCGCTCAAAACCAAGGAGATAGGCATTTCATGAAGAGCAGCTACCCACACAAGACTGGGAAGGATTCGATGGAATGAGAAAGCCGACTGAACCATAAAACCAGCTAAATAACTACCAAATGTTGTCAGTATTAGGGCGGAAAGGATGCCAGAGACCTTATCACCTGACAGATACGTGATAATAAAAATGTTGGCTATTTTTTACCGGGGAAGATCGGTGAGACACTTTTTTAATGACGTCAAATTAATAAAATACTCTCACAGCCGGAATACATTCACAATCTCAATTTTTGGGAAACTACATTTTAATCTCCGGAGATCTACGGTCGCCCTAGTTTTACGTCTCAAGGAGCTCCTCGCGAGATACGAGGCGGTCCTTTCACAGATGCCTGGCTCTGAATTCGTCAACATGATCTTTCCCAGATATTTTCAAATATTTTTTAGCCTTTTAATGCGTGGCGAGGGTTTTAAATAGGCGGAACGAAGAATAAGTGGGAGGTTTTTGAGAATAATGATAAATGCAAGGGTGATAACTTAAGTGACTGCGGAGAGCACACCACCCAGTGAAAATTCGACGCATTCAAGTGAGATTGAAAAAACAAGGGACCTTGAAACAGGCTCGCGAAATTAAAAGGGAGATGAAAAAGTGTTATTTTTTTATCAAAGATGTGGAGAGGTTCATTAGTCGCTCAGAGGGTGATGAGCAGATGAGTTCACGCGTTCACGAAGAAGACTGAGGAAAAGAGACGGGGTTGAGCGGTGAAGCGGGCAATCGTAGGAACAGAAACGGGTGAAGGCACAACAGAAACGGGTGAAGGCACCAGAAGAGCGACCGATGAAAACGAAATGGTTGAAAAGAACGAGAGATGAGAGAATATTTTCATCCAGCTTCCGAAAACACCTAGGAAAACGAGCCTTAAGTATTTCTAAAAACATGTAATGAGGCTCTACGAAGAAAATCAATGCGAGGAGGACTAAAAGACAAACAATTCATCAATATTTGCCTTTTTTCTACCACGATAATCATAACCTGATTGGGAACAAAAAATGTGAGCTCCGGCTGCTATTTCCGGGCATTATTGGCCTGCTAAGGAGATATTTTCCACGTTTCACACAGGAAACGACTATGAAAAAAGAGCAATCATCAAATAAATGAAGACCGTACCCCACTATACTTATCGGCTGACAAGAGACTGGGGCACTTGGGGTGCGACGTCAGTACCCTAGCCTCCACGACAACACGATCCCCATTTGGACCTGATTCTTTTGTTTTACAACTTTAGATTTATCATTCAAATTTATTACCTTCAAGCTGGGCAAATGCCGAAGACTAGAATGGCAAAGTATCATCTCCACGTGTAAACCGGTACCGTTCCATAACATCCGCTAACCTAGACGTGTTTATTCTACCACATGGTTCACCACGGAGTTTAATTATCAGAACACTCTCACCTACCTTCAACAGAGAATGACGAAAGAAAACAAGAGAAGACTAAAATACGCGGTAAAGTTCTTTGTAAACGTGAAATTCGAATGGCATTCTGATCCATCTAAGTCGAATGATTTTGTAAAAAAAACCTTCCGCTCCCTCCAACGAGAAGAGCCATGGCTATAAAGTGTTAGTCGTTAAACTCTCCAATTCAAAAGTAATTCCGACTCATTTGGGGACAGACACACCTCTGAAGTATTAAATAAATAGCCCAAGTTTTCTATAATAAAATCTTCCGCAGGTAAACTTCTTTTTTTTGATGACTCATCTGACCAGCGGAGGAAAAAACACGAAAAACAAAGAGAAATTTGGGAAAGAGGAACTACATAGAAAGGGTGTTGCGACGAGAATGAGGCAAAATGAAGACCTACAACCATCCAGGTCTAGAATTAAAAGATTTAGAAACTCGGTAACACTCCTTGTATTGATTAAGCAAATCACATACGTGCCATCTAATTCCAAATGCTGCACCCAACCTATCGACCGCTTCTAAAAACTATTCCTGAATTCAGTCGAACAATTATAACTTCACCACCCACCACAGAAAAATCGCTCTTAACTCAGACCATCTCCAACATCATCTCTAGTTCATGTTTATCTGCCATCATGTCATTTCCCCAACAAGAAAAGCCGACAAAAAAGACCACCCTAAACTCAGTGTCTATTTTCATTTTTTTGTCCCTAGCCCTACCTCCACGGTCGAGAACACCTGAAAGTAAGCAAAAAATAGAAAAAGGGCGGATTCGAGAGAGCTTGGAACTCTGTTTGCACGTACCATTCTTTGGGAAGGAGGTTCCGCATTAATTCCAGGAATGAGAACGATACGCGAGCGGTGAATGCGGAGATCGTGGAAGTGCTGAGGGTAAGAACCTATAAGGAGTCAGCGAATGCGTTGGCGCTTCGTGGGTCAGTGCAAATGTGCCCTGGGCCTTCTCTGCTCCCATTCTCTCTTTTTTTTACCCCAGTGGCCATAAATGTAAAATCTACGTGCCTGATGGACGCATCTTCCACCACGTGCTGGCAATTAAGAAAATTTACGACACCCCTTCCGACCAAAAGAAGGTTTGAACGGCCCAGGGAGGCAGGATAAGGGGCTAGGATCCGAAAACAGGGACGGGAAGCAAGAAAAATACACACCAAGCCTACTACTAGCTCCTATACAGTTTTGATCACAAAGCAAATTGTCCTACAGAGAACACTACTAGTTGATACAAACTGAAGTGGATGAAATCGTTATTTTCAGGTAACAAATATAGTGGAAAATGGAAAGCTGATTGAAAGGTGAGTGGGAGCAACATGATTAGGTTATGTTATACAAGAACAACCAAAAGCTGTAAAAACTAATCAACTCTAAAATAACCCAATATAGATAAAATTGCCCTCACGATTTACCTAAAGAGAATATGTCTATTCTTCTAGAATAAAATTAATAATTACAACATCTATGTAAATAACCAGGTCAATAAAACCAGGTATTAAAATTTGAACCTGAAAGAATTCATCTAGAGTGCTTTCATTGGATGATCTTTAACCCTCGATTCATTGAGCAAATGGCAAAACCTATTCCTCGATTTCAATTGGTCGCGTTTTTATAAATTTAAATACATTTACCATTCGGTTAAGTTTTAGACTGAATAGGGTTCAGCATATCGAGCGTACCTTTACAGCTTCCTTCCATTTCCACCGTTATGTCACGAAGTCCCTGGCAAACTTCCCATCGATGTGTCCTTTGCAGTGTGGAACGTGCCTCGGTTACCCCGATCTGAGGCTAATGCGACGTGAGATTCGATGGGACCACCGGGCAAGTGGACGAAGAGGAATAGGCCATGTCCGAATGCCGTATTTTCGGATTGGAAGAAAAAAAAATCGCATTATTCCCAGCTCCTCGCGAGAAGACTTTGGCTTCGGCCCAGTATTTGGAATTAGCGACGTTCGCCAAATTATCTGATCAAATCTGGACGATACAACAGGGATCGCCAACCGTAAATAAGTTATTTATAACACGATAGGTATTGGGGAATTGAAGGTCTGTACCAAGGCGACTAGATCAGTATTTGCTGAGAGAGAGGAATTGACTCAAAGGTGGTTGATGTAAAATAAAGATTTGCTTGAACTGGTGGACTAGGAGTTGGATAAGGAGAAAAATGGCGAGAATGAGTCAAGGAAGAGAAACTAGACAGAAACTATTAGAAATTATGTTTAAAAAAGGGCATAGGCAGCGGTAGCTATTGTGTACATAAGGTCCGACGAGCACAAAACCAAATACATTTTGATGTAAATTATAAGAAACAACAATCGCACTTTTCCACAGTTTTTAATTGTTAGCACAACGCGTAGCACTTATAATTAAAACCTAAGAATAGAAGCGATTTTTGTTTTCTTATTTTGACGAACTTCCTCTGACTAACGCCCAAATCTGTTGAACTTATTTAGGTAGATAAGTTTGATGATGATCACCAAATGCCCAGAGACTTGTCCGTAACGGTTCTGTTTTCAATACTCAATCGTCAAAATACGAACAAACTATAAAATTTAATGAAGGATTTTACAAGGTGAGAAAAAGAAAAAATCAGAGAACAGGTAGTTACAAAAGCACCGAGGACAAAAAAATTGGAATTATAACTGAACTATTCTCGCTATCGAAATTGGATCATTAACTTGGAGAAAAAAATTATAAGGCTAAAGCTTAAACAGGTAGAAAAAGTATTCGAAACTCCATAGGACGGAAAAACGTGATGAGAAGACGTTAGCGGTCGTCTCTTGGAATAATAAGATTGAGTGGACGCATTCGGATGAAAAAACGCATCAATTGCGTCGCCCTTGAAGCGTTGGCTTCGGAGAGTAGTCGAGAGGGAGGAAAAAAGAAAAAAACATGAAGGTTGCGACTCTAGTTCTTTTTTTTAATTTATGAAAAAACCTAAATTATTGATACGAAATTTTGAAAGCAAAGTTTTTTTCTTCTTCACGACGCGTATCTACCCGCCAATCCAAGGACCACGGTTAAGTCATCGTATTTATGGATTCTCGAGTTTTCAAGTTCAACTGGGAATGAGAGAGAGAGGGACTATTCAAAAGACGGAGGAGCAGAAAAAGACGATGGAATAAAAAAAACAGGTTTCTAATTAGAAAGACCCTCTTCGTTGAACCAAGAGAGAGAGAGAGGGCGAATCCAATAACTTGATAAGCTGAGCTGTAAATCGCGGTCCCCGTAATGAAACTGGAAGTCGAAGAGCGCTTAAGGTTTTTGTCGATTCGTTGGCGACAACTAAAAGCCCGAGTGCCCAAACCGCGCACCGGCGGCGAAGGGATGGGGGGTGCGAGCGTTCTCCGAAGGGGAGATCAATCCGAAAGGGGAAAAGAACGGAGTTATACACACACATTCATTTTTTCCATTCAACCTATTTATCTCAATCGGCGTCGGCCGTAATTTCCCGAAACAAGCGATTTATTTTAAATTGGATTCGGTCGCTGAGGGAAGGAGAAGAAGAAGAGGAAAAAGATTAAAAAGAACTGGAGAAGTCATATAAAAAGGCGCTGGAAGAATCGAGGAAAGTTTTCCATTAAAAAAGACGAGTCCTTATATTTAAAGAGAGGCATTAAAACGAATACGAAGTTGACGAGGTCTTTCTATAGGTCTTTCCCCCCCTCTTTCGAAAGGAAATAACAAAATGGACGAAAGGTTTAGAGGAACTCGAAAATCCGTCCCTTTATTGCTTCCGATAAGAAATTGCGCCCGTTAATTCCTCGTTATAGGGACGGTGAGGGAGAAGCGTAGGAAAGAAAGGACTAGAGGTACAACTTTATTACACTCCCGCATTAACCTTTTGGGGAGGCCAACCGACCAACGAGAGATAGGCAATATATATAAAAAGGAGTAATCCACCGGGCGGACGCGTGTTTTCGTTCTTCCATTCCCGCCGTGGCGTTACGGAGAGCATCGTTTTTAAGTGCCAGGCCTGAGGAGTCTCGTCTCCTCTGGACTGCGTCTGCGGGCGTCTTTGGTATTCGCCGTACACGCTGCGCGTTTGAGACGCGACAGTGCGAGAGTGGGTTGCGATGTCTCGGCTGAGGGACCGAGGCAAATGGGGAGACGAGCAGATAGGGGAGGAATGCGAGGAATGACTGGAAAAAGGAAAAAAAAAATAATCACGAAAGTGATCACTACACTCAATCATCATTTAGAAAGAGAGAAGAGATAAAAAACTAAAAGAATTGATTCATTTCTTGTCATTGTTGAGCACCTATCGTGTGCGGCGAGAGACATTATGACCTTGACCAATCATGTCATTCCTTCTTCTGATTCATACTCTTCACATGAGGAACTTGGAGGATTAACCAAGACATACGAGGACGTGTTTGGACATGTAGAGGAGGAGGCAAATGGAAATTACAAAAGGCAGAATAGATGGCTGGAGCAATCAATGAGAGGAGAGGGGATTCTGATGGCCGAGATGCAGGGGAAGATGTGGGACAGGCAATAATGTGAATGAGAGAGAATATTCTTAATGAATGGTGCTAAGAGGAGCAGAAAAAAACAAACAGAGATGAAAAAAGGAATCGTGAGATGGGAATCCAGTGGTTGTAAAGGGATTAAGAAGGCGTTTTGAAAGGTGAGGGAAGGCTGAGGAGAGTGACAGAGGGAAAAACACCGGGGAAGAACTAAAGAGGAAGGAAGCGAAAAGGAATCCCGGACGAAATGAGAAAAGGGAGACGATATGAGGAATTTGAGAGGGAGCTAGGAGGGAAAATGCGACGACGTATGAATACCAAAAATTGGGGTTCTAGGCTAAGGACTGTCCAAAAGCCAGCCAATCAGCTGGTCGAATACCAAAATGAATGAATGAATGATGGAGGAAATGTCATCGCTGTAAAATTTTAGTAATCGAAACTATTAATAATTGATTAAGTTATCTTTACTGAAGGAGGTATTAACGCTCGATTGCAAAGCTGGAAGAAGTGATTACGAAATAGACGCAATTGACAAGGGAAACTAAGAGAAGATATTCATGAAAGACAGGTTCATTCCCTAATCAGATCATAGCGACGCATGGCTTAGAAACTTGGCCAATGAAAAGAGTGAGCATAGACATTAGAGAAGCTTTTGAGGCACAGCTCTGGGGAAGTATGGAGCTGGGTGGGGAAATCAAGTTTTCTAAAATAATTATGTTTTCACAGGCTTAAACTGCAACTCCTGTTTTTACCTAAGTCAAGGAGCAATACCGGCAGTTAAGTCCTGATTTGTTACTTTATTTGCTCAAAATGCTTCCAGCATGCAGCCAACGATGGCCGATTTTACCAATACACGTGATATGTTGAATAAATAAGTTTTGCGGGTAAAAGCGAGTTAGATACACATGAGTTTGACTTTCTCCCACTGCGGACAGCTAAATAACATCCATTCTATTGGAAAACGGAGTATTTTATGGAAGAAACGTCAAAGAAGACGAGCTGGAATGAGTTTAGACAGCCTTATGAGAAAATATCCTTGTGAGCAATCATCACTTGAGAGAGAAGCAAGAATGACGACGGGACCAGTTTGACACTGCCATGAAACTAGTCGAAAAGGAAGTGGTGAACCCTGTAAAAATGAGGTTGCATTACGAAATACATACTTCAATGTTTTGAGCACTAAACTTGAGACGGTAGTCAAAGGAACACCAGGTGCTACCTAACTTATATTGTTTTGCTTTTCTATTCCTCGTGCCGAGACTTTTCGCCACTGGAATAACGTCGCATACAGCAAACCTACCGAGGTAACGGTCACTTCCGAAAACTCCTACATCGTAGAGGCCGTTTGGAACGCCACACAGCCGATTCAGAGACGCTTAGAGGAGGAGGTCGAATGTTTAAAAATAATGCAAGACAAGAGTGACAGTGCTTTGGGGAGGAAGCGGTGAGAGAGGAGGGTGTGGGGGGTGGGGGGTCGAGTCCTTTGGAAGCCGTGAGCAAAGGGGATTATGGAACGTCGTGGTGACATTAAGAACTCATAAAAACGGCTAGAGACCGCAATAGAAGGCCGTGAGGGGTAGCTGCGTCGGGATTTTATGGCGCTTTGCGAAGCTCTTCTCTCCGGGCCAAATGAAGATTAGGGCGATGAAGTGCAAAGATGAGAAAAGGTTAGGGGGGGGGGAATTTGTATGTTCGGAAATTTCCGGATTTGAGACAATTGATTTGAATACCACTCCGATATTCGGACACGAGTACATCACGCAAGCAGCGAGCTCAGGAAAGAAATAATATGAAATGCGTAAGAAAGAAAACTATAAGTCGACAATAGGATAAAAAAGCTGATCATGCGAGAGATACTTTTTTCAATTCAAAACCCCACCCTTCCAATTATGCCTCAATATATAATCTTAAGCAAATTTAAAGATCAATAATGCCGGCCTCTCGGAAATATATCTGGGATTATCTGTATAGTGTTACAGAATGAGGTGATGCTTCGGGAAGTGATCCCCTCGGTATAAATTTACATAATGCGAGGTACATGATCGATTCATTTTCACATAATTTATAAGTAAATACATTCATGCGGACGGAGATACAAAGTGCTGATACCAGAGCACTCAGTAACGCAAGGAATCTTTGAGTATCTCGAGAAAATGATGCTTATCATTACTAAAAATGTTATCAAACAAAGTAATATTTGGTTTCGATAATGGCGTTAGTAGACTACTTCTTTATATTTCAAACATTTTAAACTTCACCTGACCTTTCATTCCTTATAGATCGGTCATACGTAAAGCATATAGGACGCCTTAATTCCGTCGTGAAATCAGCTGTAGTCTATCTCTGCTGGACTATATATCCTTATGACCCGAAATATTGAGCTGAAAAAACAAGAACTTAAGCCGGCTATGGACTATGGCTCATAATATTATCATATAATTGGGAAAGTTTTTATTCCAGCCAAAACTCTTACAACAATTCTCCGAAAATCTCAAATTCAAAATATTAACTCAAAGGACGCGATGCCTCAGTATGATGTACAGGGTAGATTTAAGAAAATGGGTTATTTTAACCGAGGAACCTTCTACCTATACCAGAAAAATTAATGATGATTAATGATGTGAGCTACATAAAATCACAACTGTCCACCTATTTGGTAAGTTTCACCGCAAGCTCCAAAAATGGTAGGAACACAGTGGATTGTTTGAATGTGGATCATGTTTCATTTTCCGAAATTTAATTAATCCGCGATATACTTCTCCTCGGCTTCGCTTTTTCAGCGAACTAATGCCGACCAAACAGGATGCTTTGGTAAGCAAAGAGCTTACATGCTGAATATATGTTCCACAATGTACATTTCCCAGAAAAACGGACCTCTTCTGATTCTTGATTTGCACATAGAATCAAGAATAATTAAATGCATTAGAATCAATAATCATTAGATGGCTAGGAAATGGCAATTTTTCCGTCCGCAGATAAAATTAGAGTACTGACAGACGTACAAAAATGAACAATAAACGATAATTTCTGGTAGAATGTCCACGTTTCACTTAAAAATAAAGTTTTTTTTACTATATATTTAACTTTAAATAAAGAAGCAGTCGGTTTCACGTCATCTCTAAGTATTAAAGGGAAGCTATTGAAACCAGAAGAACTTGGAAAATCTTTTTCCTAAGATTATCCTCGAATTCATGGACGAACGGAAAACGAGATACAGAGAGACAAAATATGTATCCGGTATTTATCCCCACTGTTGTCGAGAAGAGCTAAACATATGTGAGAAGGAAAGTCACGGTGCCTCAGTGCACGGACTCTCTCCGATGAAATTCCTAAAAGCAAACAATAAGCGAAAGATTGTTGAAACGGTGACGTTGCAATTGACAATCACGGACCTCTGAATAACGACGGGGTCTTAAGAATGTAGATAGGTTTGGAACATCTTCAAAGGTTCGATAAGTCGAATTATTACACTACTTCCGGCACCCTAAATTCTAGTCTTCACCTGATCGTTTATCAAATGTTTGAACATAAAACATTGGGTTAATTGGTTTTATTTTAAGTCAAATACACACTAAAAAAAGAGGTTGGGAGAAGCATCCAATTTTAGTTGGATAAGAAAAAGTTGGATTGAATATCAACTGCTATCGATACGTCAAGATGATTGGACATACCAACCAATTTTATTGGATAGTCGCTACTTATTCGGCGTACCACCGTGTTGGTTCATACACCTCACTCGAGAAGCCTCTTTACCAATAGTTGGATCGGACAACCAAGCGATTGTCACCCGGACTAAGCTTCTACTTCAGAGCGCTCTATTGATAAATTCTCAAACTCGTTCGCTCCTGGCAACCTGGGCTACTTCGCCATTTTCACTTCCGGCATATCCCGTGTTCGTGCGAGTTGCTGTTATTGTGATGCGTGCGTGCGTGTGTGTGGAATATTGTATCGGCCTTCATAGTATACTGAAGAGGTTTTTTTTAATATTGAATCTTTGTTGGAGGGCTACATGGACAACCATACAAGAGAATTACTCAGCGTATTGGGCCTGAACTGTCTCATTGATAAATTTAAACGTAAGCATGGCAATCAAGAACCCATATTTTGTCGTAACATTCATGATTCTGTCTTTCTGGTTTAATTTTTTGTTAAAATATTGACTGTACTATGATTGTTAATGTTAAGATTGCACCTGATATTCAATACTAGTCAAGCAAGAACTGCAGAGAGTGCATAGTCTTGACAGAATAGCGATCACCTGCTACTTCCACTACAGTTGGATGTGAGACCCAACTACGTAGGCAGCGGAACCATGAAAGTTGGTCGGTGCAGCCATTTCTGACGTATCTATTTAAAATGGTTGCCACAGCCAACTAATTGGATGGCGCCCCAGTATCCAACGAAGTTGGTTACGACAACCAATTCTCGGCTTCTTGCAGCCGACCTTTTCTTTCAGTGTAAGCGTTGATCAAAAAGGTGTAAGTGTTAATGAGGACTCCATTTAATATCTTCTTAGTTACAAGAATGATCGAAGGCTTCGAGTCATAAGGATATATAGTCCAGCAGACTACAGCTGCCTTCTCAGCTACTCTTACGAAGGCTTTACTTTGTGGAAAATAATAAAAATTAAGAAGTAGCTTATTACTTTCCAAACTGATATGTATTTTTAAAAGGACCCGACTACGGTTTCGACACATGGATAATATAATAAAAATATCTATCAAGGCCATAATTAGCCATTAATACTTTTGGCTAGTTTATAGTTATAGATGGTACATAAATTGTTCTTGATGACGGGGACAATGGGTAAGGATGTAAAGAATAGGATGGTGAAGAGCTTGATATGAAGCGTGGTGTTGTGTGGGGTAGAAATTTGGACCCTGAGAAAGGAGGACGAGAGTAGGCTGCCGGCATTTGAGATGTGGGTGAGGAGAAGGATGGAGAAGATTAGATGGATGGAAAGGAAGACTAACGAGGAAGTGCTTGAGATGGTAGGCGAGGAAAGGCAGGGTAGATGGCTGAAGGATGTATTAAAGGGTGATGGGTTGCTGAAGAGTGAGAATAGGTTTCATAGACGGGATGAAGAAGGGTAGATCTTATGTAGAGGCGAAAAACGATATCCTAGAGGGAGATAGGTCCCGTGAATGTGTAAAATACCGGGAGGAGATACTCTGACATTCAGCAAAACCTACCTTTACCGGTTGAATACATAATAATAATAATTCAATTTGGTACCGTTATACATGTATCATTTGTGTATCATGTATCACATGTACATTTGTGGTTACATAAGATTCTGTGGTATTAAAAAAAATGTTTACACTTTTCTTGTGCATTTGTGTATTCAACTATGAAGGAATCTGGCATATTTCAGAACTGTGATACGAGAAAATGCGAAGACACCCCCTCCCCGCAAAACCACGGCGAAAAGCTGAGAGGTTAAAGAAAAGAAACCCTTCGCCAGCCTTCCATTCGGAACCCTTTGAAACATCACATCCACCGCAATAACGCTCTTTTGACCCCCCCCCCCCTCCTCCGCACCAATCCCCATACCCCCCTCCCCTCCCAACCCCCCTTCCCTTCCCACTCGTCCCAAGGGGTAATGGGGTGACGATAGACAAGCGCACGCGTGCACAACATACATCCCCATTCATTTATAGCGGAGCCCCGAAGGCCGCGTGGTCAGCCCAAATAAGCAGAGGCGGGAGGCGGGAGGCGAGGGAAGGGGAGGGGAGGGGCCGTGGCCAGGGTGGAAGGAGCCGAGGATCAAGTGCCGCTTCCGAAAGAGTTTGAAGTAGGGATGAGTCGAATCTCGATCCCACCGATTCTCAGGATCAGAATCGGCGTCGAGAATCGATCGCCTAAAGTCGATTCCGATTCCATCGATTCCAGGTGGATAAATATTCATTCAGCAAAACCTACCTTTACCGGTAGAATACATTATAATAATAATTGTCTTTGTTATTTTATTTAAGCCAATACTTGAATTTAAATAATAGTCGTACTACGCTACTGGTACATCAATATCCCACCTGTTATTAGGAATAAGAATCGATGGAATCGGAATCGAGGATCGGGAATCGATTTGAAAGAATCGGAATCGAAAAAAAGTGGAATCGACTCATCCCTAGTTTGAAGTGAGTCATCTTTGAGTGCCGCACTTCCTGCCTAGCAGAGGAGCAAACGCGACAGAACCCTCGAACGGCCAAACCAAAGACCGATAAATGTGAAAACAAATTGAAAGATACTATTCCCAGAGGTGAACATTGAATAAAATTGAGTATTAGTTTTGATTTGTACCACTGCACGAAGTAGTTTGGGTTTAAAATTTTAAGCATCTCTTTGACGGCATTGAAAATGATTTTTGATCACCTAAGTATTACTCACTAATACGATGACTCAAAGGAACAGAGTTGACTTAATGTAGAATTAAATAGCAATGCAAAGACCGATGAAAAGGGAAATATACTCTATAAATTAACCTTATCCTGACCATTTCAAGACTTTTTATGGCGTTTAAGTCTCTAAGCTGAGGTATTCCTTCTTCCATTTCTATCTACCTTCATTGATAATTATCGCCAATAATAATAGTCCCTGAAGCACCAATATAACGTGAATTTAAAACTACAACATTGAAATCTAGAAAATATTCAAACATAGCAGGTGAATTTCTTAATTGAAATCCAGGTCAAAGTTAAATTCCATTTTTGTGAAAAATTGTACGATTTATTATTTCCAACAGTTTCATTACAGTATGATGGGATTCAACGCATGATGAAATGTAATAAGACAGTATGCTTCTTTTGCCGTACCGCAGTACGACACTGGACCCCGAATAAAATCATTTAAAATTCTGAGACGGCGTCGTATGAGAGAATCCATCAGTACCAGAGCTTCCCGGAAACATATCAACTTATAAAAAACATTGGGCAGGGCTGAGGGTCATCCCAGCTTCACAAACATCCCACCGTATCCTTCGCCTCCCCTCTTCCATCCACCCGCCGACCCGTCCACTCCTGATTTAGGGCCAAAATATTATTCCCTCTAATATCTTTCACGGAGGCGACCGAGGCGATAAAAATCCCTCGGAGCATCCTTCTGGGAGATTCGGGCAAAAGAGCGCTCTGAGGTTATGCGATGAAAGGGAGAGTTTAAAAGAGGCGATGTTGTTGGGAGGATAAGACAAACACGAGGTCGGACGGGAAAACGCCGGACGAGAGAGCAAACGCGGAGGAGTTTTATCGCCCTTCACGAGATGACCCAGAGGTGAAAAATCACGGGCCAAGCTTGAGTTAAGGCCGTGGAGAAGTGTTCAGGGCTGGAGGCAATCCCTGCGGCCAAAGGCGCATTCGCACATGAAAGCTGACTTCGATGGAAGTGGCGAGTACATCGAATTCTCGATGCGAATCGCTACTTTCCAACCGATTACAACCCCTATCGATTCAAACGATCAGATAACTCCGTGCTCAACAGCTCACTCACCGAAATGATACTTGCAAGCGACTCGTAAGGATAGTGAAAATGAATTAACTTCCAAGAGCTAATTCATTCGTCTAAGTAATCTATCGTTTTTAGGAAGGATTTAAAGAATTCAGTGACATTTATTGAAAGAGAAGAAATCGTCCAGATTTTCGCACATGAAGGGTCTTGTCTACTTCTCTATCATTTCTTTCTTCTTCTCTGCGTACTAGTAGGTCCTGCCCTTCTTCATCCCGAACATTAAACCTATTCTCTTTCGTCCGTTTCCCCGCTCGCCCTGTATCCTTCAAAGCCGTTTAAAACAGCCCTTTCACCGCAATGAAATTTGATAAACAGTTCCTCTCGTACAATCTGCCCTCACTCCCTAATGATTGCCTCAACAATGTCGGTCTTTGTCATACATCCATTTCACTATACCCTTAATTATCTTATATACCCCACAGAAGAATGAACTATTCCAACGAAACTAGTCAATGCAGACCCACATAAATTCACCCACCTAGTGTTTTTCAGCTTAACCGCCCAATGCTACCCATAGCATTTCAAATACTATATAGTAAAAATTATTGGTAGTGTTGAAAGATTTATTGAAAGTCTATGTGTATGAAATCAAATACCGGAAAATATTAATGGAAACGATTGAATATTCAAACTGTATAAAAGAATGTTACTGTGTAAGAAATACGCAGGAATAGTGGAAAGTGAAAAAGGGACTTACCCTATCACACTCCTTAAACCAAAACTCGAATACCCAATTTGCATTTAGGACACCGTGAAAAGGCTTTATCAAAAAGATTATGAAAAAGTGAGAAACAGCCTAACGCTTCCTAAAAAATTACCAAGATCTACTAGAGAGAGTAATACAGGTCGCGGAGGGCTCGGCTGGTAGCCTCAACAAATTAGTAGGCCATATAAAATATTACCGGCAGTACGTTTCAGAAAAAAAAAAGAGATTGTAATGGTCCAGAGTGAAACATAGGATATTAACGTAATCCCGCGATGCAATTAGAGAACTAACAAATGAGATAATATAAGAGAGATACACTTTCTATCAGGAGGGTTAAATCAATCCTCCTTCCAAAACATTACTGACGATTACAACTCGGAGACTACAAATCAACAATAACATACTGAGAGTGTTTAGTACTCTGGCAACTTACATCAGTTTCCGTTACGATCAGTTTGTCTTTTTTCTCTGCCAATTCCTTTTTCCATAACATCCCTGCAGCTACAGGGCTGGGGTACAAAAACCTTCTGCCACACACCCTTAAGTAGCAGTCCGAAAGTAGTATTATTACATCATTATTATTAGAGGAGATCTACATGTGAAGGTGTATGAAATGAAAAAGTTTTCTTCGAAAAACAACTATCATTTAGAGCTGCATTCACTTATTAGATAGTATCATTTTTTGTCACAGCACGTGCCCCAACCCTCCTCATCCCTTCCGTAAAGCATATTACCTTCCCCCTTACCACACACCCAACGTCCGTCCTCCTCCACTCAGTCACGGCCTTCCCTGTAATCAGCAGATATCAAGTGATGATCGCAAACATGATGTATCGAAACAGGCTCGAATCCATACAGCCAATCGCCTTTGCGGATACAGTGAAGCGGGGGGGAGGTGAGTCAGTTTCTTGAGCCTCCTCCCATCGCAAATCATCCACAGCCTCCTCCCACCGATAGTTTTTGGATCGCCTTTGCCACCAGCGCCGCAGCGGCGAGCGGAGGACCTTCACACGAATGGTAAATCACGCTCTTGGTGATGTACAAGCGTTTCCTTACGACCGTTCGGGGGTTTGCGATATTGAAGCGTGCGAAATGAGGGAGGTCTGAGCAGCTTCAAAGCGCTCTCTCACACTACCGTCCTCCCCCTCACGCTGCAACCCCATTTGAAAGAGAGGGAAAAAAAACATCCCCGCAAATATTCGCGCGATGATGAGGGGTGTGTTTGCGCGAGACAAAAGGGAAGCACGGACAAGCGAGTGTGATTTTGGTTTACGGCCCTTCGGACGCCTTCGGATGCGTTAGAGGGGGGCGTTAAAACTGTGGTCGAGAGGCGAGCATTTTACTTGTGCACACCTCTAAGTACTCGCGAGAGGAGAAAAAGGAGGGCGGATGGCAGCACGCATATTTAACGAGTGCCTACAGCCGATAATTTGGTTTCACGGCGAGTGAAGTGTCTCCTTTGAGATTAGAGAGCTCGGCTGCCTCCTTGATTCATCATTGGTGGGTATCCCACGACGTCGAGAGGCGAGGGCGTGTTGAAGACGAAGACTGTGGGGATAACGCTGAGGGCTCGCGGAAAAATAAGGAATAAAATGGGAACATTGGACGACATGAGGAGGGACACATGGTGGGAGGGAACTTAGGAGATACCTGAAAATCAGCGATTGGTTTGAGAGGAAATGAAAAGATATCACAGAAATGCGGACTGTCCAAAACCTACTTATCAGCTGGTAGAATGATCTATTATGACCAGCTCATTGACAGATTTATGGACAGTTCTTCTCTAGCCTTCCCATTTCTGGGGCATCTTTTCTAAATAACTGTATTATATGCCCGCTATATTTTATATAGATAATAAGAAAAATGCCTTAGATGATCGGAGGGTAATGTTGTATGTTTTAAATCAATTCGATAATTGGGCATAATGGACCCCGCTAAAAAGTTCGTTATGTTATCATCAATGTTAGGGGATATTTCCTGATTAATGTACGTTGAGATGGAAGAGGCAATATCTACTCTAATGATTTATAGCCACATGCTCTAGTCCCGCGACATTCTTCGCCGTGCGCCCAACCCCTATTGATTTCAACTGTAAAACCAATTCTCTGGATTCCGCTTCCTCAATATCCTCCCCACTATCAGAGATGAATAAAGATAATCGCTTCAGATTGGATCTTGATAAGGTCGGTGACATTCTTGGAACATGAGAGGTGAGCAGATACCTTCCACAAATTTTAAACTGAGGGAGGGTACTAAATCTTTTTCTTACCATCGAATGACTAGCTTCCGAGTGAAAACAGCTAAAACCTATTTTCACATTGCATACAAAACTGAGATATTGAATGTAATCCTGTAGTGTTCACAGCTGATCCTAAATTCTGATAGTAAGGAGGAGCCAAGAAGGTACGAATGACTTTAGGGAAACACGACGGCAGGGAATTAGAAAGTTATATGATTGAAAATGTTCAAGCTGGCTCCTAAATAGGATTTATACACACTTCAATTTCATAACAATTCATTGGCAGAAATAACAATTGTGGCGATAGTGGAAATGTGATGAACGCATTTACTCTCAGCGAGAGGTTACTCAAACTGATTGGCAGAGGAAACGGACCGACGAGAGCGAGAGCCTTTCGATTGTGATGATTGTGATGCGCTGCTCGTGGGGTCATCGCATTCCATCTGAGAAAGGTCCTTTCCTCAGAACTTCAACGGTCCCGGAATGCTCACCCTTTTGGCCATCCAAACAGTATTGGCCCGGACAAGGAAGGTGCGGTCGGAACGGAGTGCACACAAAAAGAACGAGGAAAGAACACGATGACCGTGGATGAGGAGTAGAGGCAAGAGAAGAGGAGTATCGGTGAGAAATCGAACGTGAAAACGGTTTTTGAAGAGACGACAACAAGTGGTAATCAAAGTCAAAACAGATGAGAGCAAATCCACGAAATCCACAGAAAACATTAGAGGAAAGCGAAGGAAAACGGAGGTAAGAAAGAAAGGAAAATCAAGAATAAACAAGACCATTTTGGAAGACCGTATGATGAATGAGAGGAAGAAAGACAATTTGGACTTAATGATGAAAGTTAGGAGTCATACTGAAATGAAGCTACAGAATTCTCGAGCGCGGTTTAAGTAAGGGTCAATAAGAATTATCGTACGTTTTGATGCGTCAGCAGACTGACGCATCTAAATGTTCGCTAACGGGCAGGATACCACAGAGTGATAGGAAGCATTACACGCTTTTACTCTAGATGTCTCAATAATAACGAAGCACTCTCCTGGGATACCACAGTAGGATACCACGTAGTGATAGGAAGCATTTCTGGATTTCTCAGTAATAACGAAGAACTCCCCTGGGATTCCACAGTAGGATACCACATAGTGATAGGAAGCATTACACGCTTTTACCCCGGATGTCTCAATAATAACGAAGCACTTTCCTGCATCAAGCAATTCGGAATCAAGTAACTGACGCAACTTCAGCAGAAGCAGGGTTCCGATAATTTATTCAGCTTTGATCATTCATGGGGACTTTTCCAAACAGTTAAACTATATTTTCTATTTTAGGTAACACATGCCACCTACAAATTAGTCTCTAAGAACTACGACGCACGTTCTGTGCGGTTGTGGGAAAATCCGAGCGGGGACAATGCAAAGAAGTTATATAAAGAGCAATTAAATTGGCAAGGTCGACTTCAACCTGATTCGCGGATAAGACCATCAAAGTTTGAGAGCCAGAACAAAAAAATCTTTTTTGCGATATCTTCCAAACTCTTCCCATGGTTCATTCTCAGTTTTTGTCAATTGCAATTATTGGAAAACCAGATCAGAGATTTTTGCACAGCCCTATTAAAGCGACGATAAAAATTGTTCAGCTGGAGTAGTTAGGCGTAGTTCTCAGATTTAATGTCATACGTACCGCAGGTATTTTTATACTGAAGGAATTTTTCCTCGGAAAGACCAACAGCGGAGGAGAGGAGAGAAAAAAGTCAATGAATTTCTTCTTGCCGTTACTGGCCAATTAATTTCCTTTCTCCGAATTCGCTCAACCTCTCTCCTCTTCTCTCAACCAACTCACCGGCGACATAAACTCGGAAAAATAAAAGAAAAATAGCCTTTCATTAGAGACCACGCGCTCGGTTCGGGTTCCCACCGCTCCTACCGCATCCAATCCACACATCGCTGTTTCCTCCGTCAGCCTACGTCCAGTGACACATCCGATATCCAAAAAAATCTCATCAAGCCTCAGACGGAAGCCCTCACCATTAATTCGCGGCCAAACTCACCCCTAGGAAAATAACCCACTTGAAGACTTAGGACGTAATTTTTTGCTGAACATAGGAGAATTAAAACGATTTGCTTAGTACTTAGACGATAGGATAAGGGCAGAATTTGCGTCAAAAAAGATATTTAGTTCGAAAGGATTAGGAGTACAGGAGAAATACTATCAGCGTAATAATGCTTTGAATACATTCCCCAACGCGTAGAGTTAACCATTCGGATTACCAGAGTTTCTAATATTGAAATACGAACGTGTTCTCTGCTGTGCAGGAAACCACCTCTGGGTTGAATTCTGGCCCATACACCCTGAGGTGTACATATACACTAAAATTAAAGATTCAAGACTCGAGCAACCTGAAAATAACAAACGCATATTTTACGTACATCAATCGTGAAAGTTTTAATGATATGACACCAATTATACTCAAACTTAACTTCACTGACTCCATTTGCTAGAAATTAATGCAAAACACGGAATTGTGTCAAGAGATGAGTTATTCCTTGAAAGGATAAGAGGATTAGTCGAAGTAACCTTTTTCACATCCAAACCTACCAACACCTGAATATGTAAAACATTGAACAACTACAACTTCTTACTCTCTAACTGAGACACAAGCCTCACCAATCCAACCTTGAGACGACCGCAATTTAATAAAACGACGACTCAATTGATTCTACAAAGTGTACCAAACCGCTCAGCGAAAGAGGACCGTCGACGAACATTGACAACAATCGTCAGAGAGGAACACAAAGAGCTTGTTCCCCTCAAACCGTTTCAACAGCGCTCTCTCAACACAAAAGCGGTGCGGGAAGCCTGTTAACGATTGCGACTAAGGTAACTGGAGCGGTAATCCTGGATCGTTGAGTGACCGTGGAATTTTTGGACCTTATTTCACAAAAGTGTATATGTTTATGCGTTGAACCGCACCACCCGGACAGTAATGGATATAATACAAGAGTTATATTGATTTTTTTCCATAATTAAAATACGTACGTAATGACAAAAGTTTGTGGTGCGGTATTCGAAATTTTATAGAAATGAGTTATTTTCGATTACTCGACTTGGTGAGATACCTTTATTTGTTAACAACAATTATACTCATGCAAAAAATTTTGGGTTTAGAAGAAAATCTGTACCCATGTAATCGAATTATTGCGAAATTTTGGCCATGTGCTGCAAGACTACTTGAACAGATTGCAGTGCTTTATTACAAATACCTTAAATGGTATAATGTGTTTGTTTCACATTTCCGATGGATGGCACTGATTATTTTTATTTATTTATTTATTAAAAACGCCAAAAACAGCAACTAGGGCCTTTAACAATGGGTTTAAATAAAGAAAATATTTGTTAAGAAATTATACAAAAATATATAGTAAAAACAATGAGAACACTAATCAACGGAAAGAAAAAGAAAATTTTGTGTCAGGGAAGAAGAGGAGGACAAAATGCGTATAAGTTGGGAAGAAAAGGTGTTGCGTGAGGAGAAAAGGTCAAGGGTGGGGTGATTGTTGGCAAGGGTATTAAAAAATGAAGGTAGGCGGTAGAAAATGGAACGTTGGGAGGTGAAATTTGGGTGTGTGAAACAGACTTACATCGCGAGTGGCGTGGGCAGGGATGCGGAGTGAAAAACAGGAGAGAAGACGATCAGAGCGGAGGGACCCGTTCACGATAGAAGAGTGTAGGAATTTAAGGTCGGAATCAGCCGGCGATTGGGGAGATGCGAGAGACGTTCGTACTTACGTTCGAATAGTATACGTACGCAAACTTTCAAACAAATCCGTACGATAGCAAAATGGCCCCAACTAACTGGCTGAGGAATGACAACGGAGCTCAAAAGTAATGACAAATGAGCGACAAAAAAGAAAGGGACATTCATTCGCCCATTCTGCCCCGTCCCGATCAAATAATAAAGTTTACTAGTGTGTCTGGATTGTTAGAAGAATTGGGATGGGAATCGCTATCACAGCGTATTTTAAATTATAGGTTTAATCTCTTAACTAAATTTCAGGAAAAACATTTCTCTGACGACGTAAAAAACATACTACATATTGACCCCCTCATACTACGGTAGATTAGATCGTGCCAATAAAATTAGAGAGCTAGATTCTAGAACCGAACTAAACCTCTTAGCTAAATTTCAGGAAAAACATTTCTCTGACGACGTAAAAAACATTCTATTAACCCCCTCGCACTACGGCAGATTAGATCGCGCCAATAAAATTAGAGAGAGAGAGATTGTAGAACCGATAGGTATAAAATGTCATTTTTTCCGCGTACCATTCGGGGCCATAACAGCTGTGATCAACGCCATGAATAATGCGAATAGTGACAATACCTAGACTGCAGATCTTTTTCTTTGTATTTTCTACGTTCTTATTCATGCATGATGTAAATATTGATGTTCTTATTTATGCATGATATTTTGAATATGTAGTAGTAGTCTTTCTATCCATTGCATGCTGGAATGATTGACGATAGAATGTTTGTTGGTTAGTAGATTTTAATGGAAGCGTTGCATGTGTGGTACTCTGGTTTCAATGTAGTTTCGGTGTTCTGCCGTATGATTCATGCATGCCTGGTTTGGAAGCACTACCTGCCACACACCCTTTGGGTGGCTTGCAGGGTATGACGTAGATGTAGATGAATATTTTCCTCTGTCCCTACCATCGCCAAAGCCCCACAATGCAAAGCCCAATCCTTTCCCCCTTCCCCTCCCCCCTCCCTCCCTCCACGCTTTCCCAGCCTTCCCCAACCCCTCGTCCCGCTTCCCTCCCCCCTCTCTCTCGATGTGAGATCTCGTCGAGACTCGAGCGCCGTTATTCTCGGAAAAGAAATCAAAGTCAAATAAAGATCAAGGCGGGAGGAAGTTTAAGGGTGGCGGGTACTAGGAGAGAGATGGGGGGGAGGGGGGAAAGAGGCGGAAGGGGGGAGACGGAAGACGAAACGGAGGATGAAACGAAAGGATGAGGGGTGGGGAAGAGGAGAGAGATAAAAGATTACATGGGAAGGGGTGTGAACGAGAGGAATGACGGAAACTCTCCTTGTACAGGGTGTCACACGTTTTACCCTGATGGCGAGTCCTCCTTCCTTGGAATGGGACAAGTTACCGGGAGGTTGCTTTCTCTCCAATAGGGGCCGTGCTGCGTCATCACTTGGAGTAGCTTGACGACAAACGGGAGGCATATCGTATGAAGGAGTTTGACGGACTCATCGCTGAGTACTCTGCTATCTGATCGGTAGTTTCCTCTATAGTCCTCTCACTCTTTTACCACGACATCTTTTCATTTTCCGGCGCGACACTTAATCGATACTAGATCTCTCTTGAGTTCCCCACACCCCCTCTTCCTCTTCTAATTATTATTATTATGTATTCTACCGGTAAAGGTAGGTTTTGTTGAATGTCAGAGAATCCCCTCCCTGCCTTTTACACATTTAGGGGCCTATCTCCCTCTAACATATCCTTTTTCGCCACTGCATAAGATCTACCCTCCTTCATCTCGTCCATGAAACCTAGTCTCTTTCTTCCCCTTCCCCGCTTGCCCACACTCTTCAGCAACCCATCACCCTTTATTACATCCTTCAGCCATCTACCCTGCCTTTCCCGGATTTCGTTCATAAGTTTCCTTTCCTCGCCCACCATCTCAAGCACTTCCTCGTTAGTCTTCCTTTCCGTCCATTTAATCTTCTCCATCCTTCTCCACACCCACATCTCAAATGCCTGCAGCCTACTCTCGTCCTCCTTTCTCAGGGTCCACGTTTCTGCCCCCCTCTTCTAATGCCACCCAAAAATTCCAACTCCATTTCGCGCTTTTCAGCGTTTTACACCAACAATCACTCTCACTAACATTCTCTCTCCTCTTATTAAATTCTGCATCCACCTATCCTGCCTCCTCCGAATCTATGTCGCTACTAATTTCTTCTCCCACCACATCCAACACTTATTCCTCCCGCATCCTAGCCAACTAGCTCACCCCCACTCATCTGCAAACCCACATAGAATACCCGCAATCTCCTGCCTGCGAATGTCCTCTCTCTGCAGTGACCAAGTTATCGAACCACACAGGGCCATGCTCCACATCGAAGACTCTCGGGTATCGGTCGAGGAATTGAAACATCCGCCACCGGAGTCTGTAGAGAAAAGTACGGCAGTTTGGAAGTTTTCCTTTAACGTCCTCGGACTCATAGACAGCAAAACTGGAAAGGCAATTGATGTTGCAACAGGATGATTTACGCCGAATAACTTAAGGTCAAAAATTCCTTACGAAAAATATTACAAATTTGAATATCCTACAAAAAAATAAGATGAACAAAAGAGGATGGACCTTGGTAAAGGAAGAACGTTTTACGGTTCTCAACGATGAAGATTACATTTTGCACATAATTCCAACGAGATGGATTTTTGAGAAATATTGTGCCCCCGTTAAGTCTCTTCGGAGACTTTATAATTCTAATAACGTCAAAACACTACACAACAACGAGACTAAAGACTAAAAGATGTGTATTTCTAAGCAGTGCACCATCTTCTTATGACCTATTATGCATGCAACTTTTTCACTTCGTTTTACAGAGTCCTCATGCGTACGTTTGGAATCGCCATGATTTATAGATATGCCTGCTTGGAACATCCCATGGGAGTCTTTTGTGATGCGCCCCGAAGCGTGAATGGCCATGCATTACGGGGCTACATTAATTTCAGTATTATATGGAGGGCGCCGTAGCATACGGGGCGTAAAAACCGAAGTTTGCCAATAAGAAGTAACCGACGACCGACTGCCACGTGAGGGCAATTTTAAAGTTTGATTGTCGACCGTTTCCCGGTAGGAGACAACAAAATCGAGAAGTTCATTGGGGTTGTCAGACGGGACTTGAAAGGTTTTCTTGCAGAGACCAAATCGCGCACACGGTCATGGATAACTGGCGGAAATACTGCCGACGACCACCATTAAAGCCTCCAGTAATTTACGGTTCACATAAAACTTACCCCACCGCACAACTTTGTTATCTTTTTGATACATTGTTGGATGCCTTAAAAAATGTATTACAATTTTTTTTTCCAAAAAATTCCCTTTTAACTTTTCCATGAGACTGTAGAATTGGCAATAAGTTCTAGTAATGATGGCCTCAAAATGCAGCATTGCTACTGACTCTATAAAGGAGGGGGCCCATAAATATTAGAAGGAGGAGCAAAAAATGAATATCAAGGGCATAACCATTTACACCCTTAAGGCCTTTCAACTGTGCAATAAGGCTCGTCTCAAGTTTCCTCGACAATAATGCAAACCAGAGTTAATTAGTTAATCAATTTCAAAAACTCCGAAACGTTACTGCCGAGAAATATTTAGCGCTGCAGAGAATTAACAACCGCAAACTTCCAAGTCTCTAATTGCTTTAAAGCCTCTCCCGTCTATGCTTAGTTTTCTTCCGCAATGACCACGCACCTGCACTTCTGACTACGCTTCGTTAAAGATTAGGATTTCAGCTGTCTTTTCTTTCTTCTTATAACAAATTTTATCTCGTCGACTCCTTCTTTGGGAAACCACTTCCTTTGCCAACGCAATCATTAGACTTTTGTCCAAACTATTGAACGCCCAGAATACATTCCCTCGGAAGAGCTGGAGTAGTCCACTTACTCTGGTTTTTGTTGACGCCCGATTTTAGCATTGATTGCTCCCTTATAACCACGAAAGAATTATTTAGCCTTCACCTTCTTTTGGCTCAATTTAGAGAGAGACTTACATATTGCGTCTCTAACTTCCACACCATTGAATGCGGTCCCATAAATCCCGGTTCAGAATGCAATCGCACGACAAGCGTACTCAACCAATAGGCAGGGATTCACACCACTTCTTCAATCACTATGGTAGCCCTTAGGCTAAACTCTCAAGCACTGACTAAGCACAACCAAAAAAAAAGAAGCAAGTATCCAGAGAAGTTAGTAAACCCGTATACATGTGATTTGCTACGATATGGATAAATGTGAGATATGGAGAAAGGAGGAAACCATACTCCTCCCTCGTTCTTCATCCAAAACAGTTTGCATTTCATTATACTGATTGCGCTTAGTAATTCGTCTTGCTTCATTTTCTTCGATTTCTCCTCGATACCAGCGATGACCATTATTCAATGGCAGGGTTTGAATATAGAAATTACGATGGCACACGCTATAGTTGTCGCAGAGTTTCTGTGCACTGGAGAGTTCCTCCAAGCCTAGCTGCCCATGGTAGATGAGCAGCGATTGGCTGCCGGCGTCCAATCCCGTAAACCGGTTCTTAGCTCAGTGCGCGCCGCGTACGAATACCGTAAGTGGCGACCCAAAAGAATCGGCGAAAACGAACGCCTCGCCGGCTCGCCGCGGCCTGGTAGAAGAACGGGATCCCTTCTTGGAATACTAGTGAGAGTAAGGAGAACGGGGGAATCTTGGGAAAGATTGTGCGTACACTATATTTCTCGAATATAAAGTAAGCAAAAATGAGGATGTGAGGTGGCCAATGATAGATACCTTTGGATGCCTCCTCTGCAATTTTCTTTACGTCGTGACGAAGGTAGATCTTAGCGTGGAAATGTACTTTGTACGTATAACCTACCATAAAGGTACACCAAATCCTGTATTCATTGTTCCGCGAAACAATCAGTATAACGCCAGTGGTTGCGATAAAATACTTTATACTGATTAAAATGGTAAATATCGCGCCGAAATACTGATTGATTGCGATGAAGTTCCTTTATTTATTCATCGAAAAGAAAATGCCATCGAGATAAGTAAAGCATAAAAATAATTTATTGCCGTGCTGGAGGTTGAGGCTCAATTCTTGCGCGAAGTAAAAAACTGAAATCTTTGTGATGAATTAAAATCAATTGTTAAAATCGGTCATTTATTTATATTAGGCCTCGATCATACCAGGAAAAAAATGGGAAAATGTCCTCCAACGGAAACCGCGTAAAACTGAAGCTTCTTACCGTGTTCTGTGAAGGTTGGTGCCGATTTAGAAACAGCATAAATTAGAATCCGCGTTGCGGGAAGCCGCGTTCGGAGAAGTTTCACTGTACTCAGGACGATAAACTACTTTTTATCTCCATTTTAATTGGCTATCAGATAATCCTCTATTAGAAAATATGCCCAAATAGTTGAAACAGCAATAAAATGAAAAATAGCTCATTTCCAAACCGTACGACGTTCCGAAAATGATTGAGTCCAAAATGTGTAAATAGACTATTTCTACTGAATCGGTGATATTTTGAGCCATAGTTTCATCACCTAAATAACTTCTTCTAAGAAACAGCTTTGCTCCTTAATCGCATGCAGCTCTAAGAATTTAGATTCTGAGAAAAACTCATTAGCAGGTAACACATCCCCTAGAGCCGTGAGCACGAACCCCTGAGATATCAGCGCATGACCGTGAAAGGAAAGCTGCGGGGCGCTCGGCAGGTGCCCTGCAAAAGGGAGATAATCCGTGCTGACCCAAGTATCGGAAACAAGTGCGCTCATGGGGTCAGATCTTTATTCTAGAGTTTTTGGGGTTTCCACGAAATTTGTTAATGGGCTTTCTGGGCCCTTGAAAGACTCTCTATGGCTAAACCGTTGCTGGTGCCAGTTCGTTGAGACCTTCAGAGTGAATCTCGTCTTCAGTGGTGCTGTGTCAATCCCTCGTATTACCATGCCTAAGGAATTTTCTGCGGAGTTACGGGCACGCGTATTTAGCGTTTACCTTTACTTTTGCAAGGAAATGGCGAGGGCAACTCTCCCAGATACACTGAGTGACAATTCCGTAGTAGATCGTGAAAGACTGTGCTTAGATGAAGTGTCGAGTAGCGAACATTATGAGTTACTTGGAGTCAATTTATATCCACACGGATCATCATCAGTGGATTTGTGTGAAAGTGAAAATGACCTCAACGTCCCCAACCGTGGTAAAGTGCATCTGAGTAAATTTGCGGCTGTCAACGCCGGATGTTCTCGCTATGAAAACGGCGAAGCTGTCAAAAAAACAGCAATGGCATGTAGCGTGTCCACCCGCTAGGTTTATACCGTGTTGAAAAACATGGGGAAGGAGGAGGAGAAGAAGAAGAAGAGAGGGCCACCTCCCAATAAAAGTAAAATGGACGAATTCGATGAGGATTTGGTGCGTCGAATATTTCTGGATATGTACCACAATGGTATTTACCCAACAGTGGAGAGAGTGAGAATTGCTTTCCAAGAAGCGACAGGATACGATGGATCAGACTCGTCTTTTAGGAAGATATTCAACAGCCTGGGATTTATGTATGTGATGGGTAATGATGGGAGAAAACTATTGATGGAGCGCTGTGATATAAGGGAATGCAGGATAAAATTCCTGAAAATCATGCACTCCCACCGTGTGAATCCTATTTACCAACAAACGGTGTATTTAGATGAAACGTGGGTAAATCAAAATTACTGCCGGCGTCACATCTGGGTTAACTCCGAGAGCGAAGGTGGCATGCGTGTTCCAACTGGGAAGGGTGGACGATTAATTGTGACTCATGCAGGATCCAGTGAGCTCGGATTTATTGGTGATATGGGTCTAGTTTTTAGATCCGGCAGCAGAGATCCTTTGTCTGACTACCATAAAGATATGAATGCGGATTGTTTTACCTGGTGGTTCGAGGAACTTTTGAAGAGGTTGGACCGGCCGTCCATGATTGTCATGGATAACACGAGCTACCACTCCAAAGTGTTAGGAAAAATACCAAACACATCCAGCCGGAAAAAGGAAATACAATCCTGGTTGCGACATCACAAGGAACCACTTAGTGATAGTAGCACAGTAAAAGAACTGCTTCAGAAAGTGAAAGACTTCGTAGTGAGAAACAATATCACGACATCATACCAGTTGGACGATTTAGCCCTTTCAATGGGCCATTTAGTGGTCCGTCTGCCTCCCTACCACTGCAAATATAATCCCATTGAATTAATATGGGCACAAGTCAAGAGGTTCGTGGCAGAGAGGAACACTACATTTAAAATGGTTGATGTGAAGCGTTTAACGCACGAAGCTCTAGCAGCTGTGACGAAGGAGGATTGGAAAAAGTGTGTTCAACATGCAGAAAATATTCAGGAAGAAGACTATAAAAAGGAATCTGTCTGTGATGAAGTGCCCAAAGTAGTAATTCCCCTTAGCGTTGAATCAAGTGATGAAGATTGAAAAAATGCAAGGATCGGATCAGCGAGAACCTGGCTTCCCGGAACAAAATTGCAGCTTAAACTAAGACATGAACCACCAAAAACGTAAGAGGTATGTTGTGGTATTTTATGACTAAATTATATATGAATCGGTTATTTTTCACTTCGTTACTATTTTTCGAGTAACAGGCTTTCTTCTTAGATCTACGTTTACGGATGTTTTCTAGTTTCTTTCCCAGCGATAAAAATTTTGGTTGTTATGATAATTAGTCGCAATTTTTGTATTTTTATTTTTCAAAATGTTGGTAAAGAGGATTTAAGTATTGTTTATTTATCGTGTAAGCACAGTGACCTCCGCCGATGAGGATTACTTTCTAACCTCACTGCGATGACTATTGCAATCACTGCAAGTTTTGACTCGATATATGTAGTAGTTTCTAGTCCAGAGTATTTCTGTTTCAAAGGCCCTCGAGTCGGCGAGGCATAGCGTTCGTTTTCGCCGATTCTTTTGGGTCGCTACTTACGGTATTCGTACGCGGCGCGCACTGAGCTAAGAACCGGTTTACGGGATTGGACGCCGGCAGCCAATCGCTGCTCATCTACCATGGGCAGCTAGGCTTGGAGAAATTCTCCAGTGCACAGAAACTCTGCGGCAACTATAGTTTTCGCTAGCAAAGAAAATAGCGATGATCGGAACGTTGCTAGCGAGAAGAAGAAATCATATCATCTTCTTAATTGGTATTCTATTCATTTCATAATGCATTCAACCAGCTGATAGGCAAATTTTGGACATAACTTATTATAATGTCCTGATTTATTCCATATCGTTCTACTTGCCCTTCTATGGACGCCCTATCATTAGATCCCTCTTAAATTAATCATATCGGCTCCCCCTTCTAATTTCGTCTAGAACTCCTGTCCTCCTTCCTCTTCCACGCTCCCCCAATGTTCTCCCCTTTATTAACCTCTTTAACATTCCTTCTCTTTTCAAAAAGTCCTCCATCTATCTCCTTTACCTCCTCCAAACCTCCGCCACTAGCTTCCTCTCCTCTCCAACCATATTAAATAATCCTCGGCTTCCCTTTCCGCCACCAAGCTTACCCAATCCATCCTTCATCAAACCCACATCTCAGATATCTCAAGTCTACGTACATCCTTCCTCCGCAATGACCAAGTCTCCGGCCCATAGAGCGCCACGCTCCACATTAGAGTGTTCGACCATTGATATTCTATCGCACGATTATTTGAAAACCCTTAATATCCTCATTTCTTGGGCACTTTTCACTTTCCAGCACATTGGTTGATAGGTATCTCTTAGGCTCATTTTTTCAATTTCATCAAATTCTCTGCATCTTCTGATGTTCTTCTTCCCCAGACTTCCAGTATCTTTCTTTCTTCCCCAGTGCTCTCCCTCTGTCAGCAAACAATTACCTCACAACATGTCCTCAATCTTTTCTCTTTGCCCTTCCCGAATGTCCGCCTCAGATCGAATATCAGCCTTCTCATCCCATATGGCACACTTCCCCTTTCGTTTTCCTCCCTTGTCACCCAACTCAGGCTCTCAATTTGTCTCCAATAACCACATTTCAAACACCACGAATCCAAGAACATTCCCCCTTCGCAAAGACCAAGTTTCCGAGCCACACAGCGCCACACGCTCTATATTCGAGATCTCAACAATGCTTATTCACGCCTCTCCTCGGGTGCCCTCCCCTTTAAAAATCCACATCTCATCGAGAACGATGAGCGACAATTGTTGAGCAGAGGAAGGCGGCGAGCCGACACCAGCGTCGTTCCCTTGCAGTCGCGTCCTTCTTGGAGCAGCGACGCCCGGCAAAAAACGACGCGAGGATAGCGGGGCGGTCTGCTAAACCTTCCTTAACCCTCTTTCGAGGGGCGGAAAGGGGAAATTACATGTGGATAGGGTGCGGCAGCCTGGGGTTCGGGAATAGTCCCGTCGGACGCCGAAATGGGAGGAGGGGAAGAGGGCAGTAAATGTCCACAATCGGATCCACAAACGCCGTCTTACATCCTGTTTTAGCGCCTCTCGGCGGGGGGAAAGGGGAGGAATGCTGCTCCGCGGAGCGGGCGTAAATCTGCTGGTGGACCTCAAAGGGGGTGACGAAGGAGAGGCTGCGACGGCCGCGCATTTATTAGGCGGTGGTGGTGCGGCGCTAAAAGAGTGCAGCTGGGTGGGCGGTGCCTCCTAGCGGCCCTCTCCATGCGCGGATGCGGGCACAAGGGAAAGGATACCACGAGAACCACGGTGAAGTACGAGATGAAGGTAGACTGAGCGAAATACCATTTCATTTAGAAATCTACGGATTTGGTGTCGTTAAAAAAAACACCAACTCAGATAAATCCAACTCTTAATATTTTGAGAGGCGGGTGCTTAGGAAAATATATGGGCCGGTCCAAGACGAATTTACAGGGGAATGGAGAAGACGACATAATCAGGAGCTATATGACCTTTATCGAGACAACACCATAGTAGGATTACTAAGAAGCAGGAGATTGGAATGGATAGGACATGTGGAACGGATGAACAATGAAGGATATCCTAAACTTGCAAGTTACATGAGCCCGGAGGGGAAAATACCAAGGCGAAGACCAAAGAAAAGATGGATGGATAATATAAGAGAGGATGTACAGGAAATAGAACCCTGGGAAGATTGGAGGGAAATAGCCAAAAGAAGAGAAGAGTGGAGAGCCTTGGTCCTGAAATCGTGCGGTCCACTGGGCCTGATCGCGTAAATTAAAGTTAAGTTAGTAAATAAGAATATCCGACTCCTACCACACGACTTTTCAAGATATTTGCCACCAAATACCTGCCATTTTTCATTAGAAATAGTACAGATATGCAATTCAAAGAGAAAAATTAATTTAAAAAAAATGAGTAATGGCTAACAGCTTGATCTCGTCAGAAATTTAGCAATTGATACCTTGTACGTTTCCTCAACTCTTTTTTTAATAAATCAATTACTCACCGCAGAAATGCTTACAGAATTGCGAAGTGAACTTTCTAATGTGAAGACTGTTTCCGGAAAGCAAAAAAGTCAAATTCAATACTAATTCATGAATAAGTAGTGAATTGCTGGAAATTTCAGTCATTTAAAACATTTGTTTCGCGCCATTAATGTTAAAAATATTTACTTTATGCTTCCTAAGGCTGATTTAATGAAAAATAAAACTCGAGTATGGTCTCTAACATGAATTTAACCTCGGATAAAGCGAGGGGGAAATAAGAATTCGGATGAGTTAAGCTGCCATTGCTGTAGGCAATCTCATGCTTGACGATATTGAAATCATTCTCCCCTACCCTCCCCCTTTTACCCACTAACTAACCCTCCCTATAATTGTAAACATTACGTTGTTTGTAACTGGAAATGGTGCTTGAAAATGGAGTACATGCACTGAAACCGGTCGCGTATAAAACATTGAATTTATCAAAGGGGAAAACTTTCATCATGAATAAGTTCCACTATGTCGGCCCAAAGACCACATCATCCATTCACAGCAGGGAATAAAGGTGAAAAAGAAACACTGACATTTCCGCTCTGAATTTTTAAAGTTCAAGACCATGGTTCCGTTGCAAGGGAAAATCATTTTGCTTGACGATGTTCCATTGCTACGAAACCAATGATCTTGGACTATAAATACACTGCAGACATTGCAGTGCTATTCTTTACCATTCATTCCGACAAAGTTGACATCATTCGATATTTTACCCAAGTTTAATGAGTATCTAAAATAATCTAGTACGCAAAGAGAAATAATAATAATAAAGTTGAGGTAATGAAGATTTCAGGAAGTAAGCAGGTATGATTGAATAAAGGATTGAAAATTCATAAACTATGGATACTTTCAAATAGTAAGGTAACTATTGCGCCCTGTTAAACAAATGAGAAATCAATTTGTGACACAATGTCGACGCTAACAGAAAGACTCTCTCCGCGTGCAGAATACTCGGTCGAAAACTATTTCATTACATAATCGCACGTGGCCGACTGAACTATAATTTCAACTGTTGAAATAAGCCAACAATAACTCTTGAGAAATATTCCAAAAATAGTTTCAGTAAATTCGAGCAATCGGAGATGACAAATAAAAAAGGAAGGCAAGGGATGAGAGGCGAGAGCTTCAAAGACTTACATTTCAAATGGAACCACAGGGCAGGGAGAAGGATATAGACGCACGTACCTGCAAAGAAGAAAAAATAAGTTGAATGAGAAATCATTATGCTAAACTAGTACTAGATCATGAATAAAAGAAAATAACAGACGGTGAGGACATGGCTCTTCAAAGGAAGTTCGTGAACAATTCAAAATCAATTACAGGCGATCGAACAATACAGTGAGCTCATCACTCATTTGTACAAAAGCCGCAACTTCCGGAGATTGAGGAAATGCAATTGGCGATGACAACATTCTCTCTATTCGAGACCCGCTCCAGGGACAACCCGTCAAGAGTTACGCGGCGCTGAAGTGCACGCGGAATGGCTCGTTCGATGGCAATCATCTCCGGTATTTTAAATAACGGTCTCCACGAATGGTGACAGTTTTTCACATATTTCTCGCGGAAATAATTCGGACTGCAAAGAGTAGTGATGATTATGGTTCTCACGTGAGCCGTGATGGTAAAGGGCTTTCGTCTCGCTCAAATCTCCAAGGAGAAGCGTTTAAGGGTGAACAGGAATCCTCTCCGTATTCCTTGAGCGGCTTGAGTCGTTGATTTAATACCTATTGAATAGTGAGACACTTTTGCATCTTCCTATATATTCAGCCAACATTGATGCACCCACAGAAGCAGAATGAAACATGGGGACATGATTTTCACATGTAATTACTTATATGTAAACCTGCCCTAATTCCTCGGGAGATCAGATGTCATGGTGGTACACAAACCAGAGTAATTTTCCGGGTTCGTGTAGTTGAACCAGTAGTGAAAATATGCGGTCCTACTCACAATAAAAAGATACACACATAGGTACGTGCCCATCACACTGAGCGGTACTGCCCTGTTTAAGGTGGTTGGAGGGATTTCCGCTTGTGATTGCATAAGTGATATCTCTGGATAAAATCGACAAAAACAGAGTATTACCAAATTGGTGTCTTGGCAATTTAATACTATTTAGCACGTAGCCTTATGGCACTTGTCACACATTTCAAACCAATCTATTCTATACGCACACATTTTCTCCTAACCGCGAATATTACGCTTCTAATTGTCAAAATGGTTGATAAGAATTATTGAAGTGTCATGCCGATTAAAAAAATCATAATTGCGCACAATTTTTTTTCTGCTCGAATTACGAATCGAATAATCAAGAAATTTTTTTATTAAGTTGAGATTTTAAAAAAATCCCTGTCGTACCATTTATATAACTGGATGCAAGGCGATCTCCAACGTATAAACAAATGTACTCTAGGGAAATGAGGTCCAAAAATGTTTTTCGACTTACATTTATAGTTATTAGAATGTGAACTCAATTACTCATGATCAGCACACCAACACATTAAGGGGAAATGGATACTATATAGGCCTGAGAAGGAGTTTAACAACCGCTGAGGCTTTCGTCGCAATCCTTGCATGCTTTTTGTCCTTATAAGTCACCACATTGCTGTCGCACGCACGAGAATTTAACGGCGAGGAAATTTTTTCCGAAAAATATATAGCAATCACATAAAAAAGAAATTTCGCAAACCCAGCCGTAAGAAGTACACTGTTTTCAACGAAGAAGTATGAGAGTGATAAGAAAAAATGTAAATAATGAATCGTGAAATTGTTCTACACCTTTGAATTCAGTTATTCATGGGGAATGTAGTTTTGAAATCTTTAGAAACGAGGAGAGTATCATAAGTCCGTCCTCCTCGATGGGCTAACGTGCGGCCGATGACTCATTCCGCCATAGTACCGCAGTGCGCCGCAATATCCTTTATACCACCACCTCCATATGTCTTTAGCAAAATCCCTTTGCATTTTTGTGAACCTCCAATTTCATTTACGGAAAGTATCCACTCCATGGAGAGGGGCAGAATGTGAGATAACCTAGTGTTCTTTTTTCCGCAATCCTAAGAAAACCATTGCCTTCACTACCTTGTCCACTCGAAGAACACACCAATGTCCATTCGCACAGCATGCATTTCCGACATTCTACAAAACCCTGAGGAACCTTCCGGGAAACATCTGGTGACCAGAGGGTGGAATGGCGACCGATGCATGCCTGGCAGAGGGAGAGAGGAGGTGTGAGGAGGGCATGATGGGAAAGGAGAGAGGGGGGCGGGCGGGAGTAACCGACTCCATTTCCGCCTTGCATCCCTTCCACCATTCACAACCGCGTCCCGTCGCTTCGCTTGCCTTTGCTCCCCCCTCTTACCCCCCTTTCCTCTGCCTCAAGGATCAAAGACATTCCAGCAAAATAATGAAATTTATAACCACCGATTACTGTTCTTTCGCGCTCAAAGAAAATAAGCTGCACGTCAAGAGAAAAAACTTTTATAGAACTATAAAAGCAATTAATGAACAAAGACCCACCGGAGTCGATTTTTTGCCAGTGTTTTTCGGTATTTTAATTGCAGTAACTGCAGCAAATAAAATTGCGAATTCCACACACAGCTCGCATTACAGCTTATAAATTCACTTTCTTTCCCCAATCACATAGACGTTGATACCATAATCCAGTTGCGAGATGCAAAAAATTTCCGCTCTCCTTTGGGATAAATTTCCATGTTAAAGCAAGCAAGAATAAGGTAAAATAATGGGAACGGATATAAACAATTAATTCGAATCAAATATTATGCTTTAATATGGTCGGAGGTAATTGAAGTGACGGCGGGGCATTCCCTTTCACAGAATCTCAGTTCTTCGTTCATTCATTCGTTTCGATCATTCTTAAAAACGTTTTAATTTACCCTTTAAAAACCTTCCATTCGAACTATAATTCGGGAGCCATTTCTAAGTGCGAACGCAACTTCTTGAAAAACGCTCGAGGAATACAAAAAACACGCGTAGATAGTAAAGAAAGCGAAATATATTAACCTCATCCATGCCAAGTTTCCAAATACCGAGATCGATGATACACGGAAATTCCATCTTTGTAATTATGAAAATATTCAAACATGGCGGGTGAATATTTTTTCAATAAATTGCAATGAGAAAAATTCGGCCTGGACCGGGAATTGAACCACGGATCTTTGGTTTGCCGGACCAATGCGCAGACCACAACGCTATCCAGGCAAATTTGTACCTATGCCTAAATATATTTCCTCGACGCATTAGTATTTGATCAGTAGGTCGAAACTGATTTCTGAATTCGCATGTGTTTCTTTCCAAAATGTGTAAAAAACGTAATAAAGAGCTAATTATATTGTATTTTATAACAGTAGTCTATTATTATAGTAGTCTCTATAATTTTATTATTTTCTTGTTCTTTTATTATTACAGGCAAGTAATGAGCGCGCAATCCTCACGCAAATATCCTTTCGTCGGGCCCACGTTGTCCCCGTGACGACGTGTGTCCTCACCAATCACCCTGAGGACGATGGCAGACTACGCCTTCGAAACGTCGGTGCCAAAAACCACCATCACCCGGTTGGAAACCCGGGAGCTATACATTCTAACAACCATATTGGTTCCCCCTGATCTTTCCATGCTTTCTATTGGGTAGCACGAGCAAATGGACGCATTAACCGATGTACAGCAAGAATATCCCGCAATTTAGGGCAAGTAACTCTTAATACATACATTGGTTTCTTAAAAATATATTTATTCAAATTTTATTTTATTAGAGTCTCGCAAAGTTATGGATTCGACTCGATTTTGCTATACCGGCAATGAGGATTACTTTTAATTTAAATAAATAAAAACTATATGCGAGGATAACACACATTAAAGAAGTAAATGCATGCAGAATTAGAATAAGCTATCGATGGAAAACATAGTAAAACTGCGAAATAAATTTGTCAGCAGGTAAACGCAATGGGAAAATCGGGGGAGCACAGACAATTGTCGGCACAAGTGGCGACGGGGTGAGGTCCTCGCCTGTTGATCCGTGGGTCGCGCACTCAAATACCACCTACTAGTAAGTGGAATATTTCCCCACTCAGGACATGGGTGTTTGTAATTCTCTCTTGTTTATGTGCACAACACCTGAATCAAAAGGCCAATCGAGCTATTATTGGGGTGAATTTAATAACAAAAAAATAAATAAAATAATGGACGGGCCTCACCCACGTTATAGCTTCTGGCATAGCATAGCAAGAGCCCTCTCCATCTTTCTCAATGGAATGGACGGAACATCTCCGATGGCCCGAAAGGACGACGTATCCTCCGACTTAAGCTCGGCTTTCCCATGAAAATCACTCGCGTGGAAGATTTCAGAGAACGCGTCTGGGAGAACACAAAGGAAGAGATCGGACTCGAGTGTTTGGCGCCTGCGTGCTAACTCGCATTAGGTCGATCGCAGCGGGGTCCCGGAGGGGGGGATAGGGAGGAGGAGTAGGGGAGACACTCACTACATTCAGAGGCGGAATAATAAGGTCGTGTCGGGTTCAACAAGACGAATCGCCGGGATCACAATCATCGAAGCTGGCGGGGTGCCATGGGATGAGAAGAGAGAAGATATTAGAGAGGGAGGATAAACGAGAGGGTTTAAAAACCACACTTCGGGCAAGGTGATCCATTTGGACTTACCTACTTCAAATGATCATATATCAATGCAATGTTCGGAAAATATTACGCATTAATTTTATTTATCATCACACATCTACACTTTTTATAAAATTATTCCCGTTGATTTACTAAAATCCGTGAGAATCCACAAACAACTTGAGATCGCTTTTACCAGACGAAGAAACAAAGGAGACGTATCGTTGAGGCCAAAGACCAGGCTTCCAACCCTGAGGGTCCAGGTTCGACTTTCGGCAGCGATGGATGTTTTATTGCGGAATCCAAATCCCTACGGCGATTTTATGCGGTAGCACTCGAAGGACAAATGTAAACATGAGGAAATTCCTACCGTGAAGGACTGATTACAGCCAAGATTGACGCCGGATTTCCTTTCACCCTCGATTATTTTCCCAAAGACCGCTTCTTTTCAGCCCTATCTTCAATGGTGCAAAGAACCTCGGGTCTAAGTCACCTCTATCTAAGTCCACTGGAAGGATACTCTGAATCTAAGGGATAAAAGAAAAAATATCGCAAAATAATATTTAAAATAAACAATGATAAAGTTCGTAGTCATTGTATATTAATTGCTGAAGGAAAGGAGATACTCTTGCTACGAGAAATGTATAAAATTCAGGTGAGCCACATGAACTGACGATAACAGGTAGTGCAATTTGAACTTAAAACACATCTGAAAAGGCAAGATCAGACGTAAAACATTTCTACATCTACTTACTACCCCGCGAGCCGCCGCATGGGCGTATGGAAGGGGTGGTAGGTCATCAGCCATGTAAAGATGTAAAATTTTTGGAGGTGAAATGGTGACATGTCCAATGGGAGTGTATTTGGAGGAGCTCAGTTTTTTTGTGGTCGCTATTTGGGCGCGGAAAGAACTAGTTTTTGTACCTATCTGTTTGGCATAATATCTCTCTTATTTTATCACATCTGTCTGACCTAGAAATGCAATGAGGCGTCATGATACTATTCTCTGTGTCGCTCTGAAACACGCCAGTTCTTAATTTCTCAAGCAAAGTAAGTTTAGCGTGCAGCCTCCGAGTCTCTAGGGGCTCCCACCTTAATCCCTCTAACAGTTGTGTACCACTATATGTTCGTTCGTTGCAGTTATTAACGAAGCGTGCTACTTTTCTTTGTATATTTTTAATTTTTTTGGCCAAATATTTATGACAAGTTGAGGGGGCTAGTAACAGCATTAAATAATAATAACATTGCGGGTGATACGTATGCGACATGAAATATATAGTTTCCTAGAAATTTTTGTGATTGTGACAACCGAGGAGGATGTCATATGCCTCCCTTCCACGGCGGGCTTCCGGGTAATTCACCGCTATTTTCCACCACGGCCCACACGGTATGCATTCCGCCCAGATGGCCTCCACTCCACCACCTCTTATCTTCCTTACAGAATCACTTTGTATTTAGATGATTCTGATTTCTTTTCTGATTTCCGAAAAGTATCTTCTCCCCTTAATTAATCAGCCAGAAAGTCTAGCCTGGCTCCAACTAGAGTGAATAAATAGAAGAGCTAGAGAGGTTGGAGAGTACAGTCCGTAGACTGAAGCAGGCACACAAAATTTAAATTAATATCCCGCTCCCTCTCGCAACATACCGGTCCCTTGACTTTTATTTAAAGACTAGATGGTGCGGGGGAAATGAAACTCGTTTCTCGCCCACAATTGGAGTTCTTAAAGCACGCGAGAATCGCTTTCCCCATAAAAAGAAACGCAACCAACCCTCGCCGTGATTCTCACCCCTTTTGGTCTCGAGTCCTCGGGGCTACGTCGACTGCGACAAGGCTTTGATCACCTTAATTCGCCTAAAACGTCCCGTCTCGATGGACACGTGACACAATGCCCGAATGCAGGAAGTTTCTTGATTGGAAAAAGAAGGGAAGTGTATTAATCGATTAAAGTGGTGGGGAGGGGGTCGACGAGAACTCGGAATCAGGTTATGCCCCGAGAACGGAGCTGAAGTTTTGAGTCCAGCAGACTGCGGTCGGCGCCGTTGTCGACGATTTGTCTCTTCAACATCGTTGACGTGTCTTACGTTCATAGCTTGGAATAAAAATGTTCACTTTTATGTAGCTCGTCCACACATTTATCGATACTCACGCGAAATTAAAAAAAAAACTTTACGATGACGAAGAGAAACATTGTACTATTCCATACTTATTTAATAGACCGATCGATTTTGATAAAAATGGCTCAATAATAAATTACTAAGTGTCTTGATAATGATTATACGTGCATGAAAATATATCGCATATTAAATGAAGTGGCATTAAATCTACCTACGAAGCTTATTAGTTGAGTAAATGCTGACATCTCAGTAAAGCAATAAATTAAAGGTTTCGTACGAAACAAATGTATTGGTTTAATGAGACCCCTGTTATGCATGCTAAATTAAAGAATGGAAAAAAAGACTAAAAGCTTTCTTTTGAAAAACAAAAATTTAGGAAAACTCGACACAACAGAGAAGCTATTCTGGCTCACGATTCCTACGGAGAGGAGATGAAAGAAGGAAGAAGTCGCTCATCGCATTAACAGATTTGAGAAGAGAGCATTCGATAATATCGTCGCGACCGTAATGCGCCGAAGAACGAAGAAGCTCTATGAAGAGTCGACGAGAAAAGAAGCCCACGGAAAGCTCTGTAAAGCCAAGGGGATGAACGTATCAGACATGTTTAGAGGCACAGACGATAGCTTGGAGCGGACGATCAAGGAAGCCGGAATGAGAGAGAGATAGAGAACTGCACACGGGGACAGGGGAAAGCATAGAATAAATTACGTAATCCGTGAAAGCAAATAAGAATGAAAATGGCCAGAGGCTGGGCAGTGAGAAGAAAAGGCATTGAGCAGCTAAACTCAGAGGTTATCTCAATAACTGTTTTGGTGACTATTAATTATGAAGACGAGTTGACTGTGAATTTCTAGAGATTTCATTCTCCTCCAAATAGAATATTTGTACCGTGAAAGTGTAACTCTTAATATATCATTTACTTTAACCGTTATGGGTGAATCCAGTTCATACATACCCAAGGGTTGGTTAGATTTGATACCTTTCCACCGCGAAATACATCCGCTGGAAAACTATCGGAAAATCATACATTGAGGCCTCTTTGATTCCTTCTCCAACGAATTTCCCACGAATATACATAAGGGGTTACCAGAAAACCGCACAGAAATAAAACATCGACACAAAGAAAGCAATTATTCCTCACTTGCGAGGTGGATAAGTTGACCTAACAACAAGCCCCCAGTGATTCATATTCCAACAAATTATCCACGCAATTATCTAAACGTGACCAGAAAAAGTAGTCATAAATAGATACAGGGGTAATAACAAACTTTTTACCACAAATATCAGCTGAAATCATTTGGTAGCTCCCCAGACAAGACAACTCCCACCTAAGGGAATTTTGTTTAGTATCGATGCCATAGGAGGCGTTAAATACAACGCGCACGGATTGTGAGCCCCAGGCAAGGAACAATATAGAGAACCTTACAAGCACGGCTCTTAAGAGCACTTTAGTTTATATACATTAAATAGTTCAACCAACGTGAAAATTGCGATTTATTTTTGGTGAGTAACCAGCCGCAGCTTACGCTCCAAAATAACAATGGCATTTCGTCGACGGCAACGGGAGAAAGTCGCCGTAAACCACATACCTTTATAAGGATCGAGAGGAGCAGCGGTGAATGTGAGCCGAGACCATTTACCGGCGCAGAATTTAAAACTCCACGAAACCGTTCGCGACCCTAAGGGACTCCTCCTTACCACTTCGCAAACGCTCCGTCGTGCGAAGTATATCTATATATTCCCTTCCGATACATTATGGAGGAAGGATGGAGAGACGCCTCAGCTCCAGGGATCTTCGAGGCGCGAGCGAGCAATATGGCCGGGATGCGCAGCGTAATCGAAACTCGCTGATTTACCCGCGTCTGAGGTCTTACTCCGTGCGCAGCATCACGAGCGCCCGTCTACGTCTCCAAACGATAACCGGTAATGAAAGCCTTCAGAGGGCGCCGTGTTTATGGACGAAGACCACGATCATCTCCAGCCATGTTTACTTCCCCTGCTCTCGGATTCCTCGCCCTGAAATGAGGCTTAAGAGAAGAAAACGCGGAGCCGACAAGAAAAACGAAAAAAATCGATGCTGCATTGTTTTCGCCACTTCTCATCCTTCCCCAAGCGTTCGCCTCCATTATAAAAATCCTCCCTTCCCATACAAACCGCGCCATCAATCTTTCTATCCCACACGGAATAGAAAGCCATTAATTTCAAGAAAAAGTCCAACCAATTACAAAAGCAGACCCATATCTACACTTTTTTGGCCTCAAGTTTCAGCCATCCGAATATTTTCAATTTTTTACCTTTTTAATCTCTCCCATTTCCGAAAGACAGGTTAGGGCCGGCCCGATATATATCGATACCGTCGTGAGAGTTTATGGTCCGATCCAATATTTTACCAACTATCGGCCGAAACATAGAAATTTCAAAACTTCACGAAGCTAGGAAGATTTTTAGGCTTCCCGGGCCAATACACTGACCACTAAAATACTCAGGATTACAGTTTTCAACAGCAATATTTGGAGAGCCTGAGTCGGAGGAACCAGCAGCCAGGTGCCATTTCGGTCCATCATGAATAGTACTCGGAATGCGGCAATATTCATTGAGTTAAAAGGGGAATCTTCCAACAATCAGGCAGCTTCAATAACGTCGCTTGACTGTTTGCATGTAGTAACATCCAAAGGACAAAGAAAAGCGGTGGAAAATAATTTGTCTCCCCTTTTCTAGTCGCTGTCTGTTAATCACCAATCTAATAATATCAACTTTTTTGGTTTCGCGCAAAATAAAGTAAGCAATGAAATAAAATAGGGTAAACGTCATATTTATCGTTAAATTTGGCAGTTTTAAAATGATGCGTGATACCCAAGGGTTTGTTAGATTTCATATGTTACCTTTCCACCGCGAAATACATCCGCTGAAAAACTGTATCAGAAAATAATACATTGGGGCCCCTTTGATTCCTTCTCCAAAGAATTCCCCACGAATATACATAAGGGGTTACCAGAAAAATTCACAGAAATAAAACATCAGCACAATATCAAGCTCATGAAAGCAACTATTCCTCATTTGCCAGGTGGATAAGTTGACCTAACAACAAGCCCCCAGCGATTCATATTCCGACAAATCATCCACGAAATTATCTAAACGTAATTATTTCATCCAGTTGAAAATCACGATGTTTTTCTTCATCATTTTACTATTTGAGGGTTGGAAACTTCGGCGTTATTCCATCAAGACCAACTCTGGCATCGGATCGTATCGGAAAAAAACGTATCGGACCATTCCTGAGGGAGGGTGGTGGAGGGAATATTTGGAGAGCCCTCTCGAATTATAAAGAGGGCAGAGGCCGAGAGAGAGAGGGAGGGATGAGGGAGGGAGGGAGGGATGAGGGAGGAAGTGAGGAGGTGGTGAGGAGCGAGAGGTGTGGGCACCACTAAGGACGGGGCCAAGTCGCATGGGAATGGCCTCATCTCGTGATAAATCATTTCTCTCCCCCATTCCCTGCTCCCCCCCTCGGCCGGAGCCGAAATCCAACAACACATCGGAGAGGGCCGGTTCCGTATAAGCCGGGAAGGAGGCGGGGGAGGTCGGGGATCGGGGGCCGGTCGGGGGCGGCGGCGGAGGCGGCCCGGGGGCAGCGAGACGAGAGGAGGAATATAAGGGGGCGGGGGAGGGGGCGCGGGTGTGGAGAATAGGGATGGGATATGGCGTGGGTACGTTGAAGTGGGAGACTGGGGGTGGTTTATCACGGCACCGTGGCATCTCGTTAGTCCATCGCTGCGGCATAAGGCTCGTTCTTCTCTCTTCCACCCGCGCGGGGAACCTAATGGAGTTTAGTGGTCGTGGCTCTTTCGGGATCGTGTTATGAGGTGAGGATAGGTGTTGGGTGGGGTGGCTTCGGAGCATATATGGCATGTTGGGATGGATCAGGGGAATTGGAAGGAGTGGGAATATGAATTAAATTGAGGTCGAAAGGGAATGAGGAATGAGGTGCGAAGAATGAATGAGGAAATGGAAAAAGGGCAGGTGGAGAAAATTCCCCGAAACCATTAAAATAATAGATGGATTTTCAGTGGGATCGGAACATATTCAGGAATATCTCGTCGGTGTCCCACAAGGAATAGTTATAGGTCCCATATTATTACTAATTTATACCAAATGTTCACTAGCAAAGCAGTATCATTGGCTTATGATGCGGTAGTGTGTTTATTCTCTAAGTCTTGCGTCGTATTCCCGAAAATAATCCACACTATTTATTTAATAAGGGGTCATAACAAGAGTTAATTAGTGTATAGCTTAATGATTCTACAAGCCAAATTCATTTTTAACTAGGGTAGCACATCAACTAAAAGGGCAAGTTATGAATAACCAGTTTCATGACTTATTTTACTTTAAAATACACTTGACTTTGATTGGACGATCGAGAAAGTTTTAATCCCGCCTGTGTTGTTTTACCACCGAGTTCGGGACGATGATTCACCGGACAAACTAAAGAAGGCATTGTAAATTCCAAATTCAATGACGTGCGGCAGGTATGTTTTCGTCGCATGACTAAGCGACCAATTAGCAGTTGGTGTTTGGAAGGGCATTTCATCCTCATCTCATGTGACTAGTTAATGGGATAGGGGCGGACGGCGATGACTTTTTTGGAGGGTTATGAACGACCGAGGCATCGGAAATGAGCAATAAACGAATTGATTCCTCATTTATTGTAGCCTAAGTGACTTCGCCCTCAGTGTGCGTCCATTTTTAAGTTTACAAACGAATTTCGCTCAGCGTTGGATGGGTCCAGCTTCGTCATTCATTAGAAAGCGCGAGACCATTCGGTGGTGATTGATTTTGTAAGGAGCCTAATATCGTTCCTCATCATAAAGGATCGTATTCGACTCCAAGCGGCGGTGGAGATTTTTCAGAAAAGTACAGATCCCCATTTCGAGTGCCGAGGAGAGAGTACTCCGATTACCCCTCAACGACTGTCGTCAAGGTGAGACCAATGCTGACGCCGTGTTTCCTCTCGATATTCCTCCGATCCCCAAATCACTCTCCTCCACTTACCTACGGTCGGCTCTCCGATAAGGAAGGCCCGGGGAAGGTCTTGATTGGCGGAAAATTCGGAATTTCAATGCAGGAGAGTATTGTGTTCATTTTTCACCCCGCCAAACCTAGTGGATTTTTATATTTCATTCTATCACAATGCGATATGGAGGGGAGAATGATGAGCATACGTTGGAGAGGGAGAAGGATGAGAAACACAAGGCTTACCAATTGATTTGGAATTCAATATGGGGTAATCAATAGTTTCATGAAGGAAACGCCTCCGCGGTTGTGGAAATTATTGGCAGAATTTTTCGTGGACCTAACATATATTTGGTAGAATACAGATTGACTAAATTACCAACTAATCCATGAACCTATGTATGTGCAAATAATCTCAGCGGTCTGTAATATCCTCACTTAACCAACCACTGAATGATCACGGAGGAGGCACGTCTGGCTTGACGAGTTTAAAAGACGGTTTGATGCAGAAGTTTCAGGTTATCAAACAAGGTTAAATAATACCCCAAGCTATATTCCACATTGTATTTTTACTCAGCAACTACAATAGTTTCGGCATTACATACAATTATCATTGATGACGACAAGATGAACTCATTATCCTCGATAATGGTACGTAATTAAAACTGAGCTTCACTCAAATCACTCTCAAAGTACACATCACCATTTAACCCCCCAAAATCTTATCTTTTACATCTTTACAAGGCTGGTGTCCTAACATCCCCTACCACACGCCCACGTGACAGCTCGCAAGGTAGTGTGTAGATGCAATGCAGAATATAACCCCGGCCCCCGGTGGCGGCGGGGTAAAGTCCTCGCCTGCCAACCCTAGGGTCGCGGGTTCGAGTCCCGCCTGGGTAAAATATTTTCTGCCCAGGACATGGGTGTCTGTGTCACGTACTTGTTACTGTTATTCACCCGACGTAAATTGGCCAATTGTGCTGTATTCGGGGTAGTGAAGATAAATAAATAACGCAGTGTATTATTTAACAAAGTTTGATGTTAAAGTATTCCAAAAATTTACGCCAAAGACTTTCATTAAGTTTCAGGATGAGTTCTACTTTGTCATTGGTCAAATGAAACAACAAAGAAACAGCGATCGGCATTGTTCTAAATTCTCAGAGGAGATATAATTATCCATCGCACGTCAGGCAAAGGTTAGTTCTTTCTCTCTCTCTCTAGCGTTAACCTTTCGAACTCGAACGTGGTAACAAATCTCCAGTCTCGGAAACGATCGAAGTTGAGAGCGGGAAAATAATCGGCGAGCGAAATTTTATCGCCCGGACACGATCGCTAGGGGATCGGCATACAATCAAAATGGTTTCCCGTCGATAAATGTGCGGTCCCAGCACGCCGGAGGATGAAAAACGTGCCGCGAGGGAATATTGTGGAACCAGAGGGATCAAAATCGTAAATACCACCCCACGAACAAATTGCGCCCGCTAAAAATGGACGATTAATTAAAGCGGCCAAGTTGTCCGCCTCACGAGATCTCACATTTCAAAGCTGGACCTTTTAATCGCGGCGGCTGCACGACCCGCCTCCCGCGTCCTCGCCTCCACGGGATGAGAGATGCAAACATATATATTTATTATTAATGTTGGAAAGCATTATGGCGTGGTGGAAAGCATGAGATTTCCCACCAGGGAGATATCGTGAGAGAATAATTAGAATGGAAGAGGCAAGAGGGGGAAAGCGAATTAGAAATCATGAATGGAAGGTTTAGCCACGAAAGGAGGAAAGGCGGGGCGGAAGAGAGATACGATAGAAGGAACCGATATTACGACTGGAAAACTCAAAACGATGACTACATTTCCCATTTAAAGATTATCCACCGTGACTGGGTAGGTATAAACGAATTCTGAATCCCAACTTTTCGTAAGCTTACCGATAAATACTGCGCATTTATTAAAAACAAAAAGACGTTATAATATGCATCTTAGACGATGAATATAATTTAAACTAAACTTTTCCTTCGTCATAGGAGACGACTGCGTCACTTCCGTTGAATTAACGCATTTGGGCTTCTCGTCTAGCATTGCATTATATTGACACGAACACCAAAACTATGAGTGAGTAGGGCATAAATTTGTTCAACCTTAAATTCGCATCTCAAGTACAATTTTCCGCGTGAGTACCGTTTCTTGGTATTCTATTCCGTTCAGCTATTAAATCAATTTTTTCAACTTCTTTGGTGGTCGTCTGCTAGCCAGATTACAGCTGTACCCAGTGGATGCGCTGGTGTTCAGTCGGCCTGTTTCCACTCTTGGCCGAGAGACGACCAGGCACTCTTCAGTCACTTCTCAGTAGTCATGCGAATGGAGTAGTTGTTCTACGCTTCTCCTATGTGCTGTGGACTTTTTGTCTCGCTCACCCCTCATCATACCGGAAACCCCCTCCGCACTTCGCCTCGCTACATCCATCCTTGGCCGCCTGCTACTCATATTTGCTCATCAACTGCCGGTTTGCAACAAGACTGAGCGCTCTAGAGCCACTATTCTTATTTTGTCTGATATAACTATTTATTGTTTGCTATGTAATTTGTTACTTAAATTGAGCTCAATTACATGTGGGAGTTGAAGTAACCGATGAGTCCACTGAGATCACCCCACCCCACAACAATAGATTACTATAAATGGGGATAAATACTATTTTCCCCATTCCAATCCATTCATACAATTAAAATTGCGTTATTTTGAGTTTAATTAACTAGAGAAGCAAAGAATAGTATTTATTTACGTTTGTATAATAGAGAGAAAACATTTCATATGTATCTAAAGTATGAAATTAATGAAGCATAAGAAATTCAACGGCGGAAACACCTAAAGCCACCGTTGATTGACTATCTCATCTGTACATGACAGGCAAAAGTATTTAAATAAGACAACAATCATGGTTCTTGAGTACACGATTCGAACAAAACATCACATTCAAAGCTTGAGAATACCAAACAAACAACTTTTTTCTCACAGCCGACAGTCAAGAGCAATAGAAATTAATTTGAAACTTATATTGGCTTCAGGCGTGACTAAGTTCGAAACCAGTTATGCAAGGACCATGATGCATGTACCAATAATCATGCAAAGGATGGGTGCAATCAATAATATTTCACGGGAAGGAAACTAATTCAATGTGACAAAAATGGCGTACCAACATGGCTGGATTTTTGAGCATACAAAAGTCTTCCAGTACCCATGGCCTTCATTATAACTCACCTCACCTTGATCGGCTCCAGCATTCGGATTGAAAAACTGATGATGATGATGAATAACAAAAAATAGAAAGGCTCAAAGCACGGAGAAGGGGGTGGCGTATCCATTCGACAGGAGTCGAGGCACGAGAGGAAAGAATAAGAGATTGGGTGGGGTGAGGGGTGGCGTTGGAGTGAGGCCAGAGGCCAAAACTTGCGAGGGGCTGGGTCACGCGAGGCAACCAAGACATAGAGAGGCGGGTGGAGGGACGGAGGTGGGGGGTGGGAGGGTGGTGCCGTGAGTCTCAACCATCTGGACCAAATATTGTTCGAGTATTTCGCGGCTCTTAAAGGAGTGAAGTATTGGATGAGGTTAAAAGTCCCTTGGTGAGCGTTCATCCATTATGAGCGAGGCGGCTTTAAGAGGGAGGTCGGGGATGGGGTGGAAATGGAGGAGGGGAGGGGGAGGAAAAAGAGGAGGGAGGCTATATTCCATACGGAGGGAGAGAGAGAGAGAGATAGTCTCCTCGTCCTTTTCCTCCCCCTCGCTCGCGGTCATTTCCATAATGTAACTCACTTTTGTTTCTCTCCTTTTTTTCAAACCTTTTATATTTCTTCGACTCGGCCAAGTGACAAGGCGCAGGGCGTGGGTTTAAATACTCCCATGAGATATTGAGAAGGGCGATATGGTTCGCGAGGCATGGAAAGTGTTTCGCATTCATTCACGGGGAGATTCTCATGGATAGTCTGAAACCAATTCCACTCATACTATAATCAAAGATATGAGCTTAATATACAAATTCTGTACGTAGTTTCGAGAAAACTGAACTCTTCCCAGGAAATATGATATTCTCACAACAATGCTTCAGAAGATCCATTAATTATAAAAATGAAGTAATACAAATAAAGGTATATAATGGATCTTCTGTTAAACTGTTCACCGGAAGATCAAGTAATATGCAATCGTACTAAGTATGCTTTTGGAACATTCCTAGTGAAATTCATACTGCCAAAATAACTAGTATCTCCATGTCAACTGTTGGCGTCTTCAGGTCTGAACTGCTACTAACGTAAGATTTAAAGATGCCAGCAGGAAAAACGGTTGTCAATGTATTTGAAAAACTCTACAGAGAGTCTCGGAAATATAGTGAAATAATTAATCTATCTGCATAAAACTGATCTGAGGCTGATATTGTGAATCTAAACCATTTTAGTGAAAATATAGAAAAATATAGAAAGTTTTCCTACTCCATGACAAGATTGTTTCGACAGGTTTTCAATAACGTTTTACATCATTTCGACGAGCATATAGGAGGTAGAATTAGGAAATGATTTAACTTGTCAAAACTAAACGTGGGATGAATACGACGCAGTGGGACACTGCAAACTGTATCTTCATCAAAATCCTCGCAACATTTATCCGTGAAGTACACTGATTAATTAGCGATTGCAAAATAATTAGCGGGCTCTCATCGCAACGAATAATATATTATTTTAATAATAACAACAGCTTTTAAAAGTCTCAATATCTGCCTTAACTAGACTGTCGAGGAAGTACTTGAGATGAAGGGTGAGGAAAGGAAGCTTTTGAATGAAATCCAGGATAGACAGGGCAGGTGGCCGGAGGATGTAATAAATGGTGATGTGTTGCTGAAGAGTGTGATAGAGGGAACGACGTCGGTCAAGCGGGGAAGAGAAAGAAAGAGAATAGGTTTCATGGACGGGACGAAAAGGGGTAGATCGTATGCTGAGGCGAAAAAGGATAGACTAGAGCGGGATAAGCACCTAAAGTGTAGACAACCGGAAGGAGATTCTCTGACATTTAACAAAACCTACCTTTACCGTTGGAATACTTAAATTATAAAAATCTGTCTCGCTTCTCTCAAGGGATGGACGTAATATTTTCATTTTTTTGGGATATTCATTCTTTCAACCAAGTCGATTCAGGCGGAGGTTAATTCATAAACAAACATATAGCACTCGTAAATGTCTGAGTACTACGGATACTAGAGGGTTTGAATACATCCGAGTCCACCAAAAGGAGTCCCAGGCCGAAACCTATCTCGACGCTCTCCATGGGATAAATCATTAATGCAACTGTGTGCATGAGGAGCAGCTTAGGACACGCTGCATTCTCTTACAGCTCATTTGACCAGCCGTTTCAAATTCTAAATCAAGCATGGACATTTAACAGTTTTGCAGTATCCAGGGAGAGAAAATATAACAAGCAATTTAATTTTCCCTCGAGGATAAAAATAAGGATGCAATAAATTTGTTCCTAGTGCGACGTTTCTTTCTTAAACGGAGGTTCCCCAAGAGGTAATATCGCCGGTGGGTAACTACAGGATTTCACGGCATTTGTAACTCAATTTAGCAATCCACAATTCACTCCGGTTTATTTAATTTCTGAAAATTTATATTACATGGATCGTATATCAACATATCAACAAATCCTTGAAATAGTAAATCCATAAAATTAAACGAAGCATCATAGCATAAAATTTCTATGTTAGCGCAGGATAGCATGAAAAACGAGGGGGTGATGAGAAAGACGAGCGAGAAAAAGTTAGACGTAGGAGAGGATTTCCTCCCGGCCGCAGTTGGCCGGGAGGAAACAAGTAACTGGCCGCAGAGATCCGAAAAAGGCCGAAAAGTAGTCAGACAGCGTACTCGCTGAGAGGCTGGACAAGCTGAAGAGGGTGGCGGAGGTGAAGAACGCTTTGCAGGCGTAGGAGGATTAGGAAAAAGTTAGGAAACTACGACGGCATCGCGGGGAACAGGAAGGATGAAGAACTCGAGAGACAATTACCGGCGGTCAAATAAACAGTTACACCAGGGGAAACCGAAATGAGGAAACTTAGGTAAAGACTGCCCACAATACAACCAATCGAAAAGTAATTAATCCACGGAAATCACATCAATCAACATGATGAAGACAACGATAAAAGTATTACCAAACGCGACATACAAGAATTTTTTTTGAAGGCACGATCGCGAGGAAGAGACCAAAACTAACGGAGACTAGCGACTAGCGACTAACAGTGACCCACACGAAAAACTTGATCAGCATAAGTATAAGTGTTTTTTAGATGTTGAAGTGAAGATACTAAGACCAGACAGGAAGCTGTGGCTGCAGCGATAATGCCTAGGTTATTAGGAGTAGAGGAAGATGGATGACATGAGGAAGAGGAGACATCTTTACTAAAGATTAACGAACCCATTTTTCTCTTCATTCCAAACTGATCGTCAATAAACGCACCGGACAATCATTTCTCCTTCGACGAGTCCACATATCCCGGGCGCATTACCGGCCACCCTCGCCGCCGTCGCAGCAGCGTCACTCCCTCCTCCCCCCCCCCCCTTCGCCCCCCATACACCTCCCGCGGCCATCCTCGCCTTATCCCACGCGTGGCAGCAGCCAACGCCGCACACTCCACGCCGAAGCTAGCGCTCACTATTAACACACGGGAAACCCTCCCACACCCCGCAACCTTTCCCTTGAGTTATCGTCCAAAGCCGTCATACTCCATATATTACGGAGTATTACATTCATTCCGGAGGGCGGTCGAAGAAGGCTAGAAGGTGGACGGGGAGACACCCACCCATAAACAGCGCCTCGTTACAAGTTCCTCATTACAAAATGGTCGCCTCTATCTCATGCCTCTTTTTCTCATCCACCACACATCTCCGAACCAAACCTCCCACCCACCTCCTCATCTTCACCTCTCACCCCTTCCCCCCCCCCCCCCCAACCTTCCGACTCAAAGGTCCGGTTCGCCATTAGATGCCGACGGAGATTCCATTTTATTTTATACGACAGCGGAGGTGGGGATATTTAGCGGCGAGGAGATGTTTCACGCAGCCAGTTTCGGGGGGGTCCCACAAGGGAGCGTCTTAGGTCCACTTTTGTTCCTTTGCACAAATTGACGACGCCAGTGACGACGTTGAGCTTAGTTTCTTTGCCGAGATTAATAACAATCATCAAGTGTTATGATGACAATATCGCAAGAGACGAGGGACGAGGAAAATTTGGGAATGGGACGGAAAGGAAGGTGGGAGACGATAATGGAGGAACGAAGAATATATTGATATGGGGAGATGGGATTTGAAATGTCATCCCGAAATCCTCCAGCTAACAAATCTGCGATAATATGTCCCACTAATTCTCGAAAATACGGCGAAACGGTCAGGAAAACTGTACTCCTTGAGGTGCTTTGAATACCACTTCACCAACCCATTTCTCCGACATTCCAAACGGTAAGAAATCCTTTGGATGTCTCCACCTTCTTCACGACTTTGCCTCATCCTAATTCTTTCTCACACCTTCGGCTTCTCAGGATATATTTCTGAAAAGTAATTACGAATTACATCTTGGATATCTTCACAGCTTAAACTCTCTCAAAAAGTGGCCTAATGGACCGTATAAGAGAATTTTTAAAGTGGTTCGCACATGAGGCATTTCAGACTACAGAATCCCTGCGATGATGGCCGAACCCGAAGAAAATAAAAACGACTTTTATACCCTCAAAAGTAACAAATTATGCTTATAATTAGATTAAGCTGACATAGCAGCAAAATACGCATTGGTGCTTTTATGATTACGTTATGGAAGTCGGCATAATAAATTGAAATACATTGAATTATGGACAATATTACGCGATCTAGTACCAGGTTTGGTTGAATCTTTAGGGGACAGACGCCAAGTTGAACCGCAGATCAATAGGTTTACGCATCTTGGCGAAACGTTGCAACATTAAAATGTGTACAGTGATAGCAAGGAAGTTCGTTTATTGAATTTGATCCCATTAGTATGAACACACATTTCCACCACGTCAGGCCTAATTCCAATAATTTTGCATAAGATGCATAGAAAAAAAACCACCCTCGTTTCAAAAACTTGACATGAACCGCCACGCATCAGAGGCCAAGTCTTCTCCACTTGTTTCATTGACTCGGGGAGAGGAAGGTTGCCACTCCAGTTCCCCACCAGGGAAATAGTTTTTTGCGATGGTATCCCTATTCTCTCCGGAGGAAAAAGAAAGCGACGAAAGAGGGAATCACTGACCTTCGTTCCACTGTTGTCGAGCCTCCTCCCCCGACCCCCATTCCACCCTCGCTTTCTCACCCTCAGAGGGTCCCAGAGTCGCCTCCTTTATTGGGATTGTAAATCAACTTCACGCACATTCTTAGAGATGGTGAGGGACACCACATGAGAAGACAGAACGTCAGGCTCTCCCACCCAACTGCAAAAGACTACTATAGTGCCGAAGAAATACTCCAACGGAAAGTACACACTCATGGAGCCCAGGGAAGTTTTTCATTCTACCATTTACCAATCACTATTATAACTAATAAACAAATATACCGTGAGTGGGAGTGAAATTAGTCACGGAGATTTATAGAAGGTAGAAAAAGTGGACAGAGGACGTGCAGAGAGGTGACGGCATTCTGTAGAGGGTGACACGGAACGAAGAATGCTTGGTAAAGCTAATAAAATGGAGAACGATCGCAATTTTTGAGGTTTTTAACATGTACGACGATTTAAGATATATTGATAGCTGACGTATGTATAGGCAAGTTGAGTTAGGGACCGCACAAATGCCAAAAAACCAGCTGATAAAATGCCCACAGAATGCTACCACCCAGTGGCGCAGATTTTAGCCCAGGAAAGCCATAATTCAATCCATCGAAGGAATGTCACGACTTATCCACCAACCGTTAATAATGTTTTAAATTCACTACTGTTTCTAATTCCTTCTAATGTAGCCCAAGATCCCAACTGTCTCCCACATATTTTACGCACCATCTTCCCCTTTCAATTCCTTCTTTGGCATGTCTCTTCATCACAGCGTGCCCTCCACACCGATGCTTCTGCGGCCTCCACAAATCTAGACCCTCGTTTACGTAGATTCGCGATCCACAAAGATTATGAATGCTTACTTAGGAATGAGATTCACCATCTTGTCCCGCTGCTGCTTAATTCACATCATTTAAAATGTCACCGATTAAGTGAACTGAACCAATGCTAAATTCTAAGCAAAACGTCTTAATATTAAATGCAAACTCCACTTCATGCAAATTTCACCATATTTCCAGGAATGGAAGGAATACAACATTGACTAACCATTAAAACAGACCAGTCTGCCATCACCCAAGTATGATACTCCAGAGTTTATTTCGAGCTCGCTCATCTTCGATTAAATTCCCTTGGGTGGCTTATCAATGCTTGTCAAACGAACGAAATGATAACTCATCCCCATCCAAACTCCCGTGAGATAGCTGACAGGGATAGCTGAGATAGCTGACAGCTGATATGTACACGTAAATGGCTTTGCTTCCTTCACGTACTTCAGAATACTCTTCCGACTTGCCAGTACCCACTCATTTCTCCAGGTGCTGATTCATCGTTTATCACTCACCATGTGCACCCATATTTGCCACCTCTCTTCTCATTTACATTCCCCATCTGGCATTCTTGACCCTTTCACCTCATCTTCCCTCCTCGCTTGCCAGGCAAATCTCTCATTCCCAAATAAAATAATCTCTTCTATATCGCCTTGTGGTGATTTTATTTTTTAACAATTTTTGTTAATGCTTGCGTTTGGCGCAACATCCAAAAAACACTTTAACTTATGCTGATCAAGTTTTTCGTGTGGGTCACTGTTAGTCGCTAGTCTCCGTTAGTTTTGGTCTCTTCCTCGCGATCGTGCCTTCAAAAAAAATTCTTGTATGTCGCGTATGGTAATACTTTTATCGTTGTCTTCATCGTGTTGATTGATATGATTTCCGTGGATTAATTACTTTTCGATTGGTTTTATTGTGGGCAGTCTTTACCTAAATTTCCTCATTTCGGTTTTATCATAAAATGTTCCCTGGTGTAACTGTTTATTTGACCGCCGGTAATTGTCTCTCGAGCTCTTCATCCTTCCTGTTCCCCTCGACGCCGTCGAAGTTTCCTAACTTTTTCCTAATCCTCCTACGCCTACAAAGCGTTCTTCACCTCCGCCACCCTCCTCAGCTTGTCCAGAAACTCAGCGAGTACGCTGTCTGGCTACTTTTTGCCTTTTTTGATTCTCATTCGCATCCCTATAAAGTGGCATTAAGCAGCGCGGGGTCTTTTCTGCAAATGATAACATAGATAAAATACAAAACGAGAGGGTCTGGAAACGAGGGAAATGAATCGAAGAGGCGGGAGGCCGAAAAGAAAGCCGAGCACGGGAAATAATGGCCGCTGCCGGCAAACCCAGAAGAGCGAAGGGGCGAATGAGGGGCGAGGAGTGAAACACATGCAGAGTGCTTTCCCCTCAGAGCAGAGAAAGAAAAATACACATTCCAGCAAACTTATTCCCCCCCCCCATCCCTTTTCCCCCGCTCCACTCGCCCACTTTGAATGCCCAGCGAACCCCCCCCCCCCCACCAAACCCAGAGGCCTTGCCCACATTGGGGCAAAGAAAGAGGGCGGTGCCTTACCGATGCGATTCCGAGAAATGCGGCTGGGCTCTCTCACTTGCACACACACCAAGGGAATGGACGAAGCTCATCCAACCACCCTGCCCAATGCCCACCGGACACTCCTTCCCCTCCCAAACCCCACGTCCGCCGCTCGGCGACTTCCAGCCAAAGAACAAGTACAACACATACAGAAACAATCATAAGTACGAGGAAATGGAGAAAGAAATCGTGCAACACATACGAGGTGCATTCAAATATAAACGAGCCTTTTACTTTTGAGGTTTTTTGGGACTCTCAAGGAGTTTTACTGACTTAGAAGATTTCCTTCACGATCGTCGCACAATAAACGCTGCTGTGAACTTCTTGACCAGGTTCGAGCTGCATATCGATCAAAAAGAACCCGTCAAACCCATCCGAGACGTCCTGCTCTTGCACCTCAATGCAAGACCCCACACTGCATCCTTAACTACCCTAAAAATTGGATGAAATGCATAGGACTACACTTGATCACCCTCCCTATAGTCCTGACCTTTCACCTTGTGATTTCCATATGTTTGGGCCTCTCAAGGAAGCACTTGGAGGAGAGCGTTTTGCGAACCATCAACAGGTTGAACAGTTTGTGCGCAATTGGTTGGATACCCGCCCAAAGTCATTCTTCGAAAGCGGCATGACCACCTGGTCGATGGGAAAAATGCATTACTAAGGAGGGTAACTATATAGAAAAATAACTATAAAGTGTGTTTTCTTCTTAAATGTAAAATAAATTTCTTTCTGCAAAAGGCTCGTTTATATTTGAATGCCCCTCGTACATTCTAAACGTTCCGTGGATGTATACAACCACGATAGTTGCGACGGATATAATTATTGTTTTAGGTGATATACCGTTTAGGTTGGTTTAAATTAAGGATAAGTCGAATCCAAAAGTCAATTCTCGATTCCATCGATTCTCAGGATTAGAATCGGTATCGAGAATCGATCGCCTAAAGTCGATTCCGATTCCACATAGATAAATATTCAAATAAAATTTCGTTTGTCACATCATATTTGTGTCAGTAATTTTGGGTGTAGGCTATCAATTTGTACTTTTTATCTACCTCAATAAGCTGAGGATATATTGGCTATTTGTTATTCGTAGGATACTAGTAGGTATATCAATATCCCACCTGTTATCAGGAATAAGAATCGATGGAATCGGAATCGAGAATCGGGAATCGATTTGAAAGAATCGGAATCGAAAAAATGGAATCGACTCATCCCTAGTTTAAATGAAGAAGAAATTCCCATGGTAATTTTTTTCCGGTCGCAGGCTCTTACATCATTATACACAATTTCATTCTCCAGCACGGAAAACGTCCCAACCCACGTTATCACATCCACTCTCCTCTTTCTTCCTCGCTTATCCAGCATCCTCCCCCTTATATCACGGCTCCCAGCTCCCCTTCGCCTCGCATTATTCGTACCAAACACCTACTCTGCCTCCTCCGAAACTCCACAGACAGCTTCCACAGCTCAACCACTGCGCTCACCAACCAATAGACGACGAAGACGAAGTTTTTAGTCAGTTGAAACCGTAGGGTTTTCTTGTTTTGCCCTCACGGCTTTATTCTTCCAATATCTCCTTTTTATGAATACATAATTATTTGCTTAGAAGTTCACGTATGTAGGCCAAGCAACCTTCAAATTCTCAACGCTTTGAATTACAACTACCTCATTTACTTCATTGGCTGCGTCTCCTTTCAAACGTGGTGGCATAAAAATATTTAACTATGATTGCCTTTTAACTCCTATGCACGCCAAAACGGAAGGTAAATATAAACGACCTATGCAGTTTGTTTTAATAGAAGAAAAATGATTTTCTCTTGAGATAAAACGCCAAAATTTAGAGTATCTCGACTGCTGGCAGTAGATTTTACCCCGATTGATGAGCAGTAGCAAAGGGCATTGAAAGGGAGGGGACGGACAGCCGAAGGGAAAAGAGTAGGGTGAGGTGTGAAGTAGGACAAGGATGAAAGTCTTGCGAGAAGCCTCTTACCCTGAAACCCTCACAAGGGTTCTTCGGGGTGGCCTTCCAAGGATCGGCGACATGGCCGAGGGAGGGACTTGAGACCCCGGACACCCCCACACTTTCACGTACGGCACCAACCCCGCTGGAGCCCGCCAGATTATCTCCCACCCCTCCTGCCCACTCCGCATCCCCGCACCAACCCTCCCGCCTTTGCACCCCGTTCACACTGCCAACCTGCCGCTAACACCACTCGTACTACAACTGCGTCCCAGTAAAATCCCTTCAAATTTGATTCATTTTACCGCCATTTTTCGAAAATCGAGCCCTACCTAGGAAAAACATTTCTCTGACGACGTAAAAAACATTCCATTAACTACGGCATTACCTACATTTCCATTCGTACTACGGCAGATTAGATCGCGCCAATAAAATTAGAGAGATAGATTGTAGAGCCGATAGGTATAAAATGTCATTTTTTCCGCGTACCATCCGGGACCATAACAGCTGTGATCGTCGTCATGAATAGTGCGATTAGTGATATTAGCTAGTCTGTAGATCTTTCTTTTTATATTCTCTACGTTCTAATTTATGCAATGGAAATATTGATGTTCTTATTTATGCATGATATTTTGAATCTGTAGTAGTAGTCTTTGCATCCATTTTATGTAGGAACGATATGCGATTGAATGTTTCTTGGTAAGTAGATTGTTAAATGGCGTGTTGCATGCGTCGTTACGCTGTTTTCAATGTAGTTTCTGTGTTCTGCATGCATGCATGGTGTGGAAGCACCCCCTGCCACATACCCTTTGGGTGGCTTGCAGGGCATGACGTAGATGTAGATGTACCTTTGACAAAGACAACTATACTACCATTTCAAGCTATTGTCGTGTCCCTGGCCGTTCCGCCGACACAGTGCACGACCAAGCAAGGGGTCACTCCACACTTTTTCATTGACCGTGGTGATGTCACGCCCCAAGCCATTCTCATGGCTTGGTGCATGACCAAGCGAGGGCCCAAGGAGTATTTTTTCACTGTCCGAGTCTCCTTCAAATTGAACCCCTCTATCCGCACTGATGTAAAACACGACAAGACGTGCAAAGCCTTTTTTATGATAAACAGGATTTAATGAATTTCTTTGCTCCTTGCGCGACATGACGATCTTTCCTGAGTTCCGTATCCCCTGTGTTTTCTCGTTGGGAAACCACACTATTTTCTTCGACAATTTGACAATCGCATGGTGTATTATGGGCAAGATGTGAGAACAAAAGGGGAAAGATGGAAAAATTTTTACTTATCTGCACAATATAGATGTCATTTTCCCATAGAACACTGTTGACAAAAAGTGCATTTTCAGTGCAAAGTGCAAAGTGCAAGTGCAGTCAGTTTAGGAGTAATAATTTACTTATCCATTTCAGCTTTTGAGTTACTGGCAGATACCTAAAGGAAATGGAGTCAAATCCCCCAAGTTCAATGAATACAGCGCTGCAGTTAATTGCAATGGCTCAAAAAGGTTTTTACTGAAAAAAAATCGTAAAATAATCTTCACATTTTGTAATGTAAATTTAATTTCTAATAAATATGGTACGTCATCAATGGTAGCGGTTTCCTTTAACTATTGACATGAAGAAGTTTAATCCAGGGTTTGAGTCATCACTTTCTGTCGCTATCTCTCATGCCCGTTTGTATAGTTAACTTTTTACCCTGATAAGGAAATAGAAGGGTAAACATTAGTAATGCGAACCCCCAGGCGGCACCTACCATGGTAACCTTTTTGCTCAGGTGAACTGACCGTAATTATATAAATACTATGGTTGCTCACTGCCATCCAAATACATGTTTGTCACATTTACCAAGTGATCTATAGTCATTATCGCCAAGTAAGGAGATGAGAAACAAATGCGGTTAGAAATCTACAGTGTTTTGTACAAAGGCAAGTAGATCAGGGTATAAGACCATTCACATTCAGTTATACCACCACAGCAGATACATGCACAACATTAGTACTTCATTGTATTGTAATAGTATTGTGATATAACTTTTGCCCCTAAAACTGCAAACTGACCACATTGATCGCTGGAATCGCGAGGTCGAAAGGAGAAAACAGTCAAAATAATAGGCAAACTGAATGGCAGAGATTGAATTCATGCTTTTACGACTCGTTCGCTTCGATCCCAGGGGAGTGCAGAACAGAGTTACGACGGTAACACAAGAAGCAGTGCGAGTTCATTCAGATTGGTTGCGTTGGCGCACGACGGTGGCAGCAGCAGGAGCGCAGCGCTGTGCACACCCGGAGACTTTACACCCTTCCCTTCCCTTGTTCCTCCCCGACAGCCCCCATCCACTTCAGCTCATCGGCCACCCCCGAAAAAAATAACACCCTCCTTACCGCCCTCCCGAATGCACGCTATTGGCCGACCGTCGGTCAGCACCCAAGTGAGGGAACGGCCATAAAAGATGAGAGAGGGAGAGGGTGTGGTAGGGGGAGTGGCGGGGGGGGGGGTCTAACTGTGCGAGGGGAGGAAGAACCCCCAACCCCCTCTCCCCCTTTTCCTTTGGAGGGCTTTCATAGCCCTTTGTCCTTGCGAGCTCGCTCCCGGATATATCCCTAGAGGTTGCAGGGAGGGAACGGCAGACCAGGGCCGCTGACCCTTCTGACGAAATAACCCTATGTTTCTTTTATCTTAGCAGTTTAGTGTGGAAGGGAGGGATGGGGAAGGATGGGGTGGCCTGCGTCGAGGGAGGAATTGCCAACGCATACAGGAGTGCCAAGGAGAAAAAAATGAAGGGAAGGACGAGAATGGAGGGAGGTTCCGTGGAATTTCCCACTGGGAGGATATGAATTTCCGATTCCACTTGCAACTACTCTCTCTCAAAGGTAGGGTACAGAACAACTGCTGGAATTATTCCACCCAAGAGCAAAGGGCGGGTAAGGGGTTGTCGCGCAGGAACTGATGGAGCTGGATTCGAGCTCTACGGCAGTCATTTCGAAGACAGCCTCCCGCCAATGTACAAACCAAGACCCAGTGAATACAAACGTAAAACAAATTGTGCTGAATTGAGAAGAACAGCAGTGAGAATTATTTGAAGAAATATGATGAAATTTCCGACTAACAGAGCCACGTCATATAAGGCAGCAGCTTTAGCACTGTATTATGCTAACATGCACAGCCTACTGCAATATGGTGTCATCTATTGGGGACAAGCCCCAATTGTACATGTAGAGATATAATTCAGGATCCAGAAAAGAGCAATAAGGGTCTTAAATGACCTGAAATCCTACGAATTTTGTAAAAATTATTTCATCAAAGATAGAATACTGACTCTTCCACCTTCAAGTCTCCGGCTTGGCTCGGCACGCTCTGCATCTCGTGTCCGCCACCTCCGCGTTGAATATAATTCGGCGGTACACGATAGTGTTGATGACACCATCCTGGCACGCGAGAACGAAACCCTGTTTCGGACCTGAGACCCGCGGAACGAAGGAAGGCAAACGTCAGCTCCTTCGATAGCCCATGTTTTTCCATGTTTCGGTAGAAACATCCATGCATGGGCTTATCGGTATGTGTCTTGAGCAAGGTCTTCTGCTCAGCCTTTTTGACCTCGAGATTTAAGACGTCTCCCCTCAGTGACACGATTGACGGGCTACTGTCGTTACCGTCGGATGACAGTTCAAAGTCCAGACCGATTTCGTCCGCTGCCCTCTTCGCCGCTTGGAAGAGGAATGCCCCCACCCCGGCACCTTCTGCTCCCTTACGAGAGTGAGCAGGGGGTCCGTGCTGTTGAACACACGGCAAACTGTACCGAAGACAACTCTGTTATGTAGACACTCCAGGCTCAACAGACCTCTACCGCCTACACTGCGAGGGAGATACAATCTGGCGACGGAAGATTTCGGATGAAGACTTCTATAGATGATCAGCATCTTCCTCGTTCCTTGGTCGAGGTTTTGCTACTCGTTGACATTCCATTTCATGCATCCGAAGGTGTACAGCAGTGTCGGAACCGCGAACATGTTCGTGGCAAGAACCTTGTTCTTGCTAGACAGCTCAGAACTCCAGATTTTTCTGAGAGTCTGTCTGTACTTGGCGGTGAGTCTTTCCTTCACTGCTGCTACCTCCTGCATTCGACGCTGGGGGACGCCGAGGTATTCGTAGCATTCGTCATATTGCAGATGACGAACGACGCTCCCGTCAACGATTTGCGAGTCTTCCTTGTCCTCCGATATTCTTCCTTTCGCCAGGTGGATGGATGCACACTTCTCCAATCCGAATTCCATCCCTATAGCCTCACTGTATTGATGTACGGTGTCCAGTGCAACGCGAAGATCTTTGGCGTTGGGAGCGTACAGTTTAAAGTCATCCATGTAAAACAAATGGGTGACCTTGTGCCTCCTGTCACCAGGAACGCCGCACATGTATCCTCGGCCTCGTCTCAGCTTAAAGGAGAGGGGGAGGAGGGAAATACAGAACAGGAGGGGGCTCAAGCTGTCGCCTTGAAAAACGCCACGGTGGTATGTTACCAACTCAGTGGAGACGGTCCGCTTGCCCAATGTCAAGACGAAGCGCGTTCTCCAGAGTGGTAACAGGCGTTGGATGCAGAACACAACCCCTGGGTGGACTTTCATCAACTTCAGCAGGGCGATGAGAAGCTCATGCGAAGTGGTGTCGAAAGCCTTGCGACAGTCCTCCCAGGCCATTGATAGGTTATTATTATTATTATAAGAAAGAAACTGGAGTTTCATAAGATGTATAAAATAAGACAGGAAAGTAATCCGGAGATAGACATAAGGAAACGCAGCTAACTGGATGATGAGCTAATTCAACCCCCTGGGCATGTTTTAGTGTGTTGATCCGTTTCTAGTGTAAAACCCCTGATTTAAATACCCTTACGGCCATTTTAAGGATAATTAAAATACGTAAATAGTTAAGAGGAGACGGCTTGACAAAGAGATGATTGAGGGTATTTGGATGAGAGATTATTTGGGATACCGTCAGGGGAACAGAGAAAACAGAAAACTTCGATAACGTGTGAGCAAAAAGGGGGTTAGTATATACAACTCAAAAGACACCCTGAGCGAGGGATATGGTTAGAGCCAGCGATGAATTAAGGGATTATTGTGCATATAATTGGGGCAGGGCCTGTCTATTAACACAATGACCAATTGTTAGAGCAAGAACTGAACGAAGAGACCTGGTCACAATCAGCCGGTACATCGATGGGAAATGAGGGGTATAATTCTATCAGGAATCTTTGGGCATTTTAAGTTTATATACGCTCGATGAATCGAACGACGACAAGTCTTCATTTCTTCGCAAGAATAGTGAAGTACAGAGTCCCCCATTTGCGCGACATGCCCACCAATGCCATTCTCTCTTCTCCCTCCATTTACAATCTTCCATGTCTCCGCCTTACAACTGCCCTGAAATTTATTTAAAAGATCATTAACTCCATCGCAGACTGTCCTGAACTCCTTTCTATTATAAATTTCCGAGTATCCTCCCGGCCTACGCGCCCCCTCTCTCTATTCCATTTACCAGTTCCCAGATAATCGCTCTCCCAACGCTCTCAATTTTTCCCCCTCCCCTCTATGCTTAATTCCCTTCCTGACAGCGTTGATACGTATTCTCCATCTCCTAGTGCATTTGCAAACCTGGCTCTCTCTCACATCTCTAAAAATTATTAACACTACCTCTTTATTCAGTTTCTATCATGTATTTTGTTATTTTCTTTGTTATGTTTTGTGTATTAGTTTCTTATATGTTCTGCTATTAGGGCCACTGTAAATTAGCAATAGTGTTGTATGTGGACATTAATCAAATAAATAAATGAATAAAACGAAAAAAGCGTAAAAGATTGCATGAGTGCCAAAAGATAAATCTTATACTAGACTTACGAGAATCAATAACCTCGGAATTAATATATTCGTTACTTGTAATCCACTTTTTAGGATACAGACAACTTCAACAAGGTGGGGGGGGGGAACAAGTAATGGGGCTCCGATCGTCGATTGAAACTATGGAAACTAATCCTCTCCGGGAGCTCGTTTGATTTTTCTCAATTATTGATTTCATTGACTCCGGTATCGATGAGATGAGGACGGGGGAGCTCATTCATTAGTCCAGGGACGGCAAACATACAGAACCACCACCGGGCGGGCCGTGAGAATCCTTCCGGGCATCTCCTCCCCATACTCCCTCATGCTCCCATCAGGGCCGCGAGCCAAGGTCTCTCTGCGCAAGTGCCCGAGCGGGAAGTTAATTGACAATTTTCCGGGAGTCGAACGAAAGACTTCAGGCCAGAAGTCCAAACGCATTACCCTAAAATATCGCATTGATTATTGAACCAAAAATTTTCATTCCATGACCTTGTTTATTAAGGAGGCTGCACCGCGACTCTGTGAGTTAAAACAAATATTTAACCACAATACTTGGGCTATTTGGTTTAAAATAATGTTGCTTTCACTGACGGCATATGCATTGGTGATGAAAAATCAAGATTGAAAATATGTAGATTATTCCAAGAATAATTTTCTGATTAACACTTTCTTATAGCCACTTACACCGATTGCAGCGCCATTCTCTTGGAACTACTTAATTTTCACATCAATTACGGCAGCCATTCGCCACCAACTTTAAAAAATAGGCCCTAAAATTCACATATTTTATGTTACATAATAATCCTGAGGAGCACAAAGGCAAGATGACAATGAAGCTCTCATAACATTCCGTATCCTCTTCAAAGCATTGGAACATACACATCTGTATTCCAGCAATTCCCCACTCAACTCACTCAAGTCTGAATAACGCTTGTATACAAGGTCTGTAAAGGATACTTTTAATAATTGGTACGCTTTTAATACTTGTACTTTTAATAACCTTGGCTTGTATATACCTTCATTCACAGAATCTCTATCTTATTTTACTGATTTAAGAGCGTGTTGATGATAGTTCACTTCATCCAGCGATTGAAATGAATGGAACAGGCGATCAGGAGAGGATGAAACGGACAACGATATTAATTACTGTAAAAGTTTCTTAAGAGGTTCGACAGGTGCGGCTAAATTATGCAGAGAACAAACGGGATTCCGATGTTTCAATGATTCCAAAATCTTTCCACCAAAGATCAGAACTTATGGGTATCTTTAATTGCCCACCAGCCTGAATGGAGGAAAAGCATAAAATTAACGCAAAAATAACTTAAGGCGCTAGTAGCACCTTAATACCGTTCGATAAAAAAAAAATCACGGAATGGATGCCAATTTTTCGTATCAAAGGCATAAATAATAAACTATAGGAGTATTCCGTTCCACTTGCTTCGATATTCGGTAATAGTTTTAGTTGAGTGTCAAATCAATATTCCACTACCTTCGGTTTATGCCTCCCTGAAGTAATAGACACGAACATTAAAACCTACCGACGAAAACCGTGATCAAGAAAGAGACAATGACGCAGCGCTCTGATTATGATGTCACATTACGTCAACTTCCATCAAATCTAAAGCTCATTTTTCCATAGTCAATATGGAAAGTGATAACTTTACTAGTGTGTCTGGATTGTTAGAAGAATTGGGATGAGAATCGCTATCACAGCGTAGATTAAATTATAGGCTGAACCTCCTAAATAAATTTCGGGAAAAACATTTCTCTGACGACGTAAAAACATTCTATTAACCCCCTCGTAGTACGGAAGATTAGATCGCGCCAATAAAATTAGAGAGATAGATTGTAGAACCGATAGGTATAAAATGTCATTTTTTTCTGCGTACCATTCGGGACCATAACAGCTGTGATCGTCGTCATGAATAGTGCGAATAGAGACAATAGCTAGACAGTAGATCATTCTCTTTATATTTTCTACGTTCTTATTTATGCATGAAGTAAGTATTGATGTTCTTATTTATGCATGATATTTTGAATCTGTAGTAGTAGTCCTTGTACCCCTTGCATGTTGGAACGATTGACGATAGAATGTTTCTTGGTTAATAGATTTTTAATGGGCGCGTTGCATGTGTGGTACGCTGGTTTCAATTTAGTTTCGGTGTTCAGCCGTATAGTTCATGCATGCTTGGTGTGAAAGCACCCCCTGCCACGCACTCTTTGGATGGGTAGCAGGGTATGACGTAGATGTACATCTACATCTATGTAATACCCTGCGATCCACCACGAGGGTGTGTGGCAGGGGGTGAAGATCACCAAACATGCACTATTGCCATGCAACTAGGATATTTAACGGAAACATGCTAGATAACAGGGTCGCATGCAGCTAGATGGTTAGTACAGCGGCTCCCAAACTTTTCTGTCCTGGGACCCACCTCCGACCTGGAATATTTTTCGCGACCCAATATTACCCGGCGCCGGCGGGACAAAAGACAACAGACCCGTACAACATAGCGAAGTCTCTTCGCTTTCACATAAATAGTCTCGACTGACTATATAGTCTATGTTCACTTTATTATTTTTAACGTTTCTTATTGTTAGTTTAGCGTTAGAACATATTTGAAGAGAATTTTTGGGTAATTATTTAAGATTTAATTTTTACTTTAAAAGGCACCTTCCCAGCGCGACCCACCTAAATTGCTCCCGCGACCCACCAGTGGGTCGCGACCCATAGTTTGGGAACCGCTGGGTTAGTATCTACATAATACGAAAGGGAATATAGATGGATTTCAAGCTTTGCTGTCCTAAGAACGTCGCAATTGGACAAGCACTGGAAACCAAGACTAAGTTCATGCCAATGTTGAATTCTTGATATTTATTTTAACCAGCCTCATCATCGGTCGTTCAATTCTAAGATTGGTTGACTGCTGCCCTCCACCCTTTCCGATCTTTGTTGTTGATTGTTCCTCCTGGTATCTCTTCCTATGTACATACTTTCCTCTTTATTTGGTCCATGGACTTATCCCTGGGTCTTCCTCTGGGGACTTTCTCCTCTAACCAGTCTATAAGGATCAAAATACCCCCACATTGCGGTATTTTGCAAATTGCACCTCGAATGTACTCGTCTTTGATTGCACCCCCTCGGCAGGACGTCCAGACACCAACCAGCGAGGATTTGGACGAGGGGACATTCGTGTATACATGCGTCGCGGGTGAGGGACTCGGAATGGACTCCGAAGAAGGGGGAAGGTTTCAAGACGGGCGAGGGGAAGGGGAATGATTTCCGGGAAGCGATTGGGAACTTTCACCTAATCAACTCCACCTCGCTTTTGAAAGAGAGGCCTTCTCGGAGAGGCGATCGCTCATTTATCTCCATCGACCTCTCCCCCCCTCTTCCCCCTCTCCACACGAAAACCAACCAAACCCACACTCACTACAAACGTACCCAATCCTCCTCTTAAGCCGGGCTCAACCAATTAATTCCTCTTCCTTTTCGGCCCTTCATCAATTATTTCCCTCGGCCTCGTGGATGGCCCATCAGTCCCCCAATCTTCCCCCGACCAACCCCACTTCTCCGGAATCCCTCCCTCCCTCATACACGACCCGACAATTTTGTAACACTACTATGTTTATCACAACAACTTTTAACAAATCTAGCTGCCCTCCGCTGTATGCGATCTGTATCTGAAATTCGTTACAAGATCTTTTTTGCATTCCCAGCAGATTTGTCATTTTATCAGTCGATGCTCCTTTTGGGCGGCAAATGTTGCTTATAGTGGCGTATTTTTAGATTTAGTGACGTGGCGTTTGTTTAAAAACTTTAACTTTGCTCTACATATCTCCCGACTCATGGACTCAAAGCAGACTTACAATTTATTTCCAATATTTTAAATTCCACCATCGACTGCCCCGAATTGCTATCTTTCATCAATTTCAAAGGTCCATCCCGCCCCACCAGTTCTCACCCTTTACTCCACATATGCTTCCCGTTCCCAGACTTTCGTTTACTAAACGTTCTCTATTCTTTCGCCTCTCCTCTCTATTGAATTCCCTCCCTTCCCACATCGATCCTTTTGCACTTTCATCTTAATCCTTTATAAGCCTTTCTCTTTCGTATCTTTCACCTAAGTAGTTATTCCCCCATTTTTCTTTATTTAAAATATATTTCCAATATTTCTGCTTGTAACCTTTTGTTAAGTCTGCTTGTATATGCCCTTAAGTGTGTGTATTGTTACATGGCCACTATAAAATGGCACCATAGCTGTATGAGGTTTTCTCACTTTAAATAAAAACTATTAGAAATTGTATTCCTTGAGGCGAATGGTGAAGTAATTTAACAGGTGGATGATTTTGTATACTTAAGTGAGATGTATGCGAAAGATGGAAGAATAGATGAGGAGATAAAGAGATGTGCGAATGCTGGAAGGAAAGTGGTAGATGGCATGTGGAGCATATCAAGGAATGAGTGCTTGTCTAAGGAAGCGAAAATTGCCGTGTACAGAAGTGTACTTCTTCCTACTTTGCTATATGGTAGTGAAACATGGGTATGTCAAGATAGACATAAGAGTGGACTAAACGCCGTGGGTATGAGTTATCTGAGGAGTATTTGCGACAAAAGTAGGATGGATAGGGTCAGGAATGAGTGGGTTAAATGCTCCAGTAATGGACATATATATGAAAGGAATGTGCTTCGTTGGTTTAGCCATGTTGGGAGAATGGATGACAGTCGAATACCGAAACAGATATATAAGAGTGAAATGAATGGTGTGAGAGGTAGAGGTAGGCCAAGAAAGTTGAGGCTGAATGTGGTTGAGGAAATTCTTAGGAGGAGGAATATTAGGAGTCTTAAAAACAGGAGGGCATGTATGAAGCAGTGTATGGGGGTAAATGAGGCAAAAGAGGTTTGCAAGGATAGGTCAGTATGGAGGAAATTATTGAAGCAGAGTTAGGTGTACAATTATGTATTAATGAGTGAAACATTTTGACTGTGCCTACCCCGAAAGGGAACGGCGTGATGAGTATGTATGTATGTATTCCTTGACATCGCGAAATTAGGAGAGTTGGGAAACCGAAGCCGGACGAATGAATGGTCAGCGCTCGACGGCCGAAACGAGAACTAATCGGACAGCAAGGGAGCCTGCTTCGAGCTGCAGACGCCGAGTGCTGGCCTCTCCCAACCACCCCCTCTTCCTCCTTCGATATTCCCTCCTTTCGAGAGGACGGTCACCAATGAGTGCGGGATGAAGGCGTCCCACGGGAAGCGGCGGAGGGCAGTGCGTCGAGGCGCCAGCCAACGCACTCATATGAGGAGAAACGGTCCCAAGAGACACCTATCGCGTGGAAGGTGTGAGCTCCGAAGAAAGCGCATGAGGGAACGTTATAGTCTGTTCCACATTCAGTTGACAGGATCGGAATCTTACGGAGATTCGCTTCCTGCGTTAATCACCATTCATGTACATCTTACGGAGATTCGCTTCCTGCGTTAATCACCATTCATGTACATCGACATAACACCATATATATCATAACACTATCCACGACCATCGATATAACACTATACATCTACGTCATACACTGCAAGGCACCCAAAGGGTGTGTGGCAGGGGGTGCTTCCACACCAGGCATGCATGAATGATACGGTAGAATACCGAAATAAACGCCTATAAAACCTACTATAAAAACTACTATACTACTATAAAAAAACTACTATAAAAAACACCTATAAACGACTCATCTACGTCTTAGACTTAATCATTTAAGTTATGTTAACTCAAAACAAATGTATTTTCTGATGTCGTCACATCTTTTGAAGTCTAAAAAACTACTGTAGAGAAATTATTGTTATCGATTATGGATATAGACGGCAGAACGGATATATTAAATTGTCGTTTTTCTCGCAATCGATAAGACACCATAATGGCTGCCAATGAGACTCTGAAGTAGGTTGGTCGATAGGAATCATTCGAAACGTGACGTTTGCACTACATTGAAGGTTACTGCAGAAACAGGCATTAAGGCGCAAACCAACTAATCACCTACATTACAAGTCGATTTACCTGCTTCCAAGTCTCATTGGTAGCCACTATGATCTCTCATTGATCGCGGGAAGTCTCCATTCAATGTGGAGGTGAAATGTAGACCTGAGTGCCCGAATATTTAACTAAGTAATATTTCCGCATGTTTACTGTACATCTGATAGTGTTACAAGTTACCAATTCCATTTCCTACAGTAGTTTAAATACATTTTGCAGTGATCCAACGTATTTCCCACGTGGAAACCAGGTGATAATTTGGGAGTGTGTTTGGCAACAACACTTCCCATAAGGCTCATACTATCTAATGAATGAACATTCCATCGATAAGAAATGCAAGAAAAGGTGGCTGACAAACGAGGAAGAGCGTGGGCATGGCGGACGAGGAGAGGAAACTTCTGGTATGTAGTATGTGGTTGGAACGGGTGATTAGGGGTGACTGGATGATGACAGATTTGATCACGGGGAGAAGATATTGGTTAAATGTGGGAGAGAGGAAGATACAGGCTTCGTGATTGCGATGAAGAGCGGTGGAAAGCATGCCGAGATGATGAATCGTGCCAGGGGAACAAGGGCGTGCCACTGTGTGGAACAGAAAGGAGTAAAGGTAGATTTGCATGGGATGAGAAACACCTACACTAATTTTTTTACAGCCGCAGGTTCGTTTTATTACGCGATTTCGTCCTTCATCTCAACACAAGTCGCACCTCTCTTCATTCCACCCATAATGCCCACGCTCTTTCTTCTCATTTCCACGCGACCCAACTTCGTCCTCTCCTTCGCTGCCTTTAGCATCATTTGTCCAACATCATCTGCTCCAACCTAATCTGCCATACTCTCAATTTCATTAAGCACTTTCCCCTCCTCCGCTACCATGCCGAACACTTCTTCGTTTGTCTGCATTTCCGTCTATGGCACTTTCTACACTCTTCTTCCCACTGCTCATTTAATGTATCCGATGATCGAACATTTATATGCAAAAAAAGGTCGACTACACTGAAAAGGAAAATAATGTATCGTGTTGAAGAGGGGTTGACAAATTTTCGATATCGACGTAACATATCTATCATTGGAAACTTTTCATAGGCCTCTTAGCCCACTACTTTAACCCTCATTTTTGGAATTTATTCAATTTTACCCAATTTTAGTGTTTTAAACTTGCAGTATTAGATAACAGATAATTGCATCTGAGGTTAAATGTGAGGTCCTTATTGTGACTGTAATCGCGGAAGTGTCACTGACTGAATAGACAAAGTATTTCACCCGCGGCTAATCCTTCGGTTGACAGATGCCACATAAGTCACCCAAGCCGAATATACTTACTCGACGGGGTGCCGGGGAAAGTCGAGAGATTACGCACAAGCAGATTGATTCGTTAAAATGTCATAAAAAAGTGGGTCAAAGGAACAGATTGATTGCCGCAATGTATATTAATACTGAATGTGACTAACGATAACTAATAATGGCCAATACAGCACCATAATGACGACGGCATCATAAGAATTTAAATTAGGAAACAAATGAAAACTCACGTACATGGCAAACGGATGTTCTATGAGATAAATCTGGCCTGCGTTGACGTCTTCATAATCATGGGACGACCGCGGTGGAAAAAAATAAACAAATATTTTCCTTGCTCACCTTTTCACGAAGATGAAACGGGGACAAATTACCAAAAATATCAAAAGCCACTTGATGCTCAGGTCATGATTGCAGATAATGATGATAGTCCTCGTCCATCTTAGAAGTAAGAGTTTGACGTAAAAAAGAGAGAGCACAGAACCAATATAAACCCATCCATACTTTAAGACACATTATTCAATACACCTACCGGACAGTTTAATATCGATGGTGACCAACTATCTACCACAGCAAATAATCGATGAATAACCCTAACTAAGGTAGCCGGTGTATACATCCATAATGAAGACACATACAGTTTTCTTCCACGTAATTTTTGTATACGTTTTTCACCGTTTTACCGCATCCGTAGGATCAAAATATTTATTTTATTTTTGTGTATTGCCGTGATAGTTACGTGGTGAGGTGAATTAACTATTGCCTCAATAAAAATCGTGTGAAGAAGTATATACTAAGTAAGATGAACTTCCGTAAGGATACCAATGTAAAATACTACAACAAAGTGACACCCGACTTTTTAAGTAATTTCAAGTAGTCGCTACTTACGCTGGTTATAGTGCTACAATACTACCGGTACTGGCCGAAATATTCGCTTCCAATGGGCAACATTAGGACAACCTCAAACGTGGTTCGACAAAATCATGGATACAGCCGAGGGCGTTCGGGAACACTTGGTCGATCCGAACAAAGTCGATCGGTGACCGCCCGAAGATCTCGGCTCCGTGACGAAAGCCGAAGGGAGTGGAAGGCAATAAAAGGAATGGAAAACACGAATGGGAAAGGATGGGTGCGAGGAAATAGTAGGAATGCCCACACCTTTCACCCAAAGGACCGCCATTTATTTGCAATCGGATCTCTTTCGGAGAAAAAAAGAAAGAAGCCTTCAGACGGAAATAGCTTTTTAATCCCGGGCACTTTTACAACCGGTCAATCAATGGAAAGAAAAACCTTGGGACGGGCCAACCAACGGCCGCTTGCTTGCCCCCCCCCCCCTAGCCTCAGGTCCCCTAGGGCTGCGGTCCAACCAGCGAAGCAGCAGCCATCCCTGAAGGCCCAGTAAATAGGAAGACGACCCTTGGAGCATTTTCACTTACCCTCCCTCTCTATTGTCTTTCGCCCCGTTTGCATTACCACCGGAGCCAAATGATGGTTACCGTGGCGGCTCTAAACAGCTTAGCGTGCACGCTATTTCCCGTTCACTGCGCTAGTGAAGAGTGGCTAACAAAAACAAAAAACATTCTAAGCGGCAGCAGCAATGTTGTGGAAAGTGGAGTAAGAAGTGGAAGAAAGAACGCTAGATGAGGGAGGAGACGGATATTTCGTCGTCATGAAAAAACTGAGGGACCATCACGAATAAATTAATCTCGGTGCACGTATTGCCAGATTCGCCCATAGTCAAAATGTGTCGTAGCATTTGGACGGGCGCAATTTACGTCGGGAAAGAAAAATACATAATATGACCTTCACATGGATCCTCATCGTTTGTTTTCGTTGGTGTGGACTCAAGAATTTTTAAGAATCCACTCTATCCAAGAAAGCATTTTCAAATAAGAAGGAATTAATTTGGAAGGCAACATTCAACGGAGGGATGTACTTTCACGTCTTCATCTCACTTTACTGAAGTTGTTTATCTATCAAGCTATGTATCATTTCTCATTTCCTACGAAAAACTAAACCAAATCGCACAAGATACAGCTTTTGGTAAACAATTAGCATCATATTCTTCTTTCAAACGGTTGCCGTCATTTTATATATTTTTTATACTTACGTCTCATATTTAATATTTTTGATCATTGCATCATAAATTGGTAGTTTTTCTGTCCTTGGAATTATCAATTTATATGAGTAAATACCAAAAAATACAGGAAGATGGCCCTAAATGTCAGTTTCTACGAAAAAAATAAATTACACACTTAGAGATTAGTATTTAAAGGCAAATTCGATGCTTCTAACAACTTGCATTGAAAAGATAGCAAAGGTATGACACGAAATTTAAATCTGACAACAACACCACACTATCCAAGATTGTGGCCTAGAAACACATAAAAATATTCCACAGAGGGTGTGTGGAGCACACGTTTCGATCGCCGCCATGGAAACCACCGATCGAAAACGTCGGGCATCGGCGCCGCCGTGAATTATGACGCGAGTGGAAGGGGTTCACGATGGGCAAAAAAATGGAGCGCCGTAGCAGAGCGGCGTGCGACGGAGGCCCGACAGGTTTTTCAACGCATAAGAGCCCCCGAGGCGGCAGGGCGCGAGAACTTTCTTCTTCTTTCAGCTTCTTTTTGTACGCTTTATCTCTATCCTTGGCGACAAATGAGTGAGTCACGGAGAAAAGCGGGGAAACCATGGGAATGGGAATTCAAGAGTTGCAGGAGAACTACGAAGTTTATCGATCTCCAGGCTTCAATTTGCCAGACAGATGTGAAATATCTTCAGTGAAAGGATTCTCGTTAGAATCAGAGCAAAAAATATGGAAATCGGTTGACCCAAACAAAGGGAAAATTTCCAAGGAAAAAAGTTAACGTAGCACATAAGAGAAGAGAATAAGCTAGATTAAACCGTTCCCTAATTTGGATATGATTCTGGACAAATATGGCCTTGCCTTAAGCGACGTTACGAGAATTAGCTCATCAAAAGAGTTTTTTCATTAATGAAATGTCAGTTTATTAATTTTCGTCAAGTTCGTTATTATAAATTTCGTTTTTAAGTAGGTTAAAAAAAATAAGTTCATTAATGAAATAAAAAAACTGAGGGAGGAGTTATGAAATGGTTAACGAAGAAGATGATATGAAGCGGAGAATGGTAGTGGATTCTGGATCCAAGGAGAATAGTTCGAGATGACTGAAATCTGACGAGATTTGAGATCGGAAGAGGATAGACCGAATAATAAACAAACGAAGAATACCCACTTATAGAAGTGGGAGAATGGACGTTGCTTACGAAGAATCAAGGGGAGGCTAAGTAGCGAGACTAAGAAATTTATGAGGCGTAATGGGATGGCCAAGGCCTTTACGGACAAGAGAATGCTGGGGAAGAGGGGAGGTTAAGATGGAAACTGTGTAAACGATGAGAAGAGATCAAATGTACTCTTCACTGAAGAGAGAGGGAGAGATCAGGAGAAGAAAAAGTTAGACGTTAAGGTAATACTAGTGTCGTAATCCATCAAAACCTACCCAGAATAGTAGAGACATCCACCAAGGACATTTCTCGTAGACAAAATTTAACGATGCAAGTTTTTTTCACCTGTTATAGGGAATGCTTTCCATCTGTTACAGGGAATGGGAAACATTCGGCGCTGAACCTATTTTATTATACGGAGGAAGGTATAAAACGATAAGAAAAGCGATTTCCCGCAAGTAAGTAAACTCGATGCGTTCGTCTCATGCAAGTGATTTGATCGGTATCATTCCCAGAAACAAATTCGGTGATTGCAGGAATCCAAGTAAAGTTTTCGCCACTTGACAGACCAAGATGGCTCCAAACACAAGCACATACGCTTAGAATTTAGAAAATTTCAGACACCTGTTCACTTAATTTAATCTTTTCAATAATTCCAACTTCTGAATATACCAGTGACAACTATAAATTTGTCTAGTATGCACATTTGTATAACCCCTATGTATAATATATATGAGTACATTTGTACCAGAGGTCGAAATACTGCACCACTCAAGCGATAATGTAAACATATTATGACTTGCAGATAATTACGAAACCAACTTAATGTTATAATCCATCACGTACCTAAGTGATAATTCATTCCCTCGTTGCAAAGGAACCCAGTTACTTAACTACTGTTGGGATTGATCTTACCTGTAAAGAGATATGACTGCACATTAGTAATTTAAAAAACATAAAAGCACATAATGCAATAAATGTTTTCACAAAAATTATGTTTATTAACAGAGTATCCGGTTGTAAAAACGTTAAAAATTATTATTTTCCTTCAAACTTAATCAAAACTAGTGGTGACCTGATGGGGTAATTTATAATGGAAGGCAGAATACCAATATTTCTTACTTCTCACCTATTGCACCTTCTCCATTCTTCTCCGAATCCAAATCTCAAAGGCTACAGACTAACTGCAATCCACTTGACAATGAGTCTTGTGAGATCGTTTACGGTTGTTTGAGCGATATTTTTCCTTAATCTCTCAATGTAGACCATACTTGAATTTTATTTTTTTATCTCAGCTGAGTAAGAAGAAGGAAATATTTTTATATTAACGGTGCCACATTATTTTACTTCAATAATAATCCCCTGTAATCAATCAAACATTCAAGCTTCAGTCTTATATATGACTAATTTTTTCAAGCCGTACGGAGAAAAAAGACCACGTCGGAAGGTTTGTTTTTTGTGCTAGTTTCCGCAAAAATTGATTTATTTAAAAATGAAGGAGAAAGACAACAAGGCTCCCACTGTTTAATTTATCACGAGATCTAGGTGTTAAGAACTCTTCAATCTTTTTGCATAAAATCTCTCTGGAGTGCATGCCCTCTTAACATTTCCCTTGTAAAATGGCTGGTACTTGCAGGCAAATATGTCGAAATAGACCAATAAGGGACATATATTTTTGTACCTTTGGAAAGGTGAGATATTTTTCAATTTTCAATTCAATTTTTCAATTTCATTCATCAGATCACAATCATTTAACTCTCGGAGGAACGATATTTTATCGAACTACCTTAGTGTAACGACATTTTTGTGATTGGCACGGCGAATCTCGCCACAGTTTCTGTTCTACGAAATACTTTTTCCACGTTTAATGGCCAAGTTCTGCCTCCCCTCTCACCGAGGCAATATTTGCCCCCGGAGCACTTACGACGGAGACGACATCCCTCAAAACACTTGACATTAGCGTAACTGCTGTAAACGAACCAAGAACAACGACCACCATTACACATCCTGCACAATGTGCACCCTGCCATAGGGGTTGAAGACTGCAGTCGAAAAACTGCTGTGAAGAAAAAGCGTATGCTGCCGTTTTTTCTGTCGATCGCGGCGAAAGGGAGGAGAAAGCGTTGGCAATCGCCGTGCTTCGAGAGCATTGGAGGGTGAAAGGTGGGATAACTCCACCGTTGCATTAAAATGTTTACAGCTTCCCCGACTGCCCGTCTGACCGTGCCTGGAGAGTGGCGATGAAGTGGAACTGAGCACTGCTCCGCAGACTTTGTGTCCATTTAAATGACCGCAGGTTCCGCAACTAGTTAAGAGACGATCGTAAATGATAGGAGGACATAAGCGAGTGGATTGAAAGAGATTCACGGATATTAGAAGACCACCAGTTCGGACTATTTTCATTTCGGGATTCAATTTCGTTCGTCTCTCCAGCTTATCCTTCAAATGAAGACGGAAATGAAAGACGTACCGCACGCAGGGGAGAGACGGGTCGAGTAGCCCACACAATTTTCACAAGTATAAAATTTTCTTTCTGCTCAATTAGTGAACAGCATATTTAGGTAAAGACGCTCGCTCTTTACAACCCGTAGAGATGACTGTTGGGAAGATTGAGTAGGTTTAATGAAGGCCGTGATAAAGGCAAGGATGTTGGGTAAGCGGGGGAGGGAAATAAATAGCTTTACGAATGAGCGGGAAAAGAGAGAGGACGAGTGTAGAAATGAAGTAATCAGGTAATAGGGAAAGGAAACTACTGTGTATCAGGTAATAGGGAAAGGAAACTAAAGTAGGTCCTGGTAGGTTAAAAAAAGGTTACTACGGTTATTCCTCCTTCCATTTAAACCCACCTCGACCGGTGGGTTCAATGATTTTTAAGTAAGGTAAAGTTTCATATTTCCCTCTCCCCTGATGAATATGGCATGAAAAAACTGCGAAGGAAATGCGTAAGATGCTCGATATATTTTCATCAGATTGCCGAAAGATTCAAAACTGGATATTAAGTGAATGTTAAGCAGCTTCTATAGAGTCACTACACAAAAAAATCCATACCAAATACACTTTATTGTTGTATTATCAAGTCTTAGAGGGCAAGAAGAGAGGACTTAGGTAGTATCTTAAGTGAAAAGTAAGATAAAGAACTCGTCCCCATCTGCCCCAATTAAAACTCTGACTCCTGAGTTAATCACGAATTTGCAATTCTGAACAGAATACGCTTTGGAAGAAGCATAACTTCATTCGAACCCACAGCGCTTCTCCGACCATCCACATTTATAAAAACCAGTAGGCCTGAAAACCGTCCTTAAAAAAAAGAAGAAAGTACCAGGTGCTTGTAACCAGACGCGCCTTTGGGACCCACACCTCGAGTCTGGCTCTCATCCTCCTTCCCTTTTCATTTATTACGATGAAAACTCGGGAATGGGAGGGCGAGGGGGATGAAGAGGCGGAGGAGTGGGAGGGGAAGGAAGACCGAAGAGGGGAGAGAGAGAAAGAAGGGATAACGATAAGAAAAAAGAACTCCAAGAAGAATTAAGTCGCCTTCACAGGAGAATCACGGGGGAACAGGCTGTTCGATTTGAAGAGACACGGCTCCCGGGGACAGCTCGGCAGAATATATGTTAAGCAATAAAGGTCCTTTCCTCAGATTACCCCGTCCCATCTGAGACTCCCGAATCAAACCGCTTAACGACCGATAAAAATAAAATAAGAAAACGGTGACTTACAACCTCGTGTTGCAAGTGCTTTTCCCTTCAGCTCGCTGAACAGGGCCACCTTGTGGCCGAAATACGTGTATCCGACGCTCACCCTCGTTTGTCTTTGTGTTTATATTTTGACCACGCTCTTTTTGAGCGATTTCACCCATAAGTTGGGCCCGTCTGCATGTGTGTGAGTGATTTGAGTGCTTGTGAGTGTGATTGTGGTAATAACCAGGCATCCTCAGTAGGGTCCCATTAGCCCTATGAAGGATCTCAGGTTATAACCCAATGCATCCTTATCAGGGTCCCATTAGCCCTCGAAAAAAGATCCCAATTGGGTTGTGTGTGTGTCTGAGGTGGTCACTGGCGAGGAAGTAACATTCCCGTAAACCATCACAGGAGTGTATTCTGGTAGAGAGGCTGTGGTTGGCCCCTGCTGTGGAATCCCCATTCCCGCAAACCAACACAGCTACGCCTCCCTCTCTTTCCCTGGGACAGTCGCTCAGCGACACCCGCACAAGCAAACAAACAAACGAACTACTCTTGCACGGATTCGATATTCCACGAGACGTCCTCGTGAGGACGAATCACTGACAAAATGCACGTGAAAAAAATTGACTTAGTTAAATTTCCAATCATTGCATTTAACAAATGATGTGGTACGAAGTCACTCGCTCGGGTGTATATACACCAGGGTTGAAATTACATACATACCCATCACGCCGTTCCCTTCCGGGGTAGGCACAGTCAAAATGTTTCACTCATTAATACATAATTGTACACCTAACTCTGCTTCAATAATTTCCTCCATACTGACCTATCCTTGCAAACCTCTTTTGCCTCATTTACCCCCATACACTGTTTCATACACGCCCACCTGTTTTTAAAACTCCTAATATTCCTCCTCCTAAGAATTTCCTCAACCACATTCAGCCACAACTTTCTTGGCCTACCTCTACCTCTCACACCATTCATTCTACTATCATATATCTGTTTCGTTATTCGACTCTCATCCATTCCCTCAACATGTCCAAACCAACGAAGCACACTCCTTTCATACACGTCCATTACTGGAGAATTTAACCCACATTCATTCATGACCCACTCATTCCTGACCATCCTACTTTTGTCGCAAATACTCCTCAGATAACTCATACCCACGGCGTTTAGTCTACTCTTACGTCGATCCTGACATACCCATCGACCTGAAAAAATCATTTGACTAGACCAGGACTCGAACCCGGACCTCCCAATTGCCGGTCAGGTGTGTTAACCAGTTTAACCACCAAGCCATCTTCATTCAACGCGAATTTCAAGGTTTTTTTTGCGAACTAGATGTTCTGGCCTCGAGTCTGCATTGTAGCACACGAGACGAAGTGGTGCTTACAAAGCAACTGTCGCGGTGGATAAACCCAACATTGTCGTAATAAAAACGTCGAAAGTGACAAATTTCCAAATTGAAATTCGCCTTGAAGGAAGATTGCTTGGTGATGTAACTGGCTAACACACCTGACCGGCAATTGGGAGATCCGGGTTCGAATTCCGGTCAAGTCAAATGATTTTTTCATTGCGAATTTCAACCGTGGTGTTGACCTTGTTACTTTCCCATGTATGTATCACCATTCAGAACAATCACATGATAACGTCACTCTGAGAGGCATAGGGTGCTAGCTAGGCTATTTGAAGCAATATAAGGTGGATTACTGGTAAAGTCGGTAGCATCTGATAATTACCAGGCGCTATTCAATGATTATAAAGCCAGTTTTACTCAGGTTACGAACTTGCACAATTTGATACAGCATTTTTTTCTCAGTCTGGCGTGCAATAACAATTGCAGATAGAGCAAGGACTATTTGGGCATCTTTCTTTTGTACATTCTTGCATTTAATCGCTTTGTAGGATAAAATTTGAAATTGACGGTCGTGCTTACATCAGCCTGTGCAATTACGTGCACCGTGTAAAACGGGCTTAGGTATTGCAGACGTTGGTAGACGCGTTAGAAAATCAGTGCGGGAATCAGTGACAGTGATAAATTGCCAAAATAAAACTAAATTAATCTATTTTTCTAAGACAAAGTGAGGATGGCAGGAACTGCATCAAATGGAGAACTTCTGTTACTCGCATAACGCGTTGAAATAAATAGTCACGTTAGTAAAGATATTAGAAAAAGATCGGAGTAAGTAAAGGTGGCCTATATTAATTAGTGGAAAGTAATCACGGGGACCCGTACAAATTTCTGAAGAAAAGGCTAACGACGGCGGAGAGGAAGACGAACGAGGCTGTGCTCGGCATGGCGAGTGCGGTGAGAAGACTAAAGGAGGAGATTAGGAGGAGGCAGAATAGGTAGTTGGTGAATGTGATGAGAGGCGAAGTGAAAGTGAGGGCCGTGAAGAAGAGGGGAGGTTGAGTGCGGACATGAGACAGTAAAGGGGAGGAGTGGAAAGAGCAAATGCAATGAGGTGCGTTGGGATTGTAGAAGCAGCGATCGAGGGGAAGATGGTGAGCAATGGGAGAAGGGAACGGAAGATTAAAGGTTTTATTGATGGCGCGAAGAGAGGTTGGAAGGATGCCAAGCCGAAGAAACAGCATGAAGAAGTGGGTGTCGGCGGTGGCAGCACTTTTATATCCTTCCAAACCTACCTTAATCGGCAGTCTACCGTCAATAAAATAACAATCTTCGGATCTTCGGGAAATTCGAATGGATCGCTAAAACATTGAAGTTCCTCGGGTGTCCCACCGGGTAATGGGCCTCATAACTAGAAACGCATCGAAGAGCGACTCGCTCTCCACCTTCGGGGCTTTTGAATGCCATCAAATTTCGCCGCGAAGACGAACCCCTTCATGCGGCGGAGCACCTAAGATACTTTTCTGCGCGAGATTCACAGGGAAAACCTTAGATCTTTGACTACTGAAACCTTAGCAGCATCACCTTCCTCTCATTTCCACCCCCTTTAAAGAGCGGTTGACACAACAGGCGTGGCCACCAAGCGCTCACAAACACATTCGGTGTCACCGGGTCCAGGCCATCACATCACACGCCCCGCAACCCTTCCCACCCGATCTCCTCGCCCCCCCCCAAAAAAAACCTGACGCGGCCAGTCTTTTTCGAAGACGCCTTTTCCCGTCTCCGTTTCGTTCCAACCACACAGTTGTGGCCCACCCCATGTCCCCGAGAGTCCCTCCGGTCTTTATTGCCCAACTTTTGCTGGATATTACGCTCCTAAATTTTTATCTCGACACATCTCAGCTCCTCCATCTCGAATCGAGGCCGTTTCGACCGAGATGGACGATTATTATGGCGCTCAATTTAGCTCCGATCGAAACGGCTTACTTCAGCCGACGACTTTTTTTTTCGAAAATATCTCGACTCGAGGAGTAAACTCCTTAAGAACTTTTAATGCTAATTTAGCACCTTGGGGTTTCTGCTAGTCGGCCTTGTGAGCCAGTTGGGAGAAAAAGTCTAAAGAACTGTAATCTTGATTTAACTCTTATTCGGGGATAAAAAAATAATAAAATAAGTCAAGGAGAAAATTAATCCTCGGAAATCCTCTCGTCGATAGCATAAATGCCTCCGCGGTCAGCCAGATTAGTATGATAACTCTTGCGAGACGTAAAGATTGGAATTCCAAACGCAAACATGAGGTCTGTGATGACTAAATAGTGATATTTGCAAGGACATCAAAGCGATTTTAGCTTAAAATGTTTTTGGGAGTCAACGTACTTCTCAATAAAAAAATAATTCCGATATTACGTTTTATTGAGTAAAATTAAGCCTAAAAAGGTCATATAAATGGAACAAAATAATATGCATCCTATGATAAACTACGATTAATGAAAAGCTGCATTCTTTACTGTCGTTGATGACCGGATGGAGTACAAATATTTCTGACACCGATTAGTTAGGTATGTACATATATCACTTAATTTCTTCAGTAATAAAAGACAAACGTGATTTATATCGAAATTTAAACAAGTATGACCATTTCATAGATGAATCGGGCGAATGAAAAGTAAAACTAAAGCATCTTGGCTTCTCCCGCTAAACTGAAGTAAGTTTTCTCATAAATAGACTATAGCATACCTATCCTTATTTGAAAATTAAGCCTGAATCACACGATACTTGACCATGTATAAGTCCAAGGATACTAGCGAGTATTGGCGATGATGCAGGCTTTCTAGTATGCTTGGTCTGTAACACACGATACTTGACCTTACACAAGTCCTAGTATGCTAGCTAGCATCCTCGGACTTGTACAAGGTCAAGTATCGTGTGATTCAGGTTTTAGGTACACTGTTAAAATTAGCAAAGAAAATTCCGTCAAAATATTAACACATCATAGCTGGGATTATAATGAAACATGCACTCGGAAGAAGTACGTACCTAAAAAATAAATACTTCCCAGAGGTGTCGTGAAGGGATATGGCTTGAACGTCGTGTCTTATCGTTCACTCGACATCTCTCAAGAACGTGTTTAAGTCTTGGGCTTTCCCACTCTCCACGGCCAAAATGGCACCGACCGATTGTATACATACATACTTCAACCTCAACCAAATTTAAACATTCTACATTGCATGCGCTCATCTCGAGAGGAGTACTTTTTTCTTTATCTAAGGAACAAGTTTGAGACAGCGCCCGTGAGTAGACAATCCCATTGCCGCTCCAACTCTAATGTAATGCCGAATGGAAGGTAGAAATAGGAAAGAAAACAAGTGAAAGAAGAGGATCGATCATGAACAAGCAGTTACATTTTTTCATCCTATTCACCGGCTTATCATACGCACGGGCGCGTGAGACGCACCCTATTTGGCCAAAGAGTTGGAGGAAATCAAAAACAATTTTTCGTTATGACGACAGTGAAAAGCAACCTCGAATCAAATGATTTGAAAAAAAATGGAGAGTCAAACGGTTAGTCATTGGAATTCTGTTCGCGAAATAATGTTGCACATGCATTTAGGAACCTTGCGAGAGAGCAAGACAATTTTAAGGCGAATTTTCATTTGATATTTTTGCGATGGTGTGAACGTTTGATTGCGATGGGCTTTGAAAATTGGAATAAAGAACCAATCAGCGGGCGGCTGGAGAGCTAATTTCAGGGCCAACAATGAAGTGAGGAAGCAGGCAAATGGTCGTAGGCAGAGTCACTAAAGCCCCCCTCCCACGCTAAATCACTTCAGAATTGTCATTGCTACTGCGGCCTTCGCATAGTCAATAATCCGAAGATTTGTTTGCTGCGACTACACTCTTCTCTTAGCTCACTGCATCATTCCACTATATTCCTTCAGTTTAATGCCCTGCATAAGTCACCTGATATATTGCATTCTTATACTTCCTCAGCAATGCTTTCCATTAATTTCTCCACTTAATATTTCTTTTGATAAGCTGTTGAACCACGAAAGGTGTCCAATGAGTTTGTCACTTCTTCTCCTTTGAGTCTTCTTCATGCCTCTCTTCTCCCCAATTCCTCCGCGTAGCACTTCTATCTTGGTGGTTCTTTCACCGTTCATTTCACCCACATCATACCCTTCGGCAGTTGTGGGAGCGGAGGATGTAGAAAGGGCGGAGGTCGGAAACGAAGACAAACGAGGAAGTGCTTCGTATGTTGGGCTAGGAAAGGAAGCTTTGGGATGAAATCATGAGGAGGAATGGGATGTGGCCGGAAGGGACATTGCTTGGCGATGGGTTGCTCAAAGCCTTGATAATGGGAAGGATAGAGGGTACGTAGGGAAGATAAAGAAATATAATAGGTTTTATGGAAGGGAGGAAGAAGAATAGGAAATTTGTTGAATGAAGAAAGTAATATAAGGTGCAAATACTTCTCTCCTATTGAAGACATTAAGAGAATTTAACCTAACCTTGCCAGTAGATTTATCTTTAAAAGAAACTTACATAGCTATCGTCGATTTGGAAAAGGCTCTTGACCATGTTGACTGCAGACTCCTGTACCAAGCAATGTGCAAAATAGGTTTGGATTGGGGAGACAAAATATTGATTTTAAACCTCTACAAAAACCAAAGTATGGAAATAGAAGTCAGTGGTACCAAGAAAGAAGCAAAAATAAGAAGAAGTGTGAGACAAGGTTGCCCCATATCGCCTTACTTGTTTAACCTATACATAGAAGAAGCAATGTCGGAAATGAAAACAAAGACAAGAGGAATTAAAATAAATGGCAAACAAATTCATTGCATTCGATTTGCAGACGACATAGCTTTAGTAGCTGACTCAGAGAAGGAATTAAGTCGAATATTTAAAATTCTAAAAAATATTTTATTAAAACTGAAACTTAAAGCAAAAACACCAAGAGAACAAAAATCATGGTGGTAGAAAGAAAGAGAAGTGGAAAGATAACGAATATACGTAGAGACTGAGTGAGACTGGAGGAAGTGAGACTTCTGCTACTTGGGTAGCATATTAGAGAATCATAACAACTGCTCTTCTGAGGTCAAAAGAAGAATAACGTTAGCCAAGAAAGCCTTTCAATTAAAGAAAAGTCTCCTAGTAAATAACAGCATTAGTATTGAAACTAGGAAGAAATTCCTGAAAAGCTTTATATGGAGTGTGCTAAAATATGAATGCGAGACATGGACACTAAAGAAGAGTGAAATGACCAAACTTGAAGATGCAGAAATGTGGTTTTGGAGGAGGGTTACAAAAACTAGGTGGACCGACAGGAAAACTAATGAGCAAGTATTAAATGAAGTACATACAGAAAGAGAACTATTGGATACAATTAAAACAAAAAAGCAAATCTCATCGGACGCTTACTCAGGCACGACAACTTCATACAAAATACTATGGAAGAAAAAATTTTTGGCAAATTATGAAATTTTGGACGACCGAGAACTTCGTACCTAAAAGTATTGGCGATGGGATGCACCTCGTACAACGAAATGAAGAGAAAGGCTGAAAAAAGAGATTGTTGGAAGTCGTGGCTGCAATAACAAGGATAAGCTTTAGAAGAGAAGAAGACCAGTAGATTATTGAACTGAACAGTAATCCTTCGATTACACCAAGACTCCGCTGCTTCCAATCTCTTTTGTTCTGCTGTTTGATTTCATTCACCGCATTTGATTCCGTCGAGTGTGGCAGGGGAAGTATATACCTACAAGTGAATAGTATGCGCAAGGGAAGGATGGGGACGGGAGAGGGGCGATGGATGAATGGGATGTTTGGAAGGAGAGAGACGGACGTGGGGAATATCGTGGAGGGATTATATGGGGACGAGATCTTGTGAAGATTGCCGCGAGGCCAGAATGAGAAAATGCTTCCCCATTCCCGGCCGTGGCCAACAAAACCCATCCTCAGCCTTATCGAACCCCGTGTACAACGCAAACTACTCCGGCGCGGAGTTTGATTGATTGTCAATTTCCTTTTATCTGCCTGAGACTCGCCTCCTACCCCCCCCCCCTCCAAACCTCTTGAGGGGAAACACGACCGAGATGATGCGGGTCCTTCTCCTCCCATTTCTTATTCTATAAAGGACATTCGGACGGAGCATTATGTGAGAAGCTCATCACCTTCGGGGACAGACGGGATTTGGCGCATTAAGATCAGGGGCGGTCATAAAACTGGACGTGTATATACATGTATAAGAGAGACACCTTGAGTAATAGCTACAGACGAAAAGATTCATTGTGAAAGATTTCCGATGAATAACAAGGGCCCAGAAGGCTTTGGGTCTGTCGGCTATTCCATTCCATTCGAACAATGGCGGTGCCTGCTGAGAGTTTTTTTTTTAATTCAGCGGGATCATAAACATGCGTGGGATCCCTACCTTGATTCAAAATCACCATCGCCATTAGTTGTCCAACATTTTATTATTCTAAGCCAAAATATGTTATTTTAATTTGATCTAGTAATTTTAATTTATGAGAGACGTTGAAATGAAAACTCACGAAGAAATGGAGCGGTGATATGAAATAAGAGGGGAGTAGAAAGCTGAGTCCAGCTGACTTCGGATTGATGACGGCTGATAATGATGAAGAATTTTACTTTCACTGCATTAAATATCATTCAGAATTACTGCAGAGAAATTGGACAAAAAGACATATACTTTTTTGAAACACAATGAAACAACAAATCACTTTTAACACTTGCAATTTCAGAATGTTCAACTAATTACAATGATGACAGTAATTATTCGTGAAATTAATTCGTGTCTTGTTTGAGATTTAAGCGAGGTCTAAGGTAAAAAAAAGAAGTAAGAGGAAAGGAGATGACTCTTGCTATAAAAATGACAGTGAAGTATGATTCAGCAATAGTTCAGCGTTGGGAAATCAAAAATCAAGAACTCAAGCAGTCTACCTCTTTTTCAGTTCCAAACGGCCATAGCCAAGTCATATTTCCCATGAAGTTTTCTCACATGGCACAAGCATTATTCACAACTTTACTTTCCAGATTCGAGACTAAGGTAACATGTAAGTATCATATGTTAAACATCATAATGATACACTACGATTCGAATCTCTTCGATTTTTGAATTCCCTCATCTCTTTTTCCAGTGAGGATTGGATCAACGCCAGTAAAACGAATATCATGGAAAAGTATTCATGTGGAATGAGCAGTCATACTGCAAGGATATCGTCGGCCCCGGTGGCGGCGGGGTAAAAGTCCTCGCCTGCCAACTCGAGGGTCGCGGGTTCGAGTCCCGCCTGGGTAAAATATTTTCTCCCCAGGACATGGGTGTTTGTGTCTCGTGCGTTGTTACTGTAATTCACCCGACGTAATTTGGCCCATTGTGCTGTATTCGGGGTAGTGAAGATAAATAAATAAATAAAGATGTACTGGAAAATATTACGAAAACTTTGGGCACCAACAGATCAACTGTAAAAAAAAGGTGAAGAGAAAGGCTGCCCGTAGCATTTTACTTCAAATTTCCATATGGTATAGAACCTACAATTAGGATCTGTATTTACGGTACAATAATAAATCGCCCCTTAAACGAGGATTCAAAGTAGTTTAAAAGAAAACTGTTAGACAAAGTAGTGAATTAAATGGCGCTAGCCTTCACCTTTAAAAAGTATATCAAAGATGCACATGAAAGTTGACATTCAATGTTTCCAGTCCTGATGATTCCGGTAATACTGCAAACAAATAATCTAAATCAAAGTATTGTAAAAATGTACTATAGAGTTAAAGAAACTACAAAAAATTGAAAATAAGACATTGGGATAAGAAATTTTCCTTCTTACTACAGTGCACTCAATATTAGCATTTATCAACAAAAGTAGGACTCTCTAGACATGAATGCAAGATGGTACTCCATTACTATAACACGAAGCACACGAACATTTACGCCATTTTAAAGAAAATATGAAAAATAGGTAAACAATACCTTCGAACAGGATGGAATAGACATTTCTGTTAGATATTATTGCAGGCGATATTTGCTTTTCTTAAAAGGATCAAATTGCTTCTCTCAGAAATGGCTAGGGCTTGTCACATGCGCAGAATGGTAATCTCATCAAAACATCTATTCCCAAAGAGAAAAATATACAACTCGTCATTCCCCATATTGTTGCGTTTACGAGACGGAGTATGAGGGATAGAGAAGAATGCTCAACTCACCATTCTCCATATTATTGGCAGAACAAAGCAGCTACACCTACGCAGCATCTCTTGATGCTTCCCTTCGCTAGCATCCATACTTTCTGGAGCGCTTCATAAAGGATACGCGAGGAGGGGAGAGGCTCCTTCGATATTTTATGTGAAGCAGGCGAAGGTCGGCGAGGAAGCACAGAAACCGGTGTTGTCTTCCAGTGAAAATGGTACCGTAAAAGATACGATTGCATTCTTTCTCGACGGGATCACTCCGGGCGGCCTCCATCTGAGCACAGCTGCCATTCCCCCTCAGACTTGTATCCGCTCCCACCGAATATGACGACAGAACAATACGAATTTCAAAATGCCACCACGGCATCAAAATACCATCCACATGCATCGAAAGTAATGACTACTTGAAATCCCAGATCCAGTCGCGCCAGAGAAACAGAGATTTTGCTTTCTCTGTTAAGCAGTAAATGGAGATAAATATTGCAGGAAGGTAAAGTAATCGAAAGCCCACGTTTACATTTGACGCGAGCATATATTTTTGTACGGGAAAAATTTTCAGCCGGGTTTTTCTGGGATCACCAATAGAATCTAAATTTCATATCAATTGCCATAAAATGACATAGAATTGCCTTTGGCGTTTCCCAAACACTCTGGAAGGGATATTAAGCCCCTTTCACTCCATCTCGTAAACGCAAAGTAAAAAATTTAGAATAGTCTCTTCAAATTATATTCAAGCTGCTTCTACGGCGGGTACTTAGGTATATTCCATTGGAAGAAACCACACCGTCAAAATAATACATTCCTGGCTATAGCAGTGGACCATTTTATGGATATTCGTGCATAATTCGGAATATTCATCCTCCATTCTGCCAACGTCTGGAAAAGACGAAGCCCAATCGGACGAGAAGTCGTAACACGGCTGAACTGAATTGCAGAAATAATTTATATATCCTCGCAACTTTTGCGTAGAATATAGGCTGAGACAAAATGCGCCCCTATTTCAAAGCAGAAATAAGCAATTGGAATTTTCAAACTTAAGTTACAAAAACTAGATATATTTTTACTTATCGTACGTACATAAATATTTTGATAAGCTGCTCTTTACATTTACTTCAAATGAAAATACATTAATTTTATCTTATCAATTCTCCTCTTCACTAGGCAAATATTGAGGTTTCTATTTCTTTATATTCCTCGCATCAATTATATTTCCTAAGTTAGAAAGATATCGGACATCTGACTTTTCACCCCTGAACTAAATAAAAATAACGCAAATCACTACCAGGGTTGAATTCGTAACATCTATGTAATATAAATTTCTCCGCAAATTTACTTTCATCGCAGTAATTGTTTTATACTTTAATGATTTATGATCATTTAAAAAAGGTGAACCCAAAAAGTTAACTTGGCTCATTTACGTGACGGACAGCTTTCCGGAAGTCGAGTAAATGGCAATATTACCGCTCTTGTCACAGAATCACGACCGCGCCCAGGACACGATTTTGCCGCTCCCTTAAAATCCCTTCACCTCCAAAACGGTGCCAACTGCATCCAAAGGTGCAGTCGTGGGCGATCGAATTGAGCGAGCACCATCAAGAAGCACACATTAAATCTCCCACTCGCTCCCGATGCAATACTGGATCTTATCTCTACGTTCGTGGAAGGCAGACGTGAGTATAGAGCCATCGCGAAGACATCGGGGTATAACCGCAGTGGACGACAACGCAAGTGGTCTGGCTTTTTTTTCTTATTCCGTTGGCTCGACTGCCTGGAATGACGGGTTGTTTACATAAAAAGCACGTAAATTGTCACAATCACCTCGCGGTAGCCAAGGCAGTGATCTTTAAAATGAAAAAATATTAAATCTACTGTTGGTCCGATAAAAGCCGGCCGATACTGATACTCGCGGTTGGTGAAGATATCGGACGTCCCGATATTCAAAGAAAAATCGGCGTAAACGAGGGTAATGTTGTTATTTTGGGAGGGACTGAAGGAATTAAACGCTTTCAGGGATAAAATATACCAAAACAATTTAGCCACATCTAGGATACGGAGATTCCGAATGCATTTCATCAGCAGTGCTAGAGGTAAAGTTTGATCTATTTTTTATTTTAATTATTGCGGGAAATTTTCTACCCATCAGTTAACTTTCAAAGCTTTGCTATTACGGTTATTAGTCAAAGCGGTACTTGAGAGTAAGTACCTGCTCGAAGAAAATTGTACGATGAAAATAATAAAATACAGGGAAGACATTGCATTGCACACTATTCTCAAGCATATAGGATCATACGAGAGTGTGCAAGAAAGCATAGAAGGAGAAGCGATATACTTAAGAGAAAGATGCAGAAGAGATTGTTCGGTAAGCTTGAGACGAGGAGGAGGTGAATGGAAATGCTGATCATTTATAAATATCTAAATAACATGATTAGTGAAAAAATCCTTAGAGAAATTTCCAGGTCTAACTATCTTGGATACGAAATTCCCAAAGAAGACACCAAAATATCGAAAATCAACTCGAGTTCAAACGAAATTGTGGGAAAATTCATAAAACCTTTTGAAATGTAAAACAAGAAAAGGAACTAAATTCAAATTTTACAAAGTAACGGCAGTTCCGCTTGTACGGGACTAGACAGACATAAAATCACATCAAATGAAATGAAAGTACGATAAGTAATATACGTTCGTTCATTGGCAGACAGGATAAAAAATGAAACTATCAGACAAAGTTTAAACATTTTTGGAGAGAAGAAAAAATAACAATGATAAACAAACGGGGAGACCTAGCAGGAGGAATGCAATAGAACAGACTCTGTCGAATTGTTTTAAAATAAGTTTAGTAGAAATCGCAGAACTTTTTTATCAAGGCTGCCATACATCTAGGAATAGTCTACGTAGCCTAGTCCATAAAATGATGGTAAAATGCTTAGATACTATGCTGAATGAATACTTGCGCGGGATTAGTAGTACCTAAATTTTTCTAGAAGACTATCGATATCGATATTATAAAAACAGTATCGGGTCAGCCTCTACGATTCTCAAGAGAGATCAGAGTATTACTTCCATGTCTATGTTACTTATGTATGGCAGTATATTTCACTCTCTTCCCAACATTCGCTTGTTTTCCTCACTCCCTCCTCCGATGCGTAATCTCTGGACAATAATTTGCGCTCGGGAAAGTCCCGAGTGGGCGACGTTTCCATTACTCAAGTTGGCGCAATTAGAAGTCCGCGGAGGTGGACCGATGCCCGGAGATAAGGGATTAATAATTTAAGGCAAGGCGGCCACTACAAAAAACAAAAAAGAATTATCTCAGACGGGGTCAATTCGAGAAACAATCCCAAGCGTGAGGTATGAAATGAAATAAAGCTCTAAACAATGACAAATAGAGCCCTGAGAGATTAAGGGTTGAAAGGGAAAAGGAATAAAGGGCAGGGTAAAGTGCTAGAGAAAATAATTTACAGTTCAATTCACTAGTGCGCGTTCTCCCTCTGCGGCTACGCATATTTCAATATGGATATTCTCATCGTAAAAATGGTAGTTCGGAGAACAAGCAATCGCTTCCATTCTTAGGAATATATAGTGACTGTTTTCGTGACTGAGGTTAAATATTGCGAAGCCACTGCCACCATTAATTGAAAGAAGAGGGTAACGGCCGACATCTTGAAATCAAATTGACTGAATTGCTGAATTTTAAACTAAGAATTAAACAGTAAGTATGCAATAAATCAATTTACCACAGCATAATAACGACAGGGACTTTAATTGACTCATACACGAACTTTATCGCAAGAAAAATATGCCCCGACATAAATTCACGATGAGAATGCATTGTCATCATGTTTTTGGTACCAACATTTCATTGGCTTTTTAAAAATAATTGCTGCAGTATATAAAATAACATACGTAGCTAATCATTATCTTTAGGTCCTAAATACACATATGATCTTTACACGAGATAATACGTTTGTGGTTTCTAAGAAAATGTTTGCCTCGCGTGAAAAAAAGTCCTTTCTGTTGAACGATTTCTCCCCGCTAATCTCCCCTCCATCCTCGCCAGCGGTGCACTCCACGTCCTCTCTAATACAATGCAGGATGCACCCATCTCATTTTCACCACTTTTCCACGGCCTTCTCCATCAACACCCTCTGCCCACTCCCCAGAACTCTCGCCCTCTCATCCATATCCCAAACCCCACGACCGCTCGCTCCCCTGGAAGGGGGCCATAACTTTTTAACCATCACTCCTTTTCCGAGGAAGAAAACACCACGCTCGACCCGACCCACCACTCCCACTCCGAGCCTCAAATGCGTGCGTTCGACGACGGCAAAAGCAAAGGCCACACACACAACAAGACCGGTATAGTGTGCGTTGTTGGACACACGCGTGCATTGAGTTAGCGCGGGCAACACCTTCTTCGATTGAACCAACCCATTTCTCCCACCCCTCACCGCGTGCAATTAGGGTGTACCGCGCGTCCGAGGCTTGTCTCGTATATTGTTCCCATTATCTATCCCCACGGCCTCCCACTCGTCTCCCCGACCATCTTGCACCTCATCACCGCGCCTTTTTATCGCTCCGCTGCAGCACACTCCCCCGTCCGGCTATTCTTCTTCTTCTCTTCTCCGATCGCCTTCCAGCCAGTCCTTCCTCCCTCCCTCATTGACCCCTCCCTCCCTCGCTCGCTCGCCGATAACCAAGTCCTAATTCGAGCCGCACCATTACATCCTGGCCCCTCCGCTCCCAACAATGGTATCCCCATTCTCACCCTCCAATCTCTCTGCTCCCCTTGACACCCTGTTTCCCCTTCCTCTCACCTCTCGAGTTTCCCATTCTATGGGATCGCGCCGTCCAGCATCTCACACGTTACGGAATCATTTTGATCAGAGGTGATCAACCAGCTGACCAGACTTTGGAAGATTTTTAACTCACTTGCTCAGCGCTTAAGCACTGAGCGCAAGGAAAACCTCTCATGCCATACCATTTCAAACAGCCATAATGCATCAAAATATAAGATAAATTCCTATCTGAATTCCATGTCTATAAATTTTCAACCATATTTACATTGACACTTGTTTACTTATAGCATACATAAAAATACAGTATGGAGGGTGTAAACGGATGTGGATAATTACTGTTATGAGAAAACTAATAAAATAAAATTTGGATTATAAAAGGACAACCGCTCATATGAAATTTTATTTTGTGACCTACTACTTCCAACTTTAAAATCAGGTAAAAATATTGAATAAGTATACTCTTTCCGGATGGGTCACTGAATGTCTATATGTATACATACATTTTTTCAACAACGGCGAAGACAAGAATTCTAGGTTGGCTGGAGCGGGTAGGTAATTCAATCCTATGGAATAGACTAGAAGAGAATAAAGCAACGGATTCGCTTTTATTATTCGGTTGATATACCGGTTAGGTAATGTTTTAATAGAAAGGCGTAATATTTAGCCTTTTCCTAGAGAAAAGGCGCGTCCCGTAACTGGATAACATTCTTCACCTTGACATTCGTCCGATTCCATACGCCGATTACCCTTTTCTCCATTTTCTCTCTCTCTCCTATGGCGCTACAGCCCAAGTTTGGGCCCTGGCCTCCTTCAACTCTGCATCTGCATCTGCAAATCTGCATCCATGCTATTTTGTCAGTTGCCGCTCTCCTCCAGAGTCGTAGTCTTAGGAGATTCCGTGTGTCAGCCTGTACTTCATCTTCCCAGCGTTTACGTGGTTTTCCTACTGGTCTTTTACCGTACATTCGGCTGTCTAACGTTCTCTTTGGTATCCTTTTGTCATCCATTCAAGCCACATGCCCGGCTCACTGCAATCGCTGTAGTCGGATGTATTTTGACAGAGGGGGTTCTCTAAAAATACCATATAACTCATGGTTGAATATGATTCTCCAGATATTGTTTTCCTGAATGGGTCCTAAAATATTTCTAAGCACTTTCCTTTCAAATCGATCGAGTATGCTTTTCGTCTTCTCTGTCACACTCCAAGCTTCACATCCATAAGTTTCAATGGGTCTTATAATTGTCTTGTATATTTTTAGCTTGATTTTACGATGGGCATTTTTTTATCTAAGTACATGTGACATCGCAAAGTACGCTTTATTGGCTAGTGTTATTCTTCTCAGGACTTCTCCCTCTTCTGTGCCATCTGCATTTAATTCCACCCCTAAGTATATAATTCGGTCCACTGACTCAATGGGGTCATCTAGCATTATCTGTGAGCCCCTGTTCCCTCTTTTCTGTAGTAGAATTTTGGTTTTTGATGTATTAATCTCAAGGCCAATGCTCTTAGCATGGTTTTTTTATTTGTAGATAGGTTTGCTGTGCCTCTACTGCTCTTCGGCTCATAACATTAATATCACACTGAGAAAAAACTCTGGTTGTACAGCTGTAATTCTAGCTTTATAGCCAGAATATCTAGCAGTATATGGGACAGCTAGACGTGTAGCTATACAGTGAGAAATTTCTAGCAGAGCCATCTACCCGTCTAAATAGATATTTCTAGGAAGACGGCAATACGGTATAGCAATCCAGCCATATGGAGTAGCTAACCAATTGCTTCGCATATAACACCAGCTAGGCAGATTAGCCACTAGCTAGATATATTGCCGATAATCTGTTAAATTTCTAGCTGGTCTACGGTATATTACGAATATGTATGTATTTATACATAAAATACTTCTTCAGAAAAAATAACTTTCCTGTGCATCACAAAAATGGAAGTAGTATATGCGATGTCGAATAAATCTGAAAGCATTACACTTGGCTGCATACTGGATAATTTTGAACAAGTTTAATCACATGAAATGAAAAATATCTCAATACTGGAATGAAAAATATTTTACCTAACGCATGCTACTAACTTATTTAATACGTTTTGCTTAAAAATTTCTTCCGTGGAAGAGTTCTAGTAGGAAATAATAAAAAACATTTCGCAGTTGATACTTACCGTCAAACATAGACCCGTACGGCCGTATCCATAGATTTCAGCAAAAAGGTGCTAGTAGGTGACTAACTTAGTCAGCTACTAAGAGATCTTACTCGCATACGAAAAAATAGTATTCTTAGAGCCTTTCCACTGAGCTACTAACCTAGCATGCTATTATCGCCACTATCGTATCGGAGTACATAATTGTAGGTAGCGACTGCCCTAGAAACAATGAAGCTGAATGTATAGAAAAATCGGGAATACGTGCTTGTTATAAACTTTATTTTTGCCACACGTAGTAATACACCACAAACTTGCACAGATCGTTTATAAAATCAATTTGACACACTGCAGCTTCACCACATCAAAGTTTTACGTACTCCATCCACTCGCACCAAATTAAGGTATCAGTTATATTCAAACAATCACAGTACTTTCTTGAGGTTTTCACCGTTCCGTCAATATAAAAACACTCAAAATGGAAAATGTTTGCCTCTAGTTAATGGATAATATCTGCCATTTACACAGAAAATGTAAAAATACTCACATTCACAAACTAACCATCATTCTGTAAACGAAAAACGAACATGCACACGGTACAGCGAACATTGTCACTATTTAATCTGGATACCTATTTGTCCCTTCATGAATCCTTTCTGAGCATAAAATAAAACGAAACTGATTTAACTTATCCACTTACAAGATAAAACATAAAATATGATGCGATACACTATTGAAGCACTGGAAGAAAACATTTTTCTGCGTGAATCATAACAACGTTCTGCAACCATAACAAAAACGAAACGAAATAGAATTACGGCAGAATGTAAACATATCAGCGCTTTGATGTAAACATATTCGCAATTACAATCATTACCTGTGCGAAATCATTACAATTCAATGTGATAACAATGGTACGTCATTATATCAATGTAAGACATATTTCTACGACAACAAACAGTAATATACTCGAGTTTATTACTCTGAAGCACGTCACTTGATGCAGTAGTCACGAAAACCAATATGCACTTGTAAATTGTTTACGAGGCTTCCTCCTCGACACATTATTTAAAATGGGCCCTTATCTCGTAGAGTAATCATCTAAAAACACAAATAAAGAGCACTAACGTCCAATGATTTTTAAAAATGCAATCGTTACCCTCAAAAACAGTCCATACACACACAACTATTTATGCACTTTATAATGCTGTGAGGCATAGCACTGATAAAACGAGATGAAGAAGAGGTGATAACCACTTTACGACGCTCAAAACCACACTAATCATCTCACTAGCTCTTCCTTTTTCGTTGAATAAAACACTCATGAAGCACTACGGAGTACCACAACACACTGATAGACTAAGAGCAAATAATTAAAAAGCTCAGTTAGATCCAGCAACAGTACTACACGTCGCATCCGCCAGACTTGAGAAAAGCAATTCCACCGGTATCTTTGGTATTTTCGCCTGAAATCTCTGTTATGGATTCAAGTTATCACCCGAGGTGAACCTCCCGATGTTGACCTCGTGGTTCACTCTGCACTAGAAAGAAACAATGGCGGAATGAGACAACCATAGGTCCGCTAAGAAGCGACCGAGCCGAGTCACGTGACTCAAGTTGGAAGCGAGTCTGTACAGCTCACCGGATGAGCTTACCAACCAAATCATTTCACTGTGCATCTAAACACCGTCTGCTATAAATCTATAGGTACCCAGCTTAATGCGACTGACTGTACAGTATCTTACATACCTCCACAGCTATAAAATCTGCTGATTCAGCAAAACTAAAGCACCAATCCGTTTTAGCCGTAAAGCGTATGCACTTTTTTTTCAGTGCACATGCGTAGGCAACCAGTTGTGTTAATTTGTTGGTTAGTAAGTTTTCTCTTCCCGACTCCATCTGCCTTATTACGTACTCCAGAGCTATATTAAATAGGGTAGGAGCCAAACCATCTCCTTGCTTCAGACCCTTCGAGATTTTGAATACATCTGATAGTTGGTTTTGGATACGTACCACTGCTACAGTTTCCTCCATTGTCGTTTTGATTAATCTTATTAATTTGTGTGGGATTTTTAGTTCGAGCAGTATTACATAAAGTTTTCTTCTATCAAGTGAGTCATATGCCTGTTTGAAATCTATGAATACATTATATACATCAATGTCATGTTCCCAGGCTTTGCGCAGGATTTCTTTTGCAGTGAAAATTTGGTCTATTGTTGACCTGCCACTCCTAAATCCAGCTTGATATTCACCATTCTACATCTTCTTTTCTCCATCTTCCAGGCCTCGAAATCCTCCCATGTAACACTGCCGCCAGCATCCCTTCGACTCTCACCTCCTCTTCCGACCACCCACCATGCCTCCTCTCTGGCGATTCTACGTAAACCCAACCAAAGACGTGGCTCGATCATCATCAATCTTCATGATTTTTAGCTCAAAGAAAGCAAACAACGAGGAATGACGATTTGCCAAATATTAGCCTTCTATCATTATAAATGTCAAAGTTATGACACTTCAAATATCACAAATTAGCGCATATTGGCGCGCCGCATCACTGAAATGTATCTCCGATAAATGACGATCTAACGGTAGGATTTGAAGTAGTATGAGATTTTCGCGATGAAAATACATCAATCTGTGTTTCATGATAACTTTTTGTTTCCCATACATATATTCTGAGCTCCTAGATGACTTTATTTTTTCCCATTTTTTTACATCTTAATCCTTGTTTAGGGCCTAATAACTCGCAAAATAATCATTAGATATGGTCACACTTAATTTTTTCGAACAGCAGTGACACAGGGCAGCACCTAGAGAACATGAACCTTAATTTGTGGCACACAACCATGGCATGGAGCAAGAAAAATAGAAAGTTGAAAATGTTGCTACTTTTAGTGCTTAAAAACAGCGATGTTTGACAGCTCATTTTGGGTTGAAAAATATATTTTACAACATCTTAAACCTTTATAAGCATGCCGAGTACTTCCTCGTTCGTCTTCCTCTCCGAAAATGTCACCTTCAGCTTTCTCAGTATCCACATCCCGTCGATTACCTACACTCGTCCTTCTTTCTCAATAGTCCCCATTTCTGCAACATATAAAGCTATCTCTACGTTTAAATCTCAGCCCGCCTTTTATTAATATTATAACTCCAGTTGCGCGTCATTAATTCTCTCCTGTGAGTGTTTTCCGCCCAGTCTAACGCCGTTCTTCTTCGAATATCTTACTTCTACACCCATTTTACTCTGAAAACGAATGTTTAGATACTATCCGTGGTGACCAAATGTAAGCATGCTTCTCCAACTGAGACAAATGGAAAGGAGAGCGTGTGTGTGAAACATTCCAAAAGCCCTCATTTCGATTCAGATTATCAGAGAATTTTGGAATTTTTAATAATAGAATGATATAAATTTAAAATGACTAACAGTTTAAAGTGTGATTGCGATGCAAGAAATGATGATATTGGCCTAAATCCACAAAGGAAAAGAATACATGAGGCGATTACGACCTGGGGGCACATGCAACACACATTACACCAATAGTCTCTGACATGATATCACGTAATTAATTACAATGCAAATAAAAAAATTAAAGCTTAAATAATTTACTCGATATATTCCCTATCTTATTTGGCATCGATACTGGTCCCGCATAAAAAAGAAAGCCGCTCAGGGGTAAAATTATGTGATTTATATGGGCATAGTTGAAAGGGTTTAACTATCCTGCCTAGTGGAAAATCTTATCCCTTTAAATTTTACGATTGACTTTCGCTAAAAATTCCTTCCATAAATGTATTGATGCATATTGATTACTGACTCACGATTGCCCGATCGCCAATTAATCCTACCGACAATATCATCTGTCCTCCAAGTTTCATATTCGCATGAAGCTCCAAAGTACGAATGGTCACAATGCAATGTAAACAAACTAGCATACTACACCGAGTCCACATGTCTGTACATGGTATCTGAGTTAAGTATCTAAGTAAAGCCCACTATCTAAGTAAACTGACTGACAACGGACTGATGCGCGGTGCATAAAAATTGGAAGACCGCTTCTCGAATACTTGGTAGCCGCAGCCGACCATCTACCGGGCTTATTTATCCCTGGTAAAGTATTCTTCATCGTCGCGCGTCAAAATCTCGTGCGTTCGCGACTCACAAAAATCGCTTCCACGTCGCCCTTCGCATTCCTCGGCCATTTCTGCGTCCATCACTTATCGTACTCACGAACTTCAGCGCACTCGATCAACTAACAGCATTAACTCCCACCAGGGCGCGAGCACGCTCCTGCCGTCCTCCTCTCGCCTCCTGTCAATCGCCCGGCCAGCGTTTTTCTTTTGTTTTCATTCGGAAAAAAATATGAAGAGAGAAGGAAAGAGGGGTGGAGTTGGGAGGGGGTTAGAGGTCCCCGGAGGCGACGCAATAATTCGTCGAGTGTTCAGAGGTCCGGAGCCTCGTTATCAACAGCTCGTATTTCAAACACTCTTTCCGAGAGCAAATTGGATTTTGATCGATAGATCGAATGCCCTGGTCGCCGAAGAGCCATCAGATTATGAGTCGCCGACGGCAACGCCTTACCCAGGTACGCTCACGAGTTTGAATTTGAGCGATGAAAAATATCAATCAATAAAGGAAGGAGGGATATGCCCTCTGGCGGGACCCGAACCTGCGACCCCTTGCTTGTGAGTCTCCACCCTGCCCTCCGGTGTCGTGTGTACTAAAATATTTGCGGCCTTTTACTCATCAAGAAAGTATCTCCTCAATCTCAAACCGGCCAATCTGTCTCATCTCTTCATCCTCCATGTCATGCACGAGTACCTCGTACGTTATCATAGCAATGTGGATATTCTTTGAGCAAAAATACTCTCTTCAGCCTTCTTGTTCCGTCATAATAGATGTACAAACAGAGCAAAAATTATAAATTGACCCAGAATCAAATGTTATCCCGAATTCTTTCCATTTGGCCTCCACATCTCAGATTGATATCGCCTATAATCACGTAAGACAATTACTTCCAGTTCATTCAAAACTGATTCCTCCCGAAATTTCTTAAACCTATTCAAATTAATATTTTTAAGCGGTTGTTATAACTACACTTAGGGCACCTTTTTATTTTATTTTTTATTTATTTATTTTATTTATCTTCACTATCCCCAATACTGCACAATGGGCCATTTTACGTTGGGTGAATGAATAACTGTAACAACGGACGAGACACAAACACCCATGCGATGAGAGAGTACGAGAAAGAAGCTATTTTACACTTGTCAGGCCTCATTTAGAATATGCCGCTAGTATATGGGTTCCCTACGAGGAAGGTATGATAAAAGAATTAGAGCGTGTGCAAAGGAGATCCGCTATATTTGTTAAAGGCCGTTATGATAATTGTATAAGTGTTACGAGTTTAATGAAGAACTAGGATGGGAATTACTATCAGAACGCAGGTTAAAATTTAGGTTAAACGTTTTAAGTAAATTCGAGAGTGAAAGTAGATACAATTTTTTTGGATTTTTTTACGAACGGAGAGCCCATTTAACGCAAAAAATTTAACACTTTTTCTCAGCATACGTCCTATCCTTCGTCATTCCGTCCGAAAAACCTATCCTCTTTCTTCCGCTTCCCCGTCCGCTTAATATCCTTCCTTCTATTATACTCTTGAGATACCGCCAACCCTGCCTCCTCCTCTCATTCAGAAATTTCCTCTCATCACAAACCATACTAAGCATTTCCACGTTTTTCATCCTTTCCGCCCTCTGCCCACGAGTATGTATTCAACCTGATAGCGCCGTCATTGTCTCCCATAAATAAAATATGTTTTTGGACCTGCAACTTCACTGCTTGCAAGAGAGGATTTGGTAAAATTAAATCTTGTCACCCTACCGCCCACCTCACGTGGTTTAAAGGATCAAGTGTAGTCGTAGGGTGCCCAGGGTAACGTACCCTAACCCCAACACACTTATCCATAACGCCAACGCTAGCCGATCCACCCTTCATGGGATCCCCTCGGGCTCATTGCTGTCGCGAATGCTACATACATCGCTGTTGCGTGGGGCGGGGGCACCTGTTCCCCTCCGGGCGCGTCCATTAATTAAGTCTCACCTGCCGACAGCCGACCACACAGCGGCCGTTGTCTTTCTGGAGCGAGAGAGGCGTGGAAATGGGGAGCGGGGAAAAAAAATGACGAGAGAGCGCCGCCTGGGAGACGCTTCACCAGTCCCCAATCCATACCTTCATTTGCCTCGAGAGGTGTGGCTAATGTAAGTGATAACTGTCGCCAAACACGATAAAAACTTTCTCTTGAAATATACAAAACAGATAGGAGCAATGTGAACCAAACAATTCGGTGGGTGTGCAGTTATTCGACTTGGAAAGTAGCCAGTCATGGTCAAAGAGTCGGGACTCTAAGCCATCCATCCATCACAGTTCATTTCGTGGAAAGTTGGTACGATCCGGAATGCGTTCACGTCCATTTTTAAATTAAAGCCAGAGACTATTTGCCACCTAAGCAGCAAAGAAAGGAGAGTGCGTCTTCAAATAATTAAACTAATTATTTTTGCTCAAAAGAACAGGTAATGACTAGTAGGTTAACCACAGATCTTAATCTGACTGTTGTAGATATATTATATAAATTTTCATAACAAAACTAAAAACGTAAATTCTAATAGCAATTTTTTGCTTCGCTATCATCGCGTCGGCGCAAGAGAAGGATATTTTTCTCTCATCAAATCTGTCTAAACCAAGAACTAGATTTCTACTTTCTAATCAAGTTGAATCTACAGAAAATCGTGCGCAGTATTAATTGTGAAATGAAATCGCCACTATTCCAATGTAAATCATACCTAAGCAGCTATCACCAAAATCATTTCATTGGCTGGATTATTCTGACAGTCCCTACAAGAAAAACAGATTGTATCTTCGGACCAAATACCTAGTAGGTTAGATTACGGCGCCGCAAACTTCCACATGGCTCACCAATGGGACTCGGTCCGCGGAATAGACAGCCCACATGTTGAAAAATCTGTTGGAGACTTCTGACACCACGCCCATCCACCCCGCTCCTAAATCTTTTATAACCCTTCAGCCACCGCTCCGAAACACCAATGCACCGCAGCCGCCGCGGTCGCAGATACATAAACGGACTGCTGTCAAGAGCCACCGGTCGGTCCTCAAGGGACTACCGGTAGGTGGGCGTCCGTGAGCAATGACCGCCGTGGACGAAATACTCGGGGCCTCGCCCGTTGTAATCTCCGCTCACCAATACCTGTCCGTCTCCGGGGAAACGAGGGAGGGGGAAACGAGGGGCCTCCGGGGAGGAACAAGAGGCGTAAGGCACGGCCAGGGGAGGGAATCAATCAATCATAGAGGTGAACGGAACCCTCTGAGAAGACTGTCGGAGGAGATATAGCGGACAGGTTGAAATCCGCACTCCGCATCGAGCGGGTGGCCATCCATACGCGCGGTCAACAAACCGAAAGGGGCCAACGACCAAGAATAAAAATAACAACAGCAGAAAGAAAAAATCCTAGAAAAAAAAGAGTCTCTATTAATTACACATTTTGCGGAGAGGGCTGCCCATAGAGTTAAGGTAGTTCGCGCGAAAAATCATTTTACGTAGAAATCAATGAATTTGGTCTCATTTTGAAGAAAAACATCTCGCTTATCCAATGACACCAAAACTTCTACCCCTTACCACATTACTTTCGGAGATATTTGACAAAAAATACCAGCCTTTTTACATGGGAAATTGTTTGTGTATGAACCTCTGAGTGTCATTATTTACAAAATGAGCTATTTATAACACTTAGATGTCGCACAAAAACTAACAGTGTGTAGCTTGTATGTTTTCTCAACTATTTTTTAAAATTAATCATATAGTCTACGCATTCAGATCTTGGGTATCGCAAAAAACCTTCCGTTTTGAAAGAGTTTCCAACGTACCGCGCGAAAAAAAAGAGTCCTGTTAAAAACTTATTTAGATATTTTCATATAATTACTTACAATTCCTGTCGTATAAAACTATATTATTGCACCATTAATAATGCAATATTTAATTCATGTGTCCTACAGCTGGTGAAATTAAAATGCATAATTCGAATATGGTCTTTATTATGACTAGGGAACTATCTCGCTCGGGCTACCTCGGGCTACACCTCTTTCCTTCTAAAACAACCTTTGACTGCCATTTTGGCAGGAGCAAATGCAGGCAAATATTTAAAAACATCTATCGGCGACAAATAAATATCACCACCATCATAGTAATTGAGTGATCTACCAGCAGACACAGAAATAGGCAAATCCAGCTGACCTAATGGTTCACCATTTACTATTGTACGAGCTGATCGATAGGTTTTTGGAAATATCCATTTCTAAAACATCTTTCCATCTTTTAACACGCTACTTACTCGTCACTAGGTTCCTCATACCACCTGTCATTCATTATATCGTCTAAGATTCCGATCCTCTTCCTTCTTCTCCCACGCTTCTACAGACTATTGAGCTTTATCACTCGCTTCTCACGGTGCTTTCGCCTAAAAACAAGTTCAACATCACCCATTTCCACCTCGATATCCGCCACCGGCCTCACATCCTACCATATCAAATACAGCCTCACTCGCCTCTCTCCCCACTTCGCAATTCGCACTCTCCATTCTTCATGAAAATCTCAAATGCATCCAGTCAACGAGCACCCTTTCCCAGCTCACTTGGCGAGGAAAACCACGCAGCGGACAACATTAAGGAGAATTTGATTCGCTCAAGTATTCTATAAATACATCTATACATCCCGAAATTTTGTCTTTGCCTGTCTCAATGTTTCCCTTTTCATTGAAATCCTCAAACTCAAACTAGATGTCCTCACGATAACTTCCTTAAGACTCTTCTCTCTTTCCATCACATTCAACGCACATCTCTTACTTCTCTCGAATATAATATCTTAACAGTTTAACGCTCGATTTTATTTTGTTGTTGCTTTGCTTCTTGATTTTATTTTATACTAATCCGATATTTATTTATTTTTATTGATCAACCACTTTGATTAACCACTGCGCCGTATTTGGTCGAGAGAGAGTGTAAATAAATGAATAAAAGTTCCAAAAATAAAAAAAATTGCAGATAAGAACAAAGCAGTGTTTTTATAATATGTATCCATCACGAAGTAATGGCTTCAATTGTTAAATATGCTTCAATAATGTACCCCTCCGCCACCTTCTCCATCATTTCGTTACCTCTTCTCATGCCCATTATCCAATTTTGCTGGCCTCTTCGAACTTCCCCATCAGTTGAAATCGATCAGCTTTATTTTGACATCAGCACACCATCACCGCTAAAACACCAATCAATATGGGAATCGAACCCGCGACTATAGACAAGTTGAACCGCCACCGAGACCAACAATGCGTGTAAGCTTTACAGCGGTTTTCCCACACACCCCGTAACCACTCAGCTTCACGCGACTGCGGAGGAAAAGAGAAATCCCAATGACTGATACGGAGGCACGAATAAACACCACCCTACCCAAGAGCGCAAGAAGCGAATGCCCAGGAGAGGCTCGTTTTTGTCCGTCGTCCCAAACGGACGAAAGGGAGTGAAATTCCCTTCGAAAACCTCATCCTTCCTCCCCCACCCTCTTGGGGTGATTATTTCGAAAGGTACCGTAAGTCCTTTCTTCCTCTTTTAAAGAAAAGGGTTGGCTTTTTCTGTCCCCTTTCTCTGCGAAAGCCTTTCGGGTCGGATTCTTCCAGGAATCGATGGCCATTAGGCGGATGCCATTGCCCCAAACGACATCTGGACATCCGATGTCATATCCAACGGCAGGGCCAAGGGGAAGGGGAAATCGTTCGACCAATAGGATGAGGAAAACACAAAAAGGCACCCACGGGAAGAAAATTACCTGAGCAAGGCTATTTTCATGGGGTTTGCTACTCCAAGGCCTTCATACGTTAGCAGGCTATTTCAGTCACTTCCAACGGAAATTTCCCAAGCAGATTTATGTGCTTAATATTTTCATGACTTATTGGTGCTGCGTGGCATTTGAAAAAATTGTGTTTTTTAAGCTTTGAGAGAATCGTAAATTATATTTCGTGAACAAGAGTCGTAGTACCGTGGCGTGTTGAACATATATTGCTGAAGGCAATTTTGTTCAATCTTATAGTTACGAAAAAAACAAACTGATTCTTCCTAATTTAAGATAGTGTGCGCGAGATATATCTTCTTATAAAATTTGACTTCATCATGAAGAAAAAAACTCAAATTTACAACGATAACAGAGCGGCAGGCACTTGCTTTAATATTCACTGAAATATTTGCCAAAAAAAATGCAGCCATTTCATGAGGGAAATGGTTCAGGTAAACATTTTAAAGGGATTTTATTTTTTAAATGAGCAATTTCTAACGCAAATATCTCGTCAGAAATTTCACAGCGTGTAGTTTCCATGATTCAAAGATATTTTAGATAAAGAATTAACTACTATCCGCAGTAATTTTTGCCGGATTGTCGAAGATATCTTCAGCTAGCTAAACTAAAGAACACAACATTCACGCAGACTCTTTATAGTGTAGTAAGCAATGCCATTAAAATTGCATAGGAGCAATGACAAAAAAACATCGTGGCCCAAAATAGGTACACAATAAGTATTATGAATCCTATCGGACACAGTCACCACGAACTAGTGACCGCACTGCTGGTTAGATAGAGTCGTCCTCAACATTCCGAGACGCCGCGCAAACACCAAATGAAACAGAGAGAGTTTATCAGAAATATTACCACTGCGATGTAATGAAATTATAATTAATAAATGAGGAGAAATAATACGAATTGAAATGAAGTCCATTAGAGGAACTCTCCGTCCTTGGCATGCATTCAATGATGTGGTGAAATGCAGGCAGAAAATAAAACTGAAGAACGTGAAACTCACTTAATCACTAACGCTTTCGTCAACCGTAATTTTTCAAATGAAATCTGTGAAAAATCCACGTGAAATTCCAGAACGGTAAAGTAATAAATTAATCGCTGAGACGACTCCGATGACTCAAAAGTGAAACGGGATTCGCAATTTTTAAAGCGTCCCCATTCATAGGCTGACACATTCCATAAATGTTCCTAAGGGATTGTCAGCCTATAAATCAATAAACTGATGGAGAAATCAAGTTGTAACGCTGATCAACGAGGCGAATATTTGGGGAAATCGTAAAGCTAGGGTTTCATGTGTTTCTCCCGGCTATTACTCCGATAAATCAGAGATGGAAGCGATTTTGAGACAAAGAGTGCGGAATCCTACCCAAAATATTTCAATTCCATCCCTGAAATTTTAAATTTTTTTTGAGAATATTCAATTTGACCAATTGGAATAGTGGGTTACAACGAAGAAAATCTATTAACGTTGTATTAGATTATTTGAGTCGACTTATTTTTCCCGATCTGCCAATAAAAAACGCAGTCATTATTAGTATCTCGAGTAGGACGTATTCTCGAGGGGAAAATCCCATTCGAAAAAATGAAATCCTTGAGCGGACATACCTTCTAATGGAATTCTCTAGTAGCACACTCACAAGAAGCCATAACACTCATACCGTTACCATGTATGCATTGATTCAAATCCGGAATGGAAGGATAAATAAAACTTTTTTACTCTCGCAAAAATTGAGGAGTTATAGCCAGGCATACGCTATACCAAATAATATTAAGAGAACTGTGCCCTGTCTATTAATAACTCTTGACTCATACTCTACCATATGTGATGGCTCTTTTTCGGGCGATTTCAATCAAACGAGGTTGAACAGGAATCCTAACAAAATATTTCAGTAAAATACAGCTTATTTAAGGAGAGAAAGTTGTGGCTGACTTCTCAGCTCAAGCAAGACTGAATACGGAGTTAAAAAGAACCGCTGCGAACAGTTACGTGCGGTAAGATAGCGCTCAATACGAGAATCGAAATTGACACGACGCCTGCCATGTTCGGTTGTAGCCGGATTCAGAACCCACCATGTCTCGCATGCTCTGGATATCAGCCGGAAAGAGTTGAAAAGACAAGCTACGACTAATTACCGATTAAAAAGAAGTTTTACATTTGTCGATTTATTTATAGAAAGATATCTATCATCGATTTCTAGAGCAAATCTGAATGGTTTTTTCTCATAATCATCATAACTGACGGCTATTCCCACCCATAAAAGATGAAAATGTCACCTGGTAAATACTTCTGTTTGCTTCTTGCTTTGACTGGAAAGTGTATCCTAAAAGCAGAGCACTCACTCAAAATGCTCAAACAATCACAATAGTGATTCTTTCTTAAAAATTGGGGCGAGTTATGTCAGTGCAAGAAGAAGATATGTTGCGTAGGACAAATGAAGGTGTATGGACCTTGTAATCAATGTTTCTACTGTTTATAAATATTTAGTAATTCATTTTCAACAGCACATGATAGAGAGAGTTTACATCGGGTGCAGTAACTACAACAACTGGCGAACAGAAATACCCATGTCCTTAGATTGTAAATGAAGTAACTTTGTTGTTCCACATAAATGTTATTTAAATCATCAGGTGATGACGAGCAACGTCGAAACCAGGTCGTCTTAAATAAAATTTATGTGCAATAACAAATTTACTTCATTTATAATGCATAGTCCACGAAGTCACGCCTGAGACAACTGAGCATGTCCTAAGAGGTGAAAAATCCTCTCAGGATCTCGATACCGCGACCCCCAGATTAGCAGGCGAGGATATTACCCCCGACCACTTGTGATCGACAAGCTTATACCTTGCTTAACAAATAGCAATGCCTATCCTTTGCTCAATAGCGGTAGAGAATTCCTAAAATTCGGCTCTGTCAATATTGCACTGGACGTTCAAATTTGAAGCGAAAAGATATGGCCATCCGATAAGGTAAGTAGGTTCGCCTTATGCCAAGTTTCAAGCAGGTATAATTGTGGCGTAAATGTGGGATTAAAGGTGACAGTGAGAGAGAAATGATGAAGCTTGTCCAACATTTTATGGAGGGCTTAATCTTGTAATGAGATCTCCCGAGGAACTTATCGCTCGTAGAGATGAGATACGCGGCAGATATGATATGGTCGTGGACGATCGAAAAGTCGTGGGCAGGTGTTGAGACTATCCAAAAGAAAAGTGACCCAAATGGCCCACCTTTCTTCGCTTCTACGAGAAAATGAAGAAAGCAATGAAAGTGGACATGGCGAACTCTTGCACCCTCGCTTGATCCACAGCGTGTAGGCCCCAGCACCTGCTGTGCTGCACCCGAATACCGGTCAATGTCTCCATAGGGGGGTCTCTTCCGGAGCCAGGGGTCCTGGAGAACCAACAGGTGGGTCGGGGGATCAGAAACGACTTGGAATTAACGCCGAGGAGGGAGAGTCGTAGGGTGAAGGTATTGGTCGGAAATGTCGTGTTCGATCGTGAAAATCACATTATAAGTCGATTTTATCGCGTCCTCCTGAGGAGGTGTTAGGCCACTACGTAATCGAATATAATTATCACGTAAATAACCAGGGCGATGATAATAAAGACTAAGTTCCTTGGATTCGGCAAACGACGGTGAATGGTTCCAACGGCATTTATTAGTGATAACATAATGGCCATTTGGGGTTTATAGATCATTTTTTTGTTTAATGGAGAGTTATAAAAATATCACGCTGCGTATGGACTGATAAATTATAAGTATACCAGATATAGAGCACAAAAATGACAAATAAATGCTTTTGGGCCGGTAGCATTCATTCTAAGTTAGCGAGTTTTTGCAAATTTATTTATATTCTTCATAGGGATCACAGGCCCCCTAATTAAATTTCACCAATGTTTAAAAAAATTGCTTTTTCAATAATCAAATTGCCAAAGAGGCTGCAGCAAGGAGACACATTTTGAAGGCGTCGACCACTAAGAACGGTATTAGCATTATAGAAATGAGACGACAAGTCGCCAAAACTAACCCAATTTTCAGCCAAAACGCATCGCCTTCTGCCAAAAAACTAACTAGTGTCACACTGGAGGCAGATGTGCTTTATTCAACATCGACATGACCAGTTCTTGAAGTGAGTACCAAGTAGAATAAAAAATAAAATTTTGACAACTGTAATAGAAAACTCTAGTAGAAAGTAGTGCTCTCACCACTGCCATGTTTTCATTTCCTCGAACAAAACCGCTGCCTTATTCGTCAATAACGCTTACCTGTAAAGAAAAAAAATTAAAAATTAGTACGAGCATACACCGTCACATAAATCAAAACATATTCTAAAGAAAAAAGGGGACCAGCAAAAGCAGGAGTGCACATCATTCCCACTCCACGAGCGGACACGCCTCATTCCACCGAATGATGCGCCATTGTTTATCGCAAATTCACCGTCGGGGAGGAGGAGAAGGGAAAGGGGAGGAAAGTTTGCTCATGAGGAATAAAAAAATGACAAATCGAAGAGGGCGCCCGTTGGAGATTGCGCATGCGCACAAAACGGAAACGAGATGGCTCTCGCGCGGGCTCGGGGGAGTGTCGTCTATCGCTCGCAAACAATCTCAAAACAAATAAGAGTGTGCGTGTCGCAAAACTTCATGCCGCGCGGGAAAAGACGCTGGAACAAAGGAATAAAGATGCACACACACACACATGGGAAAGATGATAGACGAGGGAAGTGAGGAAGAGGAAAGAAAAATGGGCGGGTGAAGAAAGCATAGAGACGATTTCCGGTCGTTTTCCTTTCGAGCCGTTTAACGATGGAAGTGTTGAGTATGCATGAGGAGACGATGGAGATGGGGTTAGGTAAAGGAGAGGGGGGGGGGGGAAAGGGAAGACGAGGGAAACGAGAGTGAGAAAGGGGAGAAGAAAGAGGAGAATTGAGAGGGGAATGTATGGACAACAAAGGGGAGTATGAGGAGAGAACCAAAATGGCGCATTTACCCCCAGTCGCGCCGCCGGGAATTCTCGCGGAGAGCGATGAGGGAATGGCGCTGGTCGGCGTTTAGAGCGTAACTATGATGATGGCACTGAGGCCAACGAACACTGAGATCTTTCTTCAGTCCATATCGTGCGACAGGCGGCCAATTTCACTCGAGTGAGAAAAGATTGTCGAGGATGTGAGAGAAATTATATATTTTTCATCTGTTCATTTTTTACAATCACCGAAACCGGCTTATATGGGACTCTGAATGGGTAATCATCAGCAGATAAAGGGAAATAACATACAACTAGACCGTGATAGGTGAATAATATACCCATGTGGCACTTAAACCACGCGACTATAAGATTAGTAGATATTGACTGCACTCCACCGCTCCCAGGGCTGGCAACATTTCGCTGCATAAATTAAAGCAGGAAGAGTTATACTCGAAACAAACGGCGTTTTATTGCAGAGCATCCAATATGGAATATGTATGTCGAGAATGCATTGAAATCAAGTAACACAACCATCACCATCCTTAAGTCTTCTTTCTTCTTCTTAGTGGCTCTGCAGCCCTGTGAGAGCCTTGGCCTGCTGCACTATTGCCCTCCAGTCATTCCGGTCTGAGGATCTGTCTCGCCATCCACGAATTCCCATCTTATTTAGGTCATACTGCACTTGATCCATCCATCTATTTTTAGGACGTCCCTGTCTTCTTCTTTTTTACAGCCTTCCTTTTAGAATGCGTTTTTGGATTTCCTCCCCTGGCATTCTCATTCTATGTGACCCAACCAGCGTATCCTCTGGGACTTAGTGAACCTTACTATATTTTTTTCCTGCAATCAACTGATCCATTTCTTCATTATACTTTATCCTCCATCCTTCTTGGTCGCATACTGGCCCATATATTCTACGGACGATCTGTCTTTCAAAGGTACTGAGTGTTCTCTCGTCCTTAAGTATTCTGCCTACCAATTATGTAGTATGTGTCCGGACAGCTTCGAAGCTTACAACACAATTTCGGTGTGACATTCAAACCTGTTAACGCTTCAATTTTGATTATTCTGACCAGGGCTATCAAATTTCCAAAGTACCTATTAGCTATTCGCATTTTTTTTTGGTCATCCCATCTCGTCCAATAATCCCATTTTCCCTCCTTCCGCGCTATATCGTCATTTGTTGATCATCCTCTCAAACTTTTCCCTAGGACTCCATACGTCCGTCAATCAGTTTTACTGCCTTTTCGAATCATCAACATCAATTTCTCAAACTCGCCTATTTTATAATTGAATTGAGAAGAAATACATTTATATTTTAAGCCGGGACATGACTTCTACATACAATTGAGTCACGTCCAATAGAGAAAATTGGACACGACTCCTATCAGTTTACTGAAAGCACGAGTAGTGTAGATAGGCTACTGCTTTTGCTAACCAACTGGTGATGCCATCTATATTCAAACGTCTTATTGCAGTCCTTAATAATTAGGCGAATGCAGTATTTACATCCGATGCTGCATTCTTCGGCGGCGATTGATTAATTAGCCCCTTCACAATTCAGTGGACACTGACTTGGGGTTAAGGCCAATGGCAAAAATCCCTCTGCTTGGCTGTTTCACCGCGATACTCGATTACCCTTTGACGCATAAGTTTGTGTGTTTCATGTTACAATTATACAGTGGTGGAGATTTAATATAAATCAGTTATGGAGGCACTTTTAAATAATCATATTTTCGTCAGAATTGAAATATAATTGAAAGTAAATAAAAAACGACTCGTGCAATTACCCCAGAATCTGTCATAATAAACAAGGGTTCCTCCATTCCCAACAAAAACGAATAAAAGAGTCATTGAATGGATGCAAATTTTCAGTAAACCTCTCTCAGAAATTTTCATTGGCTAACAACTTCTCAGCGATACGAAAGCAAGAGGGAAAGCTCTGATGACTCCTGGCACAAAGCATGCAGATCTCATCTCTGGCATAAAAGGAAGGTAATACTTAAAGAAGCTCGGTACGCACGCCCAGACGGAACTAAGCACGTTAAACGCCAATTATCGGGCCACGCCACATGGTTCAAGGAAAGAGCAGAGAGCGAGGAGTAGGAGGGTGAGAGGAGCCGCAGACTGCGGGACATAACCGTATGGACATAAAACCCGCGAAAAATGAACATTTCCAGCGACTTCCTGGCGCTTTCTGAAATAGAAGAGGGAGAAAGCGTGTTGATGCCCACGCCGCGTGATTCTCTCCACCCTCTCCTCTCATTCTCTTTCATTTCTTCTCGCGCGACCGTCAGGCACGAACAGACAAAAGATTTAAAAAAGCCCCCATGTGCGAGAAAAACATTTACTACTGCTACTAGGCGAGGGCACGGGTGAGAATACAGAAACGCAGTGGAGAGTGTGGATGCCGCTTCTATTGCAAAACATAAGGGAATATGTTTCTTATGTGTAAACATAAGGGAATACGTATGCTTCTATTGCAAAACATAAGGGAGGTGAGCGTAAATGGGCTCAACCTGCAATCACCGGGGTTTTAACTCCATAGCATGAATACATCTGTTCACTTCCTATGTTCCTTCCTATGACTATTTTTAAGGTAGTCCGAGCGAGATAGTTCCCTAGTCATATTAGAGACCATATTCGAATTACAAGTTTTAATTACGCGAGCTCTAGGACACATGATATATATATATTGCATTACTAACGGTAAAATAAAAGTTTTGCATGACAGAAATTCTAAGTAATCAAATGAAAATATCTAAATAAGTCTTAAACTTACCTCATTTTTTTCGCGCGGTGCGTTTGAAACTCCTTCAAAACGGAAGATTTTTTATGATAACCAAGAACCTACTGCGGTGACAATATGATTAATTTTCAAATATAGTTGAGGAAAATACAAACTAAACACTGTTAGTTTATTTATGACATCTAAGTGTTAGAAATCCCGCATTTAGTAAATGATGTCTCTCTGGAGTGCATGCACGTACCATTCCCCATGTAAAAGGGCTGGTATTTTTTGGCAAATATTTCCGTAAGTAATGTGGTAATGGGTAGAATTTTTGTTGTCATTGGATAAGTGAGATACTTTTCTTTAAAATGAGACCAAATTCATTGATTTCTAAGTAAAATGTTATTTCGCTCAAACTACCTTAACAGGATAATTTCCTCCATAATGCTCTAGGGTGGTTTCAATATCCAAAATCGCGCTCTCGTTGCCCTTTCATTGTACTAATGTAGTCGATTGCGAAACACAGACCTCTAAAGAGAAGCGATTTCTTCTCAGATAATTTTTCTCTAATTCTGAGGCCCACTTTTTGTCATGGCGGCCATTATAGAGAGAAATAGTACGGTCACGAATTATTTTTAGTTAATAATTGAGAAAATTTAATCACTAAACATCGTCAATTTTCTGAAAAGTTCCATCCGTCAAGACTCATTGAGTAATTTTTTAATGCAACTCGTGGAAAATGGCAAGTATTGCTTGGTCAAATATCTCAAAAAATATTGCGGTCAGCGGCTGATACTTTCGCATCATTAGAAAGATGAGAGATCTTTCGTCACGACGAGGCCAAATTCGTTGGATTTCATGCGAAGCTGTGTCTCGTTTGAACTGCCTCGAGACGGGGAATGAGAGAGCAATGAACACGCATATGCTCGGCTTTTACGCCCGGGAAGGACGACGTGGTTGGGGTAGGATGGTCGGAAGACGAGGGTGGGTGTGGGGGTGAAGAGGCCGAAATGAGTGGAATGGCGCGGCGTCGGAGAGGAGTGGATATCGGGAGGGAGGAGGGAGCGGGTGGGTGCGGGTGGGTGCGGAGGAGGAGCGGAGGGAGGGCGATTCGGGCCGTGACTAACTCGGCGCGAAGGAAGAAGACGGCGAAAGCGAGCATAATGGAGGCAAGACAAAACAAGAGAGGAGTGCGGGCGCGCGGTACGGAGTCGGCGGAACGTCGAATAGAGCACGTACGGGGCAATACTAGTAGAGAGAGAGGCGACTCTGTTTGACCTCGAGCCTCCATTCGAGTGACGACCGGCAGGGGAGGGGGGGCGAGGTGGGTGAGGAGGAGGACATCTACATCTATATAATACGCTGCGAGCCACCACGAGGGTGTGTGGAAGGGGAAGAAGATCAACAAACATGCACTATTGACATGCGACTAGGATATTTAATGGAGACATGCTAGATAATAGGGTCACAAGCAGCTAGATGGTTAGTATCTACATAATGAGAAAGGGATTATTGGTTATTATTACATGCATCACGCACTACAGACTACTCACTCCTCTCTACGACAGACTACACTCTACTCACAAACTATATTTCACCCACGTATCCCTTTGCTACGCTGCCTATTGTTCTCTCTTATGGTACGCGGGAAAAATGATATTTTAAATCTATCGGTACGACAATCTAGCTCTCTGATCTTGTTAATATGATCAAACCTAGCATAATACGCAGGGGTTCTTAATATATATCTAACGTCATCTGTGAACAAATCGGTTTTGAATTTAATTAAATGTTTAACCTAAATTTTAACCTGCGTTCTGATAGTAATTCCCATCCTAGTTTTTCCATTAAACTCGTAACACTTGTACAATTATCATAACGGCCTTTTAAAAATCTAGCGGATCTCCTTTGCACACGCTCTAATTCATTTATCATACCTTCCTCGTACGGATCCCATATACTAGCGGCATATTCTAAATGAGGCCTGACAAGTGTAAAATTGCTTTTTTCTCGTACTCTCTCACCGCATTTGGCTAGAACCCTTTTTACGAATCCTAATCTACGGTCTGCTACACTAGTTATTTCCCTGATGTGTTTCCCCCAAGACATGTCTTCAGGACAAAGGGGGGGGGGGGGGGCGCCGCATCGGAGATCTGCGGGCTTGGCATGCAAAAATCGTCGATCCATCTGCGGCTCCCTCCTCGGAGAGAGAGAGCAGACTACTACCAAGGGTACTACTGCTGCTCGAGTGATGTGAGAAATGAATGGACGTGTGGAGGCAGATACGTGATTTCCCAGGGACAAGCCTGCCAACCGAGGGACTTGGGAGTAGACAATGAGGTTGAAATGCATAGGAGGCGCAATCGTAGAGCGAATTTTTGTGTGACCTTCGTGCCCATCATCAATTTTGGGAAAATTCCGTCACATTAGCGGGAGCTTACATTCTTTCAAAAGGACACGATGTATAAAAAAATCCACTGTAACAACCATTCAACATATATAAGGCGGGGATATCTAAAATAAATATCCATCATAGCCGGCCTTATTTTCACATCATTTTGTTTCAGAATAAAACATTTTGGGCGGTTTTATTGATCAATAAGCAAATATAAAGCAATTGTAAACCATTTTGAGCAGTTCTGCTAAATGAGTCGGCTGGAATCAAGTACCTTAAGTAACCTGCCAATTAATTACGATACTGAATGTTTTGGTCAATGCTGGTGGAACGCACGTCCCAAGCATCTCGACGTTACACGAAATAGTGTACACCAAATATTTTCATCATTCGGAAGTATAACATATACCCGAACGAACGTGCCATCCGGAAGGGGAAGGACGGAGCTGAAAAACAAATAAACGGCCAAGAGGAAATTGAGATTGTCGTCATAATCAAGAAGATGACCTCAAAGTATGGGGTTTTAAACAAAATGTAGTCGCCAGCGTTCACTTTCAGCGTAGAGCAACGTAGCATCGTGCGAGAAGTACGAAATAGAGTTTATTCACAGGTATTTAGATCGTTCTATAGAAGGATGCCGCGAAACATACTGATATCATAAATGTCGGAGTCAATTGATAGATTCAAATAAAGACATCCTGAATTCTCATCGACCGCTTCAACAAATTTAGGTAGTTTGGGCGGCATATCATTTCACCTCGAATTCAATAAATTTGGTCTCGTTTGAAAGAAAAATAACCCACCCTTCCGAAGATAACATCATATTTAACACTTACAGTACTACTATTTGAGATAATGAATAACAGCCAATTTACATGGGAAATTGCAATGGTGTGAACTAAAGAGAGACTGTTTAAAAATGAGGAATTTATAGGACGTAGATGCCGTCAGAAATTTAACACTGACTATCATAAATTGTACGACGTATGTACGTCTTTTAAATTAGTTTTGAAACTAAATGTATTACTCACCCCAGAAATCTATCAATTCTACCGAGTCACACAAAATGTCTTTCGATGTTTAGGCCTTTTCCCCGCACGGCGTATAAATTTGCCTTTATCCGCTTTAGCTTGTGTACTTGGAGATTAGAAATGAGGAGCGTTTGGAACGACTGGACGAGTCCTCATCGCTCCAGACAGCTCTCTATGTGTATAAAATATCCCTCCCTCTCTCCGACGCCCCAATGGACGGATTCCTAGAAAAAGAGCCTCAAGAGGGATGATGTGTGAGGGGAAAAAAACCATCGAGAGGGTGCGAGAGTTGACTTCGTCGTTGCGGCGCCAGTGCAGTGGGACAACCACGACTCGCCCTCACTCGCAGGCCATCGGAACCTAGGTCGCTGTCAGTCGGGAGCTAGGGGATGGCGGAGGGTGACATGGGGGAGGAAAGGGGGAGGGGAGGGTGAAGGAGCGGGGATATAAGGCGTTCTGAGGATGGAAGTCAATCCTGGGAGAAATCTATCTTATCCTGCTCGACTCTCCGAGACCTGCGAAATGTCAGAGCGGTCGAGGAGAAGAAGACGGAGGAATGAGGCGAGGCGAGCCTTCTTCCTGCTGTTCTATTTCGAAATGATCCACTCGTGTGGGTCTTCGGAGGTCGAGCACACAAACACACTCTCACTGGTGACATAATGTTCCGTCGCCACTCAAGAGAGGCCCTTTTTCCCTCATAACTCAGATTGCCCAACACTACTCGCTCCATTTCCCGAAAGATTTCCTACGGCAGAGCTACCTAAAAATATCAACCGCCTCAGCAACTTTACCATGGATACAAGTAGTTGAGGCCGCGCCATCATTCCATAGAGCTTGGAAATTTCAATGCCATCTAGATGCAACAACAATAACTCATCACTAAACAGCGATAAATAACAGGTATAATGCGATCTAAGTATCACAGGTTTCTAGAAACAGAACACAGACGACTATCGAAGATTAGACTAAAACTACTGAATATATGTGGTCAACAAAACCATGTTGTATTTAATGACAAATTAACAACCAAAAGAAGTGTGAATGAGTATTCTCCAACGTAAAATGATTCCACCAATACACACCTCTGTTATTCTACAAGGCTATGCAATACCTTTTCCAAAATAAAAGAAGAAAGCAACCCACAAGGCTATAATTTCAATGGACCAACAAAAACAATGAAGACACTCTATATAATTTATGCTGCCCTTATCAATTACAATTTAATTTACTAGGAGAGTTTAGGTTCAGCGAACACGCCCAGCAGGACAACGATCTCCAAAGCGCCACAGGACATCACCCATAGAGAGAGAAAGGCAGCGAGCATCCCTCTTCGTCTGGAGGAGTCCTTTTCTCCAAGATCACACGCCCCACCCGCGACCTGGGTCAACGAGTTAAAAACTATCCATAGCATGGACGGCTGCCGGGAGTGAGACGATAATACGGGGACACGGTCGCTGCCACGGGGCCATCTGCGGGTGAGTCGAAGCGACGGCACCCCGCATACCATATCCTCACCCCCCCTGACTACTTAACTTTACTTGGACTGGGTTACGGGTGGTCCCCGCATTTGCCCAAGGTCCAGATGGAGGGAGGAGGATGGGAGAGTGGGGGAGGGGAAGAGGGGGAGGAAGAGAAGGAGTGGGTTTGAGTGGAGGGTCGCATGGAGTGGAGAGGCGTGCCGAAGATCGTGCGGAGAAGAAAGCGGGAAGGAAGGACGCAAGGGAGTGAACGTGATAGTTGGCGAAATGACTTTGTGGAATTGTAACTTACTAGAAATAGGTTAATAACTTGTCAATTTTCCACACTCTTATTACAATATGACTTACATCATCATTATAGACCTAAAATCATTAATAACTGTTATGTAAGATTGGATTGGATATTTGGGGAGGCGACCGACGGCTAAGGTCATTTGCGCCAAAGGGGACAGGAAAGGGAGGAAGGGTGGATAGAAACCCGGCGTCGGCATTAGCTTACCCTTAACGAAAGGCGCCAAGGAGACCACGGCTTAACGTTTCATCCGACAGACGGAGTACTGTACTTGAAGTGCCCTCCACAAGACACGCATGAAGGGATCCGGTTTCCTCTGAAAAACATCCGCCTCTGCAGGGATTTGAACCATGGCCGTCCGTATGGTTAGCCAGTACTCCAGCCACCACACCAACCCGATCCCCAATTGTTATGTAGTTATAATGGTTTTGCTATTAATGTAAAAGTACATTGTAATGATATATTTAAAATAAAATTGCAGATAAACTCTGATAAAGATGTAACCTTATCGAAACCGTTCAGTACTACAGTAATATAAGTAGAGAAAATTGCAAAGTTATTACACTATGACTTGGATCCGAGGGAGATCGAAGAGGCTAATAAATAAGAGCGTCGACTCAAAGATGGGAGGGTACTAAGGCAGAAAAGGCGCTTTCGCACTGCTCCGCAGTTGCAGGGCATTTAATGCCATAAAAAAGTACTCCTTTGACCATTTTAAATTAATAAATGGTAAGATGGGGCAAACAGTAAATTGAGCTAAGATGAATCAAAGGCAAAGTCGAAACAGATGGTATCGAAAGGGGAAAAATCGGAAACTTTCTTTAGAAAAATAAAGTTTTGAACGAATAATTTCTCAACTAGGATGAAAAATGAGCTTTGAAAACCAATCAATGCAAACATCATGAAATAACCATTCACTCTTGAAGCCCAATGCTTTCTCTATAGTGTAGTAGGTTCCATAGAATTTTTTAGAAGTCGAGAATGACGTATAGCTTGGTTGGAAGTTCCTTTCACTGTAACCCATTTTTGCCCTGGGTGTGTGTTATTGTGACAAATTACGGCTGACAGAAGGGGTAAATGTAAGTGATTATTTTATTTCCTGGCTTGAAATTCACCACTTGTGATCGACACCAAAGTCACCACATTTTCTTCTTAAGTGAGTGAGTAAGTAAATAATTTATTATCGCTCTGGGTACAGGCCCTTAAGAGCAAAATTTCAAACATTTGCATACATACATATGTACATGTTCCTTTGTGACATAAAAAGAAAAGAAAAATTAAACAGTAAATGCACATATGTATAGGTTTCAACAAAAGTGCTATTAGAAATTTAGCAAAAATCAAACTTTTAAAATTTTCGATTGATTTAATTTTTTTTAACATTTACTGGCAATGAATTCCATATTTTAGTTGATGAGACAACAAATGAATCACTAAATTTGGTGGTGCGTTGAGCAGGATAATAAAGCATTAAGGGGTTGCTTCTAGTTAAGACCCTCCGTGAACTAGGTACAGACTTAAACAATTGAGACAGATAGTCAGTCTTCTTGAATGAGAACTGGTGATGCAAAAACACACACTGCAAATACAATCGTCTATTTTTAACGGTTAGTCTTATTCGCATCGTACTGAAGTGCCAGGAACTTTCAGCCGAACTATACGCCTTCCTCACATGGTCTCTGGTTATTTAATATCACTACTCCGAATATGCCTCAAATTGCGATTTTAAATCGGGTATATCAACAATAGATAGACAAAATACACGTCCTGAGTGGAGTACAATCCCTCAAGGCGGGACTCGAACCCTCGCCCCTCGGATTTTAGCAGGCTTTACCCCGTAGCCACCGGGCCAATCAGAATGAAATGGCTCCGAGGTCCCACTTCAGTCGTCCTCACACCCCAATGCTGCCGCCCCTATCTCTCTCTCTCTCTCCCTTCCCAAACAACCCCCGCGCACCCTCGGCCTCCTCGGGTCGGCGTTGGCGGGCGATGAGAGGGGGAGAAGGGGGGAAGGAATCGGCCTTCGTCAGTCGTCGGCGGACCGGATGGGGCGAGCCGAATCGGGCCTTCGCCGCTGCACGTGGGGAAGGGTTCTCGAGAGGCGGGGAATGGGTAGGAGAGGGCCGGGCGCATGCACCCTAGGGTTGGAGAAGGGACAGGGGCATGTGTGATGCCGCTCGAGAGGGTGAGGGGAAGATATCCGGGAGGCTAACAAAAAGGGGGAGGGAGTCGATGGCAACTTACTGGGGCATCTGGTTTGGAATAAGATGCTCGTGGCGTAGGACCCGAAGAATTATGAAGAAGCGATGGAATTAATTCATTCCTTTCTACGTATTTATGGGCTGCCTCGAGAAGGAAAAATGAGGTTTGAAGGAAACTGGAAAAAGGTTCTATCCGGATACGACTGAATTAGATAATTATAATCCAGATGATTTATGCCCAATATAATTTCTGCAAAAGAATATTGCTCGCCGGTCGCTGTTCTCCAATGTTTCCATGAATTTCGTCCAATCTTTTCTCTCAAACGTCTTTTCGAAATCTATGAAGTCAGCAAATACGGAATGTGAGGCTAGTAGCAACCCAATCACAAAAATAAAACTTCTTATTCCTCAAGCTTACGGTTTGGGTTTATGTATAATATTTTATAAACTCCATTTTCAGTTCAGCACTGTTTCATATAATAAAGTTTGACGATTAGCTTGATCATGAGCACCTACGAGTCAATAGGGTGATGAGTTTTAAGCCTGATTTTATAATAATTTTGACCTAGTTTTATCACAAGAGCAATGGACAATGCAACCATTCTTTCAATTAAGATTCTCCCGGGCCTTATTGTGGCCTTTGTGTTGTTGAGAAGTTCATGAAGTTTTCATTTTAAAAGAGTACCAGTGTGGGAAATGACCAAACCATAGTTCCCGAAACATGGGGCAATGACGACAAATGTGAGGGGGTGAGATTGGTTTCAGACGGTAATTCTGGATATTATATTCTACAACTACATAATACCCAGCGAGCCGCCATATGGGCATGTGGCAGGGGGTGTTAGGTCACCAGCCGTGTAAAGGTGTAAGTTTTTGGAGATGAAATGGTGACATGTATTTTAGGAGTGTATTTAGTGGAGCTCAATTAACATTGTGGTCGCTTATTGTTCGCGGAAAGAACGAGTTCTTGTACCAATCTGTTCGGCAGTGTATCTCTCTTATTTTATCGCATCTGTCAGACCTAGAGATGTAGTGAGGAGTCATGATAATATTCTCCATGTCGTTCTGAAAAATTCCAAGTGATCGCGGCTGAAATGGGAAAGCAATCAATTTTTCAAGGCTAGAAAAAGCGTGGGTCGGGTAGTCATGACGGATGCCGAGCCATAAAAATTTTCGAGTCTCGGTAAGGCGCATTCCCGGGTCCCATCGAGGAATTTTCTGAGAGGGGAAACCATTTAAGAGAGAGAGAGAGAGAGAGGGAGCGGAAGCATTAACGCGCGAGACGATCGCTCCTCGGGCCATCGCAAGAAAGAAACAGGGACAAGTCGTGTGAGAGGCCGAAGGGAGAAAGGAATAAGAGAGGAGGCATTTGGAAGGGAATACAAAGGCATCGCACCGCCGCCGGTCGCTGTCGAAGACGGGGAAAACTAGCCATACTAATAATGCTTTCCCCTCAAAATTCAGGAAGTGACGTCCCGACATCAGCCTTTGGAACAATTCTACGACTGCGAGAGGGCCGGGGAGGCTCACCCACCAGGTGTATCAAAATGACTGATTCATTAAGAGGGTGTATTTGAATTCTTAGGACAATTCATAGCCTTTTATTTCCCTAATGGCCGGTTGTACAATGTCTGGTTAAACTTCAAGTTAAGTAACGTGGACGATAAGTTAATTCTCACGTTAGCTCAGATAACCATTGGAAACCCTCCGTTACCGTAACGAGCACGTCCAGATTGAACTTAACCATCGGTTGTAGAACCGACTTTGGAGCTTAACCGGCCGTTAACGCTAACGTGAAGTTTAACTAGACATTGTAAAACCGGCCCTAAATGTTAAAATAAATAGCCCTCCGCTGCCAAATAATATTCTCTAAAATTGATTAGTTGATTCACCTTCGCGTTTTTATCCAAGGTGATGGCCAAGTTGTACATTTGACAGAATTTCGGAAATACTTCGATGGACCTATTCCTCCATTCATTTGTTAGGTGTATTTTTCTATCTGGCGCGAGCAGCCCGCTAGACTTTGCAAGCACGGGCCAAAATCGTATAAAACGTGGTAAACGGTTTTAAGATGCACTCAAGGGTGACTTACGCTTTCGGAGGCTATTCCAGTAAATACTAGCATTTTTTGACTCGCTTCTTATATCCTTCCAACCTATTATCGTTGCTTACCAGATTTTCCACCTAATTAGTATCAAATTTTCTTCGTCCGTTCATTAAGCCGAAGAGCATAAAGAATATCAAGGAATACTCGGGACAAGCTGATACGTCTTGGTACCGTTAAATAAGTTTCAAATCTTCTTAAAAGCCGTAATTGTCCACTTAGCTTCGCTAATTTGGACTACGTACAAAATGTAGTGCACAAATGGAAGATACAGGGTAAGTATACCCGAGTCGGAATTAGATCATAATCATTCCAAGGGTACCAAATATGAAGGGTGTGGTATGATCTTGTGACCAACAAGCATTACTTCCTGCAATACGACTCACTAGTCTCACCATGCATAGCATAAGGACAAGTGCTAACGCCATAAAATAAGCTCGTGTCACAAAAGCAACAACATGAATCACATGTGGCACAATACAACTAGAGAGCGTGGAGTCCGACCCGAAAAACGAACCATTTCTCCCAACCATGGCTTCTCCAAGTGGCACACTCCCTTATGCCACGCTGTGCAGACTAACTCCCGGGTGTTTATACACATATTTGGCAACACAGGACGGGCGACCAAGACTAGGAGACAAGGGAGAGATGAACGCGATAACTCTCCGAGTAACAGCTGGTTGTCTTGTTGACCGTAGTAGGACCAATCCCATCTGAAAATTTGGAAATGCCATTTCCCTTATCCTCTCCCACCCTCCATTGCCGCCCCCGCCCTCAACCTCCCCCTCCCAGCGCGCCCATAGCTCCTCGCGCTTCCCGGAAGGGCCCCGAGGAGGCAACCCAAAATGCCTCCTAACACATCAAGAGCAGGCCCAAGGTTTTCGAGGGCAAAATAATTTAGACCGGGAAAATCCTTGATGTTCCGGGACCGAGCAGATTCGGGAGGCAACGCCATTTCTCGAATCCAAAAGATTCATGAAAGATTACTAGAGTATTTTATTTTATTTTTTATTTTTATTAATTTATTTTATCTTCACTATCCCGAATACTGCACAATGGACCAATTAACGCCGGGTGAATAACAGTAACAACAGATGAGACACAAACAACCATGTCCTGGGCAGATAATATTCTACCCAGGCGGGACTCGAACCCGCGACCGAAGGTTTTTTGGTTTGACCGAATTTGTGGTTTATTTATTCCCACAATCCCGTACAAAACAGTACGTAATTTGACCTTGTATCCTTCTTCTTGAAACGCGTTCCTCCTCGCTTCAACCGACACACCAACCCCATGCACGCTCTGAGATTCCATCCTCCTCTTTCCCAGCGTTCCCTTTCCTACAGACTGTCCGCCGTTTTCCATTCTCTTGCAGCGAAAAATACCTCGATTCTCCGCTTTAATTCCGACGTGGTGTAAATACCTTACTGTTACTTTAACACTTTATCCGTTTACTTTTTGTTCCACTTTGCTTTCTTTCTACTTCTTTTAGTTATTTTTTAATCATACCATCCCATGTTGAAAGACTTGGTGTTCTTTGTAGTGTTACAATAAAAATTAATAAAACAGTGCCACTAGCCCTTTTTCACCGTTTGATTCCACAAGTAACGACGGACAAAGAATGAAACCAAGTTTATAATTCGAGAAATGTGTAAAATGAGTCGTTTCAGGCGTGATCTGGTGGAATAGCATAATTAAAGTAAAGGGAATTGCTTTAATGTAATGGAGAAATCTGCATTCAGGCCAGACTCGAACCCGAGCCTCTCGGATTGGCAAGTGAGGACTTAAACCTCGTCGCTACCGGGTGCGTCCATATTTCTATCACTCCATATCTTTCTGGAACGTTCCGCGGAAACATTCGGAGCTCCTTTCACATTCAAATTTTCATGCTCTATCATCACGTAAGCATTTATTTGAAGACATTTGCTATCTTCTTTTGGAGACAATGAGGAATTCTCACTAAAATACGCAAAAATTCTCCAAGCTTCAAAAATTTAATGTGTAAATTTTAGAAATATCAGCTGAAATATTAAATTCTGTCTGCACAAACTATTTACCCGTCTCTTCATTTTTTTCCATGTATTTTCAGATTGGCCCACAAACTCGGAACGCAAATTGCATAAACCGACAAAAAATACCCTCCAAATGACACAAAACCGCAAAACCCAAGCGACAGCGGAGATCTACCACAATCAATTTATCACCCAACCCTCCTCCCACTCAAGGGTGAAAAAAGTAAACTGAAGTGCATCCGTGGACGAAGAAGTGTATTTTATATGCATTTGAAATACTTGATATAATATTTGAAAAATTGGCTGTAGTTAAAAGTATTTTTTTAAATTGCCAGCATGACTAACTTTTTTTGAACAAAACTTTATGAATTTACACAGATAATGGCCTGATTAAGCGATGCATGTACCCTTGTAAGGTTCATGCCCCCCTGAAAATACATCGCTTCTTCCGAGAACGTCCTACACACGTTAAGCCCCACGGAGCCCCAACTCTCCTCAGTTGATGCGTTCATGACATTGCGTGGGCATATAATCACAAGTATCGCGTTAACAGGCTCTCACAAAAACACTACTTTTGGTAAAGAATTTCATATGCATAGAAATTTTCTTCCGGCCAGTAGATAACGAACATATGTAGTAGCAACGACATAAGGCGAAGGATAACGTTAGTGAAGGAAGCATTTCGTAATGGAAGGACCTGGTGACTGAGAGCTTCGGTAAGGATATAAAAAAGGGGCTGATGTAGAACAGAAATGTGGACTCTGAGAAGGGAAGACGAGAATACACAGCAGGCTTCCGAAATGTGGGTGTGAGAAGGTGCGGTGGATGGCAAGGAAGGCAAACGAGGAAGTACTTGGTATGATGGGTGAGGAAAGTGAACTATTGGATGAGATCAGCGAACGCAGGGTAGGTGGCTAGGGGAGATAAAGAGTAAGAGATGAAGAGTAGCGCAAGGCCGTGGTAGAGGAAAGGACGTTGGGGATGCGGGGAAGAAGAGGAGACGGAATAAGTTTTCATGACGGAAAGAAGAAGTGCACGGCGTACTCGGAGATGAAGAGATAGATGATAGCGGTGGAGAAGGCCATTCAAGAGAGAAAATCTGGAGGGTTACTTCCCTACCTTCAGCCAGTAATGTGATGTGCATAGAAACTGAAAAATACGCTTTGAATGCATTTTTTGCAACGTGCTGATCTCTTATGGGATCTAATGAGGTCGCATGTTGACATCGATCATTTTCGCAGGTTTCGAGCAAACGAGTTGATTGATTGGCAGACTCACTCCTAGCGCACGCCGTTTCCTTGGGGGTGTTGGGGTGACCACGATGGGGAGGGTAGGGGATTAGGGGTTGATCACACTCTCGCCGACCTAAGCCGAACGGAACGAGGGCAAAACAAAGAGGGGGTGTTACGGATCGCGCATCTTGAGCGCAGAGCGGCGTTTACGGCTCCATGGGAGCGGACCCAGGTCCCAGGGGTGGTCGAGACGCGGGGACGGAGCGAAGCGAGGGGAGGACATAAAATCCTAACTACTGTGAAGGCCCCGCCTCCAGTACGCACAAGCACGGGCGATAAATTTCTGCGGAAGGGAACAGGGAGTCCTCCTACCTCCGCCGAGCGAATACTTTGGCTCCATCGAGCCCTTTCGGGATAATTATGATCCCTCAACGTGGTGCGAAGGGGTCTCCCACTCTTCCTCTTTACGGAGCATGAAACGCGAGAGAGTGTGTGAGCCACGGGGCTGTTAAAAGGGAGAAGAAGAAGAAGAGGTAACGAGAGACGAGTCTCAAGGGTTTATGCGCGAGAGAGAGGGAACGATGCCTATTTCGAAGGTGCCTACGAGATGGTTTCTGGCTGTAAGAACCAACCAAACGGTTCGTTAGAGGCAAAGAGATGCAAATAAGATATTACGGAATGGTAACACTTCTGGCAGCCAAGTTCATCGCGTTCACGCTTTAAGTTGCAGCAAGTATGCATGGCAGATGGGTCTCTAACGATCGCAGATGAATTAGCCCTGAGAAAATTCCGCGAGAAATTACTACAATGTCTCCTATCGATAAATCACGACTTGAAATCGCTTTCTTACAGTTATAATGGACACGTTTTAAGAAAACTGCCATACACAAATAAAGACAATAATAATTAAAATGTAAACATTTTTGGAAATGTCATTATAATATTTGGTCCGTTGAAGAAAGAATTACCGAACAGGAAAACGTGAAGATGCCATCTGCAAAGCCTGAGGTGCAGTAGTTCATGAGACCAAAACACAAAATGCACACATAAACAGATTTCCAAAATTTCAGCTGGCCGTTAGCCCGACTTTTCCAAGGGAGAGGTAAAGCGGTGTGCCCAAAGGGCTATTCCCATGAAACAGTTAATAAAATTAGGATAAAAACTTAAATTGCATTGGTGTAGAAACAAAACTGGTTGGTTAAGAAACAAAAAATGGAATACTTTAGGGATATGATGAAGATCAATTGGCTGGCACGAATCACCGACAAAAAAGTTTCACTAGTTCTTGGAGAAAAAGATGTACATATTAAGGTTCTTAGAAGCAGAAGAGACAGACTCACTTTGCGAATGTTGCTACTCTACATAACAACGTAATGTAAGGAGAAATTAATGAGAAAAACTACCGAGGAAGACCAAGGATGGAGTGGACAGCTGCAGCAAACCAATATTCGAATTGATGACTCCCGATGATCAGGAGTTTTAATGGCAGCAATCTTAGTCCCAGTTTTACCACATCTAGTACATGTTGACTGCTTGACAACGTAGGTAATGTGTTGGCTTGATGCTGCCAAGGAGTTTGGGTATTGAACATAACAAAAAACAGCCTTTTAGATGACGTTTTATTTGATGAGAGCATTGGCATTACGAGTAGGCGCTGGCCTGGTGGCAATGCACATGAATCTAGATTTACCTAAATATATCCATGCACAAACAGTGCAAGCGTGTGAATACAACAGCCAATTACTTCAATAAAGGTTACACTTTCTTTTCAATTTATTTACATAATTAGATTAGGACATGCAACGATGGCTAGGACGAAGATTTATTTATTAAAACGCAACAAAAACAGCAACTTTACAATGGATTTAAATAAACAAAAAATGAGTTATGAAATAATACAAAAGCATATAGTAAAAACAATAATAGCAATAATGAACAACAAGAAAAAGAAAGACAATTTTGTGGCAGGGAAGAAGAGGAGGACACAATGCGTTTAAGTTGGGACGAAAAGATGTTGCGTGAGGAGAAAAGGTCACGGGTAGGATGGCTGTTAGCAAGGAAATTGAAAAATGAAGGTAGGCGGTAGAAAATGGAACGTTGGGAGGTGGAGAGACGGAATTTGGGTGTGTGAAACAGACTTACACCGCGAGTGATGCGGGCAGGGATGCGGATTGAAACAGAGGAGAGAAGATGATCAGAGCGGAGGGACCCGTTCATGATAGAGTGGAGGATATTAAGGTCGGAAATCAGCCGGCGATGGGGGAGATGCGAGAGACCTATAGAAACAAAGGATTTCAAATGAGAGCCGTGTCTACGGGAGAGCACGCGATTCCTTAAGGTAACTCACTCCATTCTCTTATTTCACGATTGAGGATTAATCAGCGATTAATAATCCGTGACGGGGCTTAAATGGAATGAAAAGGTCGATGGTGACTTAGAGTCGGTGGAGAAAAAGGGAGCATTCGGCGTCGGAAACGAGGAAGGCGAGGCGAGAGTGCGGGTCACGGGAAGGGAGCTGGAAGATGGAAGGAGGTCATCGACGCACCTCTTCTGCGCTCGGCGACATTCATCCGAGATTTTCGCTTCGCCGCTGCTTGGATCGCGGTGGCAGCAAGGGAGTTGTTGGTGGCGGAGGGAGGGCGTGAGATGCTGAGGGCATTAAGGACACCTGGCGCGCGCCGCGGCGTGATCGCCCAGACGATTTACCGAGAATCGACGCGGTGGGTGGAGGGAAAGGAGGATTGGAGGGAAAGGAGGATTGGAGGGGAAGGAGGAGATCGAGGGGGAGGGAGGAAGGAGAGAACCCGTACTTGAACTGGGCCTCCACGCACGGCAAGAGAAACGGCAGGAGGGAGGAGGAGAGGAAGAGGGCGTACATTGGACTCCCCGCCGTTACCATCATCGAAGTAACGTCCAGCGGTCTCCTCTCCTGTCTCTGTGCCGCGACACTCCTTGCCGGTATTAACTTCTTCCGTGAAAAGTGGACGTCTTCGGAAAAACATAGTCATAGGAGGGCATAGTACATACTCAAATTCAGAAAGTTATCACACAATTGCGTGAAATTCGCAGAGCAAAAATCATTCGTCTGGACTTAGATTCGAACACAAACTTATGTGTCCCCTTATCACTGTAAATCTACAGCGGCTGACTCCGTACCTGCGCGGTCAGATCTTTTAATGCAGGAAGTGATGTCACTATAATAGTATTTCAACTAACTTCACCGCAATTAGGATGAAGCGTCACTATCTCAAAATTTACGACGGTCAGAAAACCACAAATTCAATAGATGATAAGTGGGAAGGTTGGCAAGTGATGGATTATTTGGGGAATGGAAAAACACCGGTGACCCAATCTTGACGAAAGAGGTCAGGGAATCTACTGTTTAGTGTCCCGCAAGGGAAAAATTCAAGAAGAGCTCACTGATTAACACTAACGTGAGGTAAGGAATTCAACAGAGACATCTCCGCTACTGTTTTGACTTTAAAATATTTCAGAAAAAGACACTCAATGCATTAAAATAGCTCACATCTTCGATTACATTCTCATTGCAGCGCCCGCAAGTATTGTAGTAGTTCGAATTCTAAAATTGCGCGGACCGAGAGCCATTTAGCCATTTAAATCAAAAAGGGATACGTTTTACTTGGAGTAGTTTGAAAACGAACGAAACGACATCAATGTCATTCCATGATGTAACCATCTCAAGGGACGTTCCGACACGGTTCCGAGGCAGTCGGCCATCGGAGACACAAGACCGAGCGTACCGGGAAGACAGCAGAAGTCTCGGATGTGACTGCGGAGTGTGAGGACAGAAAAACCCGCCGGACAGCTTTCGTGAGCACAAGGTGATCGCCGACGTGACGATGAGTAGAGGGAAGAGGGGGGGGGAGTGAGGCCGAAGGAAGGGAAGGGAGGCGGGCAAGAGGAGGTACGAGGCGTCGCTTATCCGCGAACCACCAATCTCAGGTCATCGTCTAATTGAAACCAGTGCGAGCAGGCGAGGGGAAAGTGAATCACCCCATACCGTTGACCAATTTTTTCCGACTGTGCCCCCGTTCTGATCCAATCGAAACAAGACTACTTTTAGGCAGTTGGGGTGACATATTGTTGCAAATAACATTCTATAAATTTATACTATTTGAATAGAAATAAAAATCTCATGTATATATATATATATATATATATATATATATATTACCAAGATATAATTAAATACCACGATCGAAATTTTTTCTATATCCAACATTCTGGAGAAAAAAAGGCTGTTTTCCATTTCTTCAGCTGTGCGCTTCCGAGAGGCGTTATTAATTAAATTAGGATGTTCCGAATGAAAAAATAAGGTACCTAACAGTAAGCATGATGATAAAAACTCCTTGGTTGTGGTTTTGTATGAGGCTTACCATGGCCGACGTTTCGATGATCCAATCGCCCATCGTCCTCTAGGCAAAGAACTGAGTAAGGAAAGGCCACAACAAGCCTAACCCGGAACCACAGCCGAGAAGCTTTCATCAATGTCATCCACCGGGAAAGCTTGCGATCTTCCAGTGTTTAAGATTTCTCATTTTTCCTAAATTCTTACCCATTGTTTAGCTTTTTGTAAAAAAAAACAAAAAAAATCTGTTTGAATTCGGTTTCAGCGTACGAAATGATACGAATTGGTAAAGTCTATTACATATATATTTGGTACCTAAAAGTTTGGTCAAAAATACTACGCTTTAACGCTTCGCATTAAAATGAAAAGTCTTTAAATCTTGAATTATAAATCAACACTGGTGCCTATTATGGCTAGAAAAAATACACGATCTACAATTGTGATAGTGACTTCAAAATCCGTTAGGTTTTAGACCCATGATTAGAAGAAATAATAAAATGGACCTTACTATGCCCATTAGGTTATTCATCATAAAATACGCGTTTTGAAGCTCAGAGCGTCATTGGCATTCCAGATGATGACGCTACAAATATCTTCACAGACATGACACTGTTTCTATCTTGGAACTTAGCCGGCAACTATTTCCTTGGTTCAACAATGTGTAACATTTTTGGTTTCATCTAAACCAACATATCGTTGTATATTGTAATACTCGCCCATATCGAAAAAAAATCAAGTTTACGCTTGTTCTTGTTCCTCAACTTCCAGTCGGTCGTACGCTCCTTTCACTTTGATTGTTTTTTCTTTAGAATTTTTTTACCAAATTTTCTCACTATCAGGCTTTTTACCTTTATCATCCCCTAGACGTTTGTGACCTGCTTCACTTGCTGTGATTAATAGTCCGAATTAATTCTCAACAAAACGATTCTACAAGGTAAGGCACTCAATTTGCTTTCATTGCCGCTATCTGACATTATGCCTACTTTTAATCATCAGCACACGAATTCACGGGAGCCGCATACGTATCAGATAACCAATTCTAGCCATGACTGCAATATGAAATAGTTTTATGAATTCTTAATTAAAATATCGAATACATCTCAAAACTGCGATGCATTAATTGCGACTAAAAGCATCCATTTCTTTAGATTGCGCAGTGTTAATTTCGCACCCACGGATAATAACGTACATATTATATGTATTGTAGAAGCCAAAATGTCATCAGTGACAATATACTTCGAGCTAATGCCCGCAATAGGAACGCACGAGAGACAATTATTATAATAATGAATTCTACCGGTAAAGGTAGGTTTTGTTGAATGTCAGAGAATCTCCTCCCGGTATTTTACACATTCAGGGGCCTATTTCGCTCTACTATATCCTTTTTCGCCTCTGCATAAAACCTACTCTTCTTCGTCCCGTCCAAGAAACCTATTCTCTTTCTTCCCCTACCCCGTTTGCCCAACATCCTTAACTCTATCACACTCTTCAGCAACCCATCACCCTTTATTACATCCTTCAGCCATCTACCCTGCCTTTCCCGGATTTCATTCAAATGATTCCTTCCCTCGCCCACCATCTCAAGCACTTCCTCGTTAGTCTACCTTTCCGTCCATCTAACCTTCTCCATCCTTCTCTACACCCACATCTGAAATGCCTGCAGCCTACTCTCGTCTTCCTTTTTTAGCGTCCACGTTTCTGCCCCATACAACGCCACGCTCCATATCACACTCTTCATCAGCCTCTTCTTCACATCCTTAGTGTCCCCGTCATCAACTCTCTTCTATTACTAAACGCCTCCTAAGCTAGCGCTACTTTCTTCCGTGTGTCTTTACTATGGCCAGAAAAAATTAGGTACTTTCAAAGTAATGGTGTGAAAGCCTACAAAAGGAAAGATAAAGAGACATGGAGAGTAGGAATTTATGGAGTATATCTGACTGATAATATTGTAGAGCTTTTTACTCGAAGGAAATATCCTCCGAAAGAGTCGATCATTGAGAATAAGAGGCAGGGGATTCGATTCCTCGTGCCGGAGATGTCAGATGAGCGACCACCACCGGATGGCTGCCGGACCAAACCGGATCGGTGGCAGAGTGGCTCTCCGCAATTCATCGACTCTCAATTCCCTCTCCTCTCTCTACCACTATCCGCGATCCCAATCTGATGATTCGAAGCACAACCGTTTCAGCACACTTTTTCATCAACGTCCCACTGGGCGCCCATTCCCCATTCATACAATTCAATAACGGAGATACGATTGAAGAGATATTTTCCGTGGATCTGATTTGCCAAATTATTTACCAGAGCCTGTCTCATCGCAAAACCCAATTTGATACCACTCACCAATTGTACAAATAAGGTAAGTACCACCCGCTACGAATTGATAAGTTTGAAACATAAGGAGATACTTAATCTTTTTGCTATTTTAACACCTGGGGACTCACGGGTTCAAATTGATGAGGAATGAAATGCCTTCAGAAAGTTTTTCATCGGAAACACTTGGCATAGAGAAAGGTAAAAATTACCTTACACCAATTATCACGCTGAACGCAGAGAATGAGTTACAACACTAAATTTTTAAACATATTTGGCCATGGTCTAAACAAATTGATGAGCCGTGACAATCAATAATTTAAGAAAATCTAATAAGGCCTTTCGAAATAAATAGCCAAATTATAGCACACATCAAACACCGATAATTTTTCTTCAAGAAAAGTCAAGGCCTCATTATCAAATTCCGAGGTGATGCAATTTTGGTTTCCTATAAAAATATATGAATACTCTATCTGGGAACTAGAGTAATATGGTTATAAATGTAGGAAAATGATTTGAATTAATTTCACAATGGCTTCGAACGAGCAAAGAACCAACCCCTTTTTAAGCCAACAAAACAGTAGCCGTCACAAAAATCCTTCAGTGCTGAGCCTTACCTAAGCTTTCAGCAGCAAAAGATCCTCCTCCAATCGCTACTCACTTTAATAACACACCGCATCCCATCTAATGGAATGCCGCCGACCCGACTCTACATCATCCCAACAACCCATCCGATAAAAAAAGTAAACAATCCGTCCTTAAGACTTCATGAATATGCTGATCGCGCATTGGAGTCTCCCAATCCTTTCCCTTTCCACCCCACTCACTCATTCGACCGTTCAAGTCTCCAACCCTCAGCCCCTTCCTTCCATTCTCCAAACCATTAAAGTCCCCGATTCCTTTGTTTGTTTCTAAACCTTTTTTCCTCCCCCTCTTTCGCTTATCTCGCCTCCCATGTAAACCCGCCACCCTACAAACCCTCCCAATCGCTTCGCCGGTGGAAGGCCTGATATAAAAAGTTTGTGGATGGAAGCAGGTCCCCTTCTACTGGAGAAGGCAGGCTAATGCAGGATTATTTCCTTTCGTGAACTTAGAGCTAAAATGAAAACTCCTTGACAGATTTTCATTCAATTCCCACGACAATTATCATTCTTTTTTCCCCTTTCGCTACTTGCAAAAATAAGTCGAATGAATCTACCAAGCAACCAATGCGGTGCAAGTAGAAATATAGTCCGTACTTTCGCCACAAACAAAGTTTGACGCCTATCGACATTAACTGTTTCTTATGCCATTTAATGAAGCATCACAGCTTTATTTTGCTCGAAAATTAAATCATTATCCAACACGAGAAAAATATATATCCTGCTTGTCCTTCTCCAGCCAGAGCTGCATCCGGTATAGCTCGTTAGATACGAGCCATACCTAGTTAGATAGTTGGTGATTTTTCTATTAATACGAAGACGGTAGGTTCCACTTATTATATTCCAACCATTTAGAAAAGAAAGAAACACCAGATGGATTGGACACACCCTGTGACAAAATAGGTTTGTTAAGAACATAACTGAACGTAAAATAGAGGGAATTCCACAGAGGAAGACTCAGGAATAAGTTCTAGGACCAAATTAAGAGGAAAGTACATAGAAAGAGATACTATGAGGTAAGGGAACTAGCATTTGATAGAGATCGGGTGGAGGGCTGCAGTAAACCAATCTTAGAATTGAATGACCAACAATGATGAAAGCAGAGATTGATGGGGGAGAACGATTAAATGAACGAACGATTTGGAAGAGGATAATAATATCGGAAGGCAAATGAAGGGGCTAGGAGTGTCATGAACTCAAGGGACTCAAAGTAGGTAATTTGCAGGAAAGTAAAAATATTATCGAAAAATAGGAAAAATAGGATAGGGACGGGCAAAAAGCCTACCGATCCCTATGATAGTTTTGCTGGAGTGGCATTACTAAATCATTGGCAATAATGTCGCCTAACTCTTTACCTCTTCCGCAAGGTGAGGAAAGTTTCATTTCTGGTATATACACCAGCTATAGTTAACCTTTAGTTCAAAGGCACTTGCATCTTGATGAACTTGCCTGTGGCCAGGCCAAAGCCACATCTAATAGAGGTACTACCCTACGAGCAGGGTAGATGTATATACATTAGTATGAGGCTCCACCTCCGGCCAAACCCCTTTCTCCGTCCCTCCCCGATCATCATCATCATTATCACTGCTCTGGGCCCTCTTCGAAGGACCGACCGAGACGGGACGGGATCTCAGCCGACCACATCGGGGCGGGGCAACGGAAGCTGCGCCAGTGCTGCCCCTGGAATCTCCCGACCACATCTCCGGTACCGCCCCGTCCTGACCCCCGCTGGCACGCCGGAGTGACTCGAGACGGTTCAACACCTTACAAATCGGTTTATTCTTAATGGGAAAGGCTGCGGAAGAGGCGAGAGCCCGCCAGAGATGTGCCAGCTGATCTCCAGGAGACCTCACCCACGCGCCGTCCAACCTACTGCTCGCATAATCTCCTGCAGCCCCATTCTTATTGACTTTTTATCGATGATGCACGATGATGAGCCAAGGAGAGGATCCCCGAGTCTCTCATCTACCTCCACAGTATGGAACAAATGTATGTTGAGGTAGTAAGAATATCATATGGGCGTGGAGCATGTTCGGAAGGAATCGCATAATAAGATTCCCCGAAACGGATACCTTGAAGGTGTATATGCTAAAGACTATGGGATTATGGAAAGACGGGGCGCCAAGGATTAAAAAACTTGAAAGAATGGACGGGGAAGTTCTTCCGAAAGACAATTACCTTTGCGATGTCGCGATTGCTTTCACTTGGGTCCAAGTGGAAGATTACCGAGGCGCGGCCAACACAACAGACGCTGATCGAATTGCACCCAATGATGTCCCTGTGCCTGTCTCGCTATCCCAATGCCAAAGACCTGAATCTCGTCTTGGGCCTTAATTTTCTGTTTGCTTACGCATGTTGGTGTTATATTGGAATGCTCAATGCTATGGTGGAATTTATAGGGTCCAAAACATAACACTACTCCAACAAAAATCCCGCTGCCGATCTAAATGTAGTCTTAAATATTTCATGGCAATGGGTGTACTGGCTGTTCCACAACCAAGCTCATGAAGCAAAGCACTTGGAAAGTGCGTCAATTTAAGTAAGGGGACTTGCTTCTTCTGCCATGCAACCTCTCATTTAGAATGCTCCAGCAGTATTTGTTATCCATTTCATTTAGGAGATTATCCCGAAATAAGAATAATGCACCGAAGATGGGAAAGAGCTGTGTTAATATAATGGCATTAATGTCACCAATTCGTAAAATAACATCTCGAACTGAACAATAGGAATTACTATCAGTGCATATATTCAAATTTAGACCTCTTAGAACATTTGAATTAAGGCTCTTTCAAATTACGTAAAGGTGGTGCTTAGAATCTTCAAGAGAAGGTTGGAAACGAGAACCGACCTTTGCAACACCCGGTTCGTTTGCTAGAAGGGGAACGCAACCTTGTGCGCGATTGCAGAAATTTGAGCATTCATAGAGAAATGTACAGGATATATATTATAAATTAGGATATATTTGCCTCTTTCGAAAAATCCAAAAAGGCGTTCAAAAGAGTGAATCGGTAAAAGCCAATGCAGGTAGTGAAGAACGATCCACCCATGCATTTCCCAAAAATTCACCAAATATTTCGTGACATTTGAGGGGCACAGAATAAGCCACCACCCATCAGACCATCCACCATTTTATAGTGGAATTTCATCTGCATTTAGCCGGTAGCTATAGAGCGTATTCGAATCCTTCGCAAAACAAGGACACGAAGTATTTGCAAAACTGAGCTCTTTAATGGGCCATTAGTTCATAAACTAAGAATGGAAACCAGTTCATCGTGCGGAAAAATTCACACAGTAACATTTCCGGCAGTCAATCAGAGATTATATTGGCTGCCATCGCGACTATAAGTATAAGAGGTTTTATAGTTGGCTGGATCATTCAATATAGAGTAAGTGCAAAAAGTTGAGGTACCTAGTGTCGATAACTTCAATAATCAATGAGCCTATTGCAAATTAATGAAATGAATAGTTGTTATTATTTATCTTTACGTCTTTCAATAAGAAATGTAAATATTTGAACCATACATTTATATTTCTTGAGGCTAAACTGAATAAAGTCAACATTTCTGCCGCCTAAAACCGGCAGCACAACTTGCAACGCTGATGAGTTAAAAAGCACACAGCAAATACGCATGAGCCTTGAATCAAGATCTTTAGAGTTAGCTTTGCTGGAGTTTCTATTAACATAGTGACGACTATTAACAGGACATTATGGTTATTATCCAAGCAAGATTCGAAATTCTCACCCGGCATCCAAATACACTGCTGCAATACGCCCATTTAGATTGCGAGCATAACACGCTGTGCCAGTAAATAAATCCGTGGGAGGTTACCAAGTGTTTTCATTCAGCATGAATATAGACAACATAAACCAAGTACAGCCTGATACAGTTAAATTTCATTACAATTTCACAACGATTTGAGCACAGAACGTTTCACCGGCAAGAAAATAGTCAGCCAGTCTCTCCAGTGTCCTCATATGTCGCACTTTCGACTGCCAAAAGCGGGAACGAGGAGTATTCAAATCCCTCTAGAAACAAGGACGGAGCCTCGAAGATGAAGACGTGAGATAGAGGTGTCCGCATGAATAAAATAATTGTGCGGCGTGGGAGGAGACGTTTCATTTTTCCACCGACCGGTCCACAAGAGGGAGAGGGGGAGAGAGACGGGTTAAATTGATTGATAGGCCTTCATATGGGAGTGGAATGAGAGGAGAGGTCTCTCTTTCGTGTGAGAGGAGATTTATGGCACTCACGGCCCATTTAGTTCGCATATGCCTGACCGTGTGACTCTCACGGAAGAGAAAATACTTTTTTTAAATCTTGTGCTCGGCATTCTTTCCACAGGCAAGGAGATATAAAGATTAAATAAGAGGGAGAGAGAATACCTAATGAATAGCATAGGAAAATAGCATGCGGTGAAAAATCATCGAATTCATCGTTCAAGCGACGTCAAGGGTCAATTTCGTCTCAAACTCAATTACGTTTAGTAGAAGAAGATCGTTTTTGATTTTTCGGCGCGGAGACCCTATTTTGCAATTCAAATTCGGAGACAGAAATTGCCGAGACAACGCTCATCGTCATGAGAAAAAAGGTGATAAAAAATGCGCCTGTTGTTCTTTCGAAATGTCTGAGCACAGCCATGTGCTTAATTGAGCAACTGTCGCTTTATCTCTACGATGAGCGATCAAATTGACACTTCCAAGGAGGAAAAAAAGCGCTGGACATCAGTCACGCCACAAGAAAATAAGTCCAACAATGAGATTAATTCGATGATGTACCACGTGAGCCGTGGGTAGAGTAGTCGTTTAACGGCAAATATTTTAAGCCAGGAGGGAGTGAATATCGTCAACAAATGGACGTTATTTAAAGTCATATCATTCAAAAGAGAAGTATAAATCCAGTCATTTCAGGTCACCCTAAAAGTTAAATAGACTGTCAAATATATACGGCTTGCATAGGAAAGCTACTAGCAATAAAACATCAGTGGTCAAAGATGGAGAAGCACCAGTAAACGCATTTCGCTTTCAAAAACGTACAACAGATGTGTTAGGAAATAACTTAATCTGCTCGGAAAAGAAAAATTTTAATAATGAAAGTGAAAAAAACTGAAATATGTAGATAGTAAAGTCCGAACGACTTACAATGCAAGAACAGACTTAGCGTTCCAACTCAGTGAACTACTCACATACCTATCACATTTCATAGAGTACAAGGAATCGTCCTTAAAAGAGAGAAAAATCGAATGGTTTGATGAAATCACTCAAGCACGGTATTTTCACAAACTCTGGAAAGCGAAATGAAAGCCCATTCACCAATCCCAATCCATTCCAAAAGTTTAAATTCAGTTTTCAAGTAATTGCGAAACTCGAAGTCTTGAGCCTTTTAAAGAAAGACTGGTAACCAGATAACGAGTTGCATCTCTACATTCACCAACCTCTCAATCTCCTTCTCTCATTCTCATTCAGACCTCCGATGGCATCAACGAAACCGGGCCGTACATTGAAGAAATATAGATAACAACACAACTGTTTACATTAAGGTAGCTGCGGGGAAATAACTCACTTTCGTCAGTATCACTTGGTGGTATTCCATCATTAGATGAGAAAGAGGACAACTTTTACTAAAACCAATAATTTTTATTACAAAACGACCAGGGATTCGAAACCCAGGGCGTTTTGTAATAACAATTATTGGTTTTTTCAGTAAAAGTTGTCCTCTTTCTCATTTAACGCGGGAAAATAGCTGATACATCGAAAAATCAGCAGAGGATGGATAATAACATTGACGATAAATACTTTTAACGCACTCTTTACTAATTGAGCTTGCTAATACAAAATGCAGAAAAGCAAAAAGGTGAAAATAACTGATAAGAACAGATCACCGGGGGTAAATCCGTAAAAAAGCCTCTTCTTTCAAGTAGAACTTCAAGTAACGAGGAAAAACATATGATCGGGAAAATGCGAAAATTAAAATGAGAAGTATGGGAAGGGGGGAAACGAAATTAACTCATTAACCAAGCCTTCCGGATGATTACCGGACGTACACTTCAAGACCTACTCCGCCAATTATCGATTCTCTTAAGATGGAAAATATGAAGAAGGCGCAGTAATACAGCAGGCAACGCTAAAAGTTAACTGAATACTATATCGACGTTGAGCTGTGCACTTTTCATAACAAAATATCAACTAAAAAGTACTTTCCAACTAAACCGCTACAATAATGCAGTAAGAATTGGAGGTCCCTAAATGAAATTTTTGCGCAATCGGGTTTCTGACGGCTGTCACAGTCGAGGGAATTCAGACAAGCAAGGAATTGCGAGAGAAAAAATATACTTAATTCTCGGATGAAGGGAGGAAGGGAGAACATGTACCAAGATGAAGAAGTTGATGGTGTCAGCGAACAGTTGCCTGCGATCAGAGAAAAGCATAGGGCAGTACTCGAATATCAATCCAAACCTGCTTCAACCGGTTAACTATCCATTCAAATAATATTATCTGGCAGGGGAGGAGGGAGCATTCATGCAAGCAAGGTTGGGGAGGAAATGAAGAGAAAGCAAGCCGGAAAGAGGAAGGTGTCACGAGGTGAAAATGACAAAAAGGCCTTCTTTTTCAATCTCCCTTGCCATTGAAGCGAAATCCCGATTGACGAAGGGAAAAAGATCGGACGCGGCGAATAGAGCAATGAGTTGAATGAGGCAAACTTGAGGAGTGGTAGGCGTGTTGAATGCGGCGGACCTTAACCACTGGTGAAGCGGGATGGATAGATGATGGAATTGGGATGAGGAGCAAGTAGGGAATGGAAGAGCAAAATAGAAAAAGATGGTAGGGACCGCTGGAAAGGAGAATTGAAGGCTTGCGGGGAGAGGAGAGAATAAATTAAGACGCAAACGAGGACGCAGGGGAGGAGAAGGAGGGGTCACAGGAGAGCTATTGGGGTGAGAATGATGAGAGGTGATTTGTGTTGGGGGAGGAATGGAAGAGTGGACAATATGGCAGGGCGGATGCGGCTCCACCATTTGCCGCACTGTTTTCTTCCCTGTCGTGGGAACAACTTCCTAAATAATTACCGCTGAAGGGGAGGATCCGCTGTTTATAATGTCACAGAGCACGATAACTGAAAATATGCACATATTAGTACTACATAATACTTGATATTAAGGGAGTAATCGAAGTTTCCAGTTTCCAAGCCCCAATGAGCTCGCTCCTCGTGGCGACAGGATGAAGCCCAAACCTGCCAAACCAAGGGTCCCGGGCTCGAGTCCTGCCTGAGTGGACTTTCGCCACTCAGGACTTACATGCTCGCCTGTTATTTTCACTTCACCCGAAATAACAATCCAATTGTGCTGTTTTCGGGGCGATGGAAATAAATATCATGCCAACGCCAGGGAATAGATGTATGAATGATATGAAATGTGAAGACTTGACTCAATCCGTTGTAGTTTTAAGCCGCAGTATTAAGGTGGTTGGAGCGCGAATCGGGTGTCGCTGGGTGGACATTTCTATAACTTTTCATGTAAGTCGAAAAACAATTCATGGACCACACTTCACTTAAGTACATCTGTATATGCGGTAGAAATGACCATAAATCTTAATAATATGAGTGATGCAAGAGCTATATTTTAATATTTCCGTCTTAATTACTACATCGTTTTGACCCTGGTCAACGGCGCGGATAGAAAATCAGATGTAAAAACGTGTTTCTTACTCGATATGATACCTTGATAGCTGTCAGCAACCATCATAATAGTACGAGACGCATTACTTCGCGTTTTGGAGAAGATATGCACCAATTTAATCTCATTATTTCGAAACATTTGTCAAGTGCCATAGTACTATGAGTTGCAACAGCATTTAATTGCCATTAACTAAACCGATTACGTGGAGTTTGTATTTCACTTTTATCTCATGTTACTGATAAGTACATGTATATAAAGTTCCAGGTAAATCTTTAAGTAAACGAAAATACCAACCCCAACCAACTTAAAAAGACTCAAGCCAAACTCTATGAGCCAAAATGAGACAAATACTTAGTTACACATTTTTATTTGTTCAGTTTTAAAAAAAACCTACTTTCGCTGATTAAAGGAAAAACCAATTGAAAACCAAAATTCAGGTAAACAATATCCCACGAAAATATTTTGATGACCACACACGTCCAGCCATCTGAGCCGACTGCATGGGACAACCGCTTTTTGACTTCGGTCGCGGCAGTAATTCGCTAATGACTGAAAAAATAGGAGGTAAGATACATATATTTCATTTGTATTCAGTTTCCCAGGGCTTATTGCTTTTCATAAACTGTTTTAATGATATGATTTATTATGCCTTCTCGTTCAAATTGACATTTGTCAGTTGTAATCTGAGCCATCTTCATAGGAGCTCATGTTAGAATTTCCACGTTCAAGGCAAGAAAAATATCAAGGAGACCCTATTTTACTTTCATCTCAAAAATAAAAAATAAATAAAACGCACATAAAAGATACTACATTCAAGTTTTTGTAAAACCCAGAATAAGTGATTCTGAGACCAGAGCCACCTTAAAGCCATTTAAACATACTAGTAGCGCAAGCGCGGAGTCAGAGAGGCGATCGCAAATAACGCCGGATTCAATAAGAGAAGGGTCACCTTAAGAGGGACGGAAGGGAGGGCTCTTTAGTTGACGAAGTCGGAAGGAATAAGGGCGGATAAAAGAGATAACAGCCTGCATGATGAGGGGCCGAAGAAATTGATGCTTCTCCAACACCTTGTCCAAGGAATCCTCGACGCCTTCACCGACAGACCATTGGACCTGTTCGCGGCGCGCCCCCTCGCTCCCCCCCATCTAACTACCCCACTCTTAACACCGTCAACTTCGTCACACAGCCAACCTGCTAGACGCTGCTCTCTTGTTTGTCAGGGTCTACACGCCCTCTATACGCTCCTGAGCCGAAGAAAATTCTTTAACGAATGGTCGTCCTCAACTACATTCCTTTCTCCAAACGAAAGACTCATCGTGTGAATGGAAACCGATATTATTTTTTCTTCCTCTCACGCATTTAACATAATTCCCCACACCCACGACCTCAGAGCAATGCCTTCAACCCTGCCCTAACCTCTTCTGTCTTTCAAATACGTCTATCACCATCTTTCTCTATCCTTCTCTCTCTCAAGCGCGCTGAAAGGGGAGAGTATGAATCAATCGGATCATAAATCATATCGTTAGCCTTCGAGTGGTAATGCGCTCAGCATGAAATGTTTATTCCAATCCTTATTTATCAATAGATAAGACGGCGAAGTCGTATTTCTTAATATCGTTCATTCACCGAGTCTTTATACAGCCAACTTGAATAAAAATGATGAACGATCCCTGAATGGGCGTATCCTAACGATTTTTCCAAACGATTGAAAATGTTCTACGATAATGGATTAAACGAACACACATGTTATTTTTATTTATATTTTTTTCAAAGCATCACTTCTTCCTTTCCAGTCTCGGAAAGCTATCCTCATGATTAACGGATACTTTTACAAGCATTTAAAAGCCTGTACGCGACGAAAGGCATCGTTGCAATGACCGGGAATGATGAATGGACTGAAGGGAAATGGGCCCACGTTATAACCGGAACCCAACAAAAAAATTAACACAGGGACGAGCGGTTTATAACTCTAAGCAAATGACATAAACAGTCTCCGATGAAAATTATTCTTGAAATATATATCACGTGTTATTGCGGCTGCAGAGATGAATGATATCAGAAGTCTCCTCCACAGGAGGGAAGATGAAGGGAGCGCCATACGAGAAAGGTGGATGGATTGGACGCGGCAGGGCGGAGACGGGCGAGAGGCTATTCAAAATACACCGGCTGCTGCCGTTTACAGTGGTAGAAGGGGAATCAAAGAGGCGAGCTATTTAAATCTTTATTTACTCGCATAAATTATTCGAAACTTATCATTCAAATCACTCGAACGATTAGTCAAGCTATTCAACGGGTGTGTTCGAGACAATTACCTCCGCGAGATCATTCTCAGACTCCCCAATCGCATTCTCTCCATTCCCTTTAATAAAAATGTTAATGGATTTCATAAAAAATGAATTCCGCCCTCACCGTATATTGATCCGATTTAAATAATGATCTCCATTGGAGAGGAATGAGTTTGTCTTGGCGCCCAAAGCACATTTAATTCCACCTACCCTACCCTCATACCCTTAGCGAGGCTGACCCCTCCTACTCGACATACGAACACTGAATGATCCCTTCATTCATTTCCTACAAGACTTCCTTCGAATGGAAAACTGCCACAGACTTTAATCTGATTTCTTATTCAGTACATATATGTATATAGATACCTGTACAAATTCTCTCATTTGTGCCAGCGAGTGAGTTCTGCGATCGTAGTTTCCATCATGACTGTTACTCTGAGGCTGGCGCTTTTCTGGATGTATACGTCATCTAGTAATATAATTAATGCAATGCTACATGTTACAATCCAGCACATCCCTTGACGCTGGCTGCTTATCCAAACAGGCCACTTATGTCGGGATGTGAGGGCAAGAGCAAAGCCTCGCATCGTTACCAGCGAGGTCTATGTTCGCTGTTTCATTCGCTCCAATGACATTTAAAACACCTCAGCAAGTCTGAATAAATTTACTATGAATCAAACGCAAGTCTATTTGCAAGTCAAACTGAGAATAGGTTTTAATAGCGTGTAAGTGAAAAATGCAACGAAGAGCATCACAAGGAAAAAAGCAAGAAATATATCTTGATTTTAAGACATTGCACTTATTTTTCCAATAAAGACAAGAATAATTAGTGAAAATGAACTAATGAGACCTATTAATTGATTCTATGACAACCCAACGACCGAAATCTTCAAAAAACACCACTATGACCGGAGAAAAGATGAAACACCTTCTTAGCAACGTTATGCGACGCATATTTGATTCATTTATTTTTTACCTTTACTTTTTTAAACATTCGAGAACAGAAAGAGTAAAATATTATCCGTTGTTGTACAAAGAGCAAACTTTCAGAAATAAATATGTAGATATATGTCACAGCGGAGAAGATTTTTAAATATTACCACAAATATCAACAGGACAAGACGGTGGAAAGAAGAAATAGGAGTGGGGGATGGTCTTTCTGAGGAGATTGATGTATGGGTGACGGGGTTCGGAGTACTTAAATTGTTAAGTATATAATAGAAAAGGTACCGAAAATTTCAGGAAGGTCCGCTTCCAAAAAAGATGAGAGCGAGAGATGAAATTTGGTTAGGTGGTGTAAGTGTTTGTGGAGCAGGCAGGGCTGTGGAAAAGCTAGGACGACAACTGACAGGATCAATGCTCAAAGCTTTATCATGATTTACGAGAAAAAAATACAGAATGGAAATATTCAAGTGGTGAAACCGTGATAAGACTACACATGCAAAAGTTGCTTACACGTCCAAAACTGAAACGAAACGCAGGCTGGAATATTTGAGCGGTGGAGCGACAAATTTGACGAGGAAGAACTCGAGAAGAGGAATGTACGAGGAATGTAGAAGGTAGTTGAAGGCAGGGAAAGAGGAACGAGGGAGAAAGAGAAGTATTAGGGCGAGGGTGTAAAAAGGGCAAACCAATAAACAAGCTTTTCAGGGCTCAGGGTATTAGGGAAAGGGCTCTCTCTTCCTATCCCTTCCTTCCACACAATTTCCCAAAACTTTGGAGGAGTCCCATTCTCATTCCTCAGCTTGTTGCACCCTTTCGAAGGGGCCCTTCCAATTACACGAGGAGAAAGGGAAGAGTGAGGGTGGTTACCTCGAAACGCCTGGCGATATAAACGGAGAGATTTATCGCACGCCAGCAATAGACTCTTTAAAACCCACCCGAATAGAGGAGCATGTTCGGCTCTCTAATCCGCTGTCCTACCACTTCCGAATGTTCCGCGGCCTGTGCCCGCCACCTGGTGAGTTTTGCCCGCAACGAGGAATCGGCCCTTTCCATCTCTGTGCGAGAATGGCGGAGCTGGAGCTGTAAAATGTTTCCGGGAATCCATCCGCGGTGGACTCGTGGGAGGAAATAAAGGGGATGAGGGTTGGGGAGGGGGGTGGGGGGGGGGAAATGAAACCCGTTGGAGACAAAAAGTCCTCGCTTCTTAAGGGGAAAATTTTATTTCGCTTCGAGGAATTTCAGTAGCGAACCCAACGTCCAACCGATGTAAGATCACTTCCTGTATTGCCCTACCGAGGCAAGGCAAACGTCACATTTTGTTATAAAAACCAATGAAGGAGTATTGCGTAATAAGAGAATTGTCAATTCGATGTTCACCACCGAAAACAAGTTTAATTTTCACTTTGAATCCTTCCATGTGAGGCATAAATGCTTCAACGGACATTTGTCTCACGCACCGGAATTGGCTTGAAAATTGTTTGCAGTTTCCCTGGAGGACGCATTCAATTGTTAGCGATTTCGACAACTATATCGCCGTTCAACAACACGATGAAACACCCTTTCACTGAGGAACGGACTTCGGCGAGTGATAATCGATGGAACCAAATCGTGACTGGAACTAAAATGGACTTCAATAATGAAATCTAGCGGATATCAAGTGTTTAACCAAGCATCTAAACAATAGAGTCCACTTGCAGTTACTTGCAGTCACACACAGTTATTCGGAGCCAATGGAACGAATCAAAAAATTAAAGCTAAGGTCGAGGCGTGACTGGATGAAACGTACCCTTTATGTTGATAATGCTTGAGGGGCTTCAAAAAAGAACTCGTGGAGCGCATAAATCAGTTGCACCACTGATCCATTCAGTCTGGCCTATTGCGCATTTTAATGACTCCAAGTCTCACATGTTCAATCATACCATATGATTACAGCGATTCTCCCCTTCAATCCAGAATATATGTTCTGAACAAATACATTTCTATTAACCTGAAGATGACCCCTTGAAACCGCGGTCGTGTTTCCATCTGTTGTAATAAAGTTTTTGTGGCAACACTAAATTTATATCCGATTACCAAAATGCAGCAGGAAATTAAGAACCCAAATACTTCCCCACTTAAGATGTTTGGAGTGATTTCAATCCAATTATGAGCAAATTTGCGATATACTTTCATGCGTGTATGTCTTAGCAATGCGAATAGATAAAAGTGAAAAAAATATATGCCACCCAAGTGGTTTACTCGTAATTAAACACTATTTTAACAAGTAACCTTATGGCAAAGAATATATATTTCGAAATAATTCTATTCCCTATGCACAGATACACCCATAAACGCTCAAATACGTTTCGCATAGCTCTTTTGGTTGATAATAAATAGATATAGAGCTATCATACCAAGTAAAAAACTCGTATTTACAAACGATTTTGGTCTCAATTTAGAATTCTGAGCCGTAAACAAGTCATGACAAAGCTTTAATTAAAACTAAAATTTGAAAACACAATTCATGCATCATGTATACTACTAAATGTATGGTTATTTCTAGAGTATAAACAGATGTAATTTAGTGAAGTGTGACCCTAAACTTCCTTTTCGACTTACTTAAAAAGTGCACTCAAGGGCTCAGGATTGCCACTCAAACTACCACACAATTCAACGTTACCAAGTAGAACGGAACTGGTATATCTCACCCCAGCGCACCAAGGCTCCCATTCTCTTAGTACCCCAGCCACCCTGGACGAGCCACCATCGACACCATCCCTTAAAAGGCACCCATCGGTCCCTCCCCCGACCAATGCCGCTCCTACATGCCTCATATCTGGGGCCTCCCTCCCGTCCCTCGCACATTCTGTTTCCAATAAACTCTCCTATTCCGTGAGAAAGACACATGGGCGGAATCCCTTCGGGTGGCATATATCCCGAGTGGTGGCGGTGGGCCCATTCCTCGAGAGAGACCCCGCAGGAGGTCGGTCCTCCCTTCGCTTTGCCTCGGCCATCTGGGATTTTATGCCCTTCCCACCCCTCGAGGGGGAGGAGGGATATTGGAGGGTTTGAGGAACCTCCCGGGGAGGTGGGCAGGGGGTGCTAGAGAAGAAGACTGGGAGCCGCTGGGGGATGAAAGAGGACGGAAGCGAAAATCCGAGAGGGGTGGGTCCGACCCGAAGGGAAACAAGGCGTGGGAGGGTTTTTTGTCACCACCCCCTTTTCGAGAAGGTTTTTTGAGGGTCAAGAAACTGCGGAGAGAAACAAGGGATGACCACGGTCACGCATTCCTTTCCCCTTTCCTCGCTCGCGTTCGGCGAAGGCTTCGGTTCAGAGCAGATCCTACGCCCAAGTTATTCGTTGATCATAGCTTAATGCCCATTTCCATTAAAAGAATTTGTGGGGAGGCGACCGACTGCTAAGGTCATTTACGTCACAGGGGATGGATAAGGGAAGAAGGGTGGATAGAAACCCGGCGTCGGCATCAGCCTGCTCTTAACGAAAGGCGCCGAGGGGACCACGGTTTAACGTCTCATCCGACAGACAGTACTGTACTTGAAGTGCCCTCCACAAGACACTCAAGTAGGGTTCGGGGTTCCTCTGAAAAACATCCTCCTCGGCAGGGATTTGAACCCTGGCCGTCCGTGTGGTTAGCCAGTACTCTAGCCACCACACCAACCCGATCCTCCTTCCCAATAAAAACATTCCACCATTGTTACCTTAGGTCATGCGTCCAATTAGCTACGTTTCATCCCAGGGCCTCCATCGTATCGGGAAGTGGTGGTAACGAATATTCCAGTTTGAAAGAAAATCGAGGGACGACGCAAAAAGGCACAAGAATACTCACATGCTACGGAAGTGAAGGCGAATGGTAGTTTTCAAAAGCATATCACCGAGTTACGAATAACATATGAGTAATTATTTCAAAACGAGACTCTTCGTTGCCACGTACGCTTCTAAATGATAAGCTCGCCGAAACTCGAAAACCCGGGATTCCACGACACTATCGTGTCTCAACTGTTTTCCCATAATTCTTCCTCTCCCGGATTTTTACGTTACCTACAATCATAAAAAATCTCTCGGTAGACAATTTGTCTGATAAGCTAAACCCTAGTTGGAGAATATTGATAGGTAGATGTTTTCGACAGTTTCCATTACAAGTATTGCGCAAGTAGATTTGCCGTAGTAGGAATGCCAGCAATAGAAACAGGGCTTAAGGCAGATAGGAAATGGGACAATACGAAGCAAAAACAACCGGAGAAAATTGAAATAATGGACATGCGCAATCAGCCATATGGAACGGAACAGCTGTACAGAAAGCACACCAAAAGCATAGGTCTAAGTAGTGTAAGTTTCGCGGTACAACAAAATACATTTATAAAAACATAAATCGCAAATTTGCCAAGAAATAGAGACAGTATTCACACAATGTATCTAACTTTTGCGTGCAATGGTCTCGTTAGGACAAATGCAAGATCCCAAGACATAATTCGATGTTCCCACCAATTACCAAATCGCTCTTCTAATATACCTTCTGGGGGCATAACTCAAATTGTACATTCTAATATTAGCCGAATATCTTCGGCAGCGACCGAGTGGATAAATACAGCAATATCTACTCAATGGATTAAAACAAGCTTGCTTTCTAACGACAAATAGTAAAGCTAAAAAATATCGAATCCTGATTTCGTTTCGTTTCGTTCAGAAATCACCACTTAAATAATGAGCGCCAAGGGGGGAAGAATATTTTGAAATAATCACACCAATATGTAAGTCTAACTACCACACTGTGAAAAATTAATACTCATAATTAATTAATTGGCTGTGTAAACTGCTAACTAAATGGATCAACTTCAGAAAATTTAAATATAGCTTTTTTCAATCCATCCAAAAGAGGCAGAGAAATAAGAAAGAGTAACCGTCAAAAATTGAACAGTTACACACACAGTACCATTGTTTGGCATAAAATAACCCTTGAAAAAATCCAAGTAAATTTCGTATTTTCATTTACTTCCTTTTTAGATAATATGTACTCTATGATCACAAAATCTGCCCACCTACGCCTAATGTATCAAGCATCGGAGCGAAATATAAATAGGAGCTTGAGAAATCATTTCGTAGGGAAAGTTTCCACGCGACGACGCTTAACTGCTTCAGATGAATAACGTGACAGCTCATTCAATTAACTCCACCAAATAAATCGACGAATACGTCAAGTAACCAATAAAACTATTAGTTATCTTTCCTTTTAAGGACTCTTATTATTTAAAACTTCATCCAAGATATGTTTTATTAACGTTTTGGAACCAATTGCACCAAATGGATTCATCGAAAAAACGAAGGTCTGTTAATAACTCATATTTATAATAATTTACTGCCGCCTATTCTAATTATCTGCTGAGTCTTGTCTATCAGTTTAGACGCCAAGTCATTTTTTTAGAGAAAGAGCAGAATTTTAAAATTACGCATTTTGGCTGGCGCATAGACATAAATCTTTGAACAGCAATATTATGCCCACGATTAAATTAATGCTGGGATGATAACATATGACTTGCGGGAACAAATAAGTTTCACGGCAAAGTGAAAGATCGAGGAATATGTTAATCAGTGGAAACGAACCAAATACGTTTATCTATAAACCCAAAAATGATGAAAACATATACAAATGGAGAGCCCACGAAAAAATGCAACCGTATTTATTCCATAGTCTTTCAATATTTTAGAGAAATACCCATGGGGGAAAATTTTCTCATCTCTAGTCAACTTGGAAATACTTTCACGGGAAAGAATAAAGGCACTCAAATGACGTGCGAAAGCAACGCTAAAGGACATTCACTCACCTCTTTTCTGCATGTAGCTGAACAGGTCGTCCAAGAACTCCTTCCGTTTCGGATCGTCACTCAACTCGTAGAGCTGTTGGAGAAGAGAAAAGCGGAAAACAGTAAAAATATATTACAGACAAATGATACATGATGTAAATATAACATTTGCAATCCGTATTTTGAATTATATAGTTTTTTGAGTACGCTACAGACATGATTATTCCCGTTCTCACTTACAGTGGTTAAGAATTTACCCAAATACATACAAGCAGATACTTTTTCACACTGCGCCTGGCCGGTGATTATCAACTAAAAACACGTATAGTTCTAGCAATGGCTTCACGTTTTACATACGCCGAAAATCATGCTTGGAAAAAATTAGATCATTCAACATTTATCAATAAAATGGAGGATTCTATCCTTCACAATACATACCTTGAGATGTTAGTAGCGACAAAAACATACACGCCGAATTGATAGGTACAAAAATGTCATCTCTCCACGCGCCTTTACTGATGACTGCACAAACAGATCGAAGTAATAAGGCAAGTTAGAATTCAATACCCTTTTGCCCTCTTCTTCACCCACTGAACACCAACCGAATCTATTTTAATATCAGGCCACATCGCCGCGGGCAATAAAAACTTTAGTCACACAAAATACATTGCATACGGGGGTAGATCTCAACTATAACTATTATTTGAGCGAACATCTGAATCCCCTAAGTTGCTGACAAAGTAACTATCACAAAAACTTCCCACTTAACATCATCATCGAAAGACAGCGGGTGAAGTGTTGAAAAAGTTATTTAGCATAGTGAAATGAGTGAGAGAAGAGGGCCCCTTTGAAACTTGTCCTCGGCGTCTTTATTCCACGACCTGTCAACTGGCATCCACCCTGACTCACGCCGACGCAAGGGATGGAAAAGCCGAAGAGCTGGCAACAAAAACAATTACCTAAGTCACTTCACGAGCCGACGCCTTAAAACGAGTGAATCAAATTTGCTCTCAAATTTGATTCACTCGATACTTATTCTCATTCTTGAGGGAGATCGGAAACGAAGCATGCAGCATAAGCAGCAGAAGGGGTGTGGCAGGGGTAAGAGGGTGGGGGGGTTATAGTATCGCGGAGGAGAGCGCCAGAGCGGAACAAAAAGTCAAATAATAAGATATCCGAGACGATATGAGTTATTGGGTGGTCAGAAACACTTTGTCAACTTCCAAATTTAATTACACACGCCCATTCTCCCTATCTCATTTATCGGCGTTTTTCATCCGTCGTCCATTCGGTCTCCACCAATCTGGGGGCCCGCTCGTACGGAGGAGGGGAAAGAAAGAGAGGGGAAGGAAGGAAAGGGGTGGGGGGAGGGAGGTGGCTGCACTATCTCGGAGGAAAAGGGAGAAAAAAGGAGAGTGTAACAGGTACTCCTCCTTCCACTGGCCCCGCTCACGACGCATAAGATGGTCCAATCTCCCCATTCCTCTTCGCTTTCCTTCGCCCGCGCCGCCTCACCCCACATCCCCTTATCCCACCCTCGCTCCCCCCCACCTTCCCACTCTCCGCCGCGACCCCTTTCATCGCCCCATCTTCTCCACGCACACACCTCAAAGCCCACAAGCACCACACATTTAAAACGGCCAATCTCCTCCTCCCAATTTCTCCCCTTCGCCTCTCAACCCATCCTACGCTCACAAAAGACCTTCCCCCCTCCTCCACCTTCCCATCGCCAGCACTCTTTCAATCAACACAAGACGTTGTGAAGTTTCCCTTCTTTCTTTAACATCCCAATCCTCCACTCTAACCCTTCGCGGCGCAATCACAATGAACTCGGGAACGTGAACTAAATTAAGGCAAATTGATCTATACATCACCACTCATAAAATCAATGAATTTGGCCACATTCCAAAGGAATAAATCTCATGATTCTAATGATATCAAAATAACCGTCACTCAATACATTAGTTTTCGATATTCTACCCGAAAAAAAATGCCATAGTATCCAGTACTGCTGCGCGATCAAGGTAGATATGGCGTAAAAAGGGAAGTTCTGTCGCACAAATCGCGTTAGAAATGAAACAGTTTCTAGTTCTCATTTTTTTCTCATAACTCTCATAAAATCTTTGTAATATTATCGGTGAAAATGTTTCTAAAATTGCGAAATTCGGGTTTGTCGTCAAGCCTCAAAAATATTTCATCATTTCTCTTATATGATCACGACATCGAGGCATTACAGAAAGGCCTCGATTTACTACGTTTCGATTCCCGTCTGATTCGATGTTACGTCCATGCCAGCAAGGGCTGTCGGGAACTATTTCCCGGTTATCAATAGCAAATACAATGAAAAATACGCATATTCTTTCATTTTTTGAGAAATCAGACACATTTATCCTATCTTAAATAGCCATATGAATCAATGTGCATTTGAATGAGGGAAAAAAAGATCTTCGAAAGAAACGCTTTGATAACTAATAGAATTAAAGTGGTAACGATCCAAACACACCGGGTTCCGTTTTTCGTCGCTTAAATTGACGTCGCACTTCCTCGGCACGAATCCCCGACGTACGTCGAGAACTTACAATATTGAGTTTTCCAAAATTTTATCCATGATCTGTTTCACACATTACGCAGACTGAATGGTATTTTATTGTTGATTTCACTGGAAGACGCCGAGGGTTTCGCAGCAGTTGGGAATTATGCTAGAGAGGTGAGTGAGAATGTTTTGCTGGAGATTACTCAAGAGCATCCACCTACCAGACAGCATCAATGTTTCACCGTCCATGAGTTGATAACGTAACGACATATTTGGAGAAAGTTGAGATGTACGAGTCTTCACATTTTTTTAATTTCTTCCAGACTTGAAAAATTAAATAAATTGTCGAGTGAGCTCATTATCTCCCTTTTACGCGAATAACTAACATACCATCGATTGTTGCAATCTTTTATTTTTTTCAGCATAATCTCAGCCATATTTCACCCGCACCCCAGCGCATTCTCTTTGGATGATGGTGATCTGAGAAACGAGGATTTAGGCGCGGTGGGATTTTGTCCCGAAAGGAAATGAAAAAGGTGAAGTCATCGAATGGCTGGTTCGGATTCTGTGTGGGAGGAGAGATGGAGAGGAGCGTGGGGGGGGGGAAAGGAGAAATGGGAGGGGAGGTAGCTGCCAGCTCCAAAGGGGAAACAAAAAAAAACCACGGGACACTCCCCTCCAATCGAATTACGAGATAACGTTTTGTACAAACAAGACACTCCCTTTCCATGTGCTTTCAAATCCTTACATTAATCAATCTGGTTCTATTAATCAGGGCGGTTTATCGACCGATTTTTTCATGTCCACTTCGTCTTTTTTTCTCTACTTCTCCTCTTCTGATAACTAATGGCATTATACGTACATTATATACATTTAGAAAAGGTAATGGCTAACATCAATCTTCACCTTTTTCCTGTAATCAGCTCCTTATATCGCCGTCAATTCTTATCCCGAGAGATTGAAGGTGGTCTCGCGCACCACGCAGCTTTCTTTGTGCTTGCGACTTCTTTCATTTCAATCGACCGGCTGCGAAAAAACATAAATACGATACCTTCCAAGTACGTGAATTGATCGTTGCTAAAATTGCAAAATCGAACGTTTGGGGGAAGTTATATTGTATGGTAACGTAACATTATTGTGAAAAATGTATGCTATTTGATTACACTTTTTCTATCATTATATAAAAATCCATTAACTTATATTTTTCAATGAGACTTTTCCTTCAATTTCTTTACCCCAGATAAGTTTTGCATGGTGTAGTGAACATAGTCTATGTTGCCGAGGCACTCACTATTCACGCACAGCTATCGTGAACGTGCCATAAATTATCAGATAACTATTATGAAAAGTCGCACCCAGGCATGAAGTGACGGAAGCATATTCTGCGATAAATAAGAATTAGTATTATTAAGACTTAAAAATAAAAGAAGCTAGCTCTGAGTTTCCATTTACATACACTTATTTAATAAGTGAAGATAAGTAGACAAATATTCTGAAGAAGAATACTAGGTATTTTTGGTACATTTAACTACCACTGATGTTATGAATGCTACATTTAACTGAGAGAGCCTATCCAAATTCTTTGGTCAAAATACTGCAGAGATTTTGATTACGTAATCAGAGATATCGCAGTGAGACGACGCCAGAAAAATCAATAACTTCGACATTCACATCGTCCACTTCCCATTTTCCTATTTATCAAGAGTTTTAATGCCTCAACCAATCAGAAATAAGGACAGACCCTGTGCATTCAGTTGAAGGAAATCGAACTCATAACGTATGGACGCACACTTAGATTATGCCTGAATCACACGATCATTTTTTCCGTCCCTTTTAAGGGATAGCTCCAATGATAGCTCAAATGATCGCTCGAAAATGATCGTGTGACTCGAACAAAGTCAGGGATGGCTCCAGCGATAGGGATCCCTATAGCTTTTTCCATCCCTGGGCACGTCCCTTTTTCCGTCCCTGGAGGCATCGCTGACTCCACCATTTAGCCAATCAGGGTGCTTGGCCGCAAAGAGCGACTCCAACGCCACGTTCGGCTTTCAATGGAATGAGAATAGTTAACATAGAAATGATGCGAAAAGGGACGGAAAAAATGACCGTGTGATTCAGAAAATGATAGCTCGAGCTATCATTGTCACGGTCCCTAAAAAGCTATCATTGGAGCTATCCCTTAAAATGGACGGAAAAAATGATCGTGTGATTCAGGCTTTAGCAAATAGTAACGATCGACGTTTTCAGCCGCTTGATGAACTTGATTCAGCATTATAGCTGCTAAGATCTGAGTTCACCTATTTTGCGGGAATTTTTGCAGTTCCTTCGGAAGACCAGTAATGAGAGAAAATATAAAAACGATGCCCCGTATACAGTTGATAGTCAAAGAAGACCATTTTGGAGGTCCCTCAAATGGCCTATCACGGCTCCTCGTATCGTGTGAAAGAACGATGAACGTTATCATGTAAGAAGTGGTGGGAGCTACACAGTTGCAGAGAAACTGTTAAAGATACTTGTTCGGTGGAAAATGGCCATAATATTCCTCAGCCAAAAATCATCAAAAACTCGCGATGTACCATCAAATTTAAAGATGCCTTCGCCTCCAATACGACAACATTTCCCTCAAAAGCACCTCAGATCGCCTTTCAGCACCATCAACAGTCGTGCCATTAAAACGAGAATCGAGGAGGCGACTTATTTACCCGATTTAACTCAGGAAGAATGGAGCGGGTGGGAAAGAGTAAGCAAATAAATGCAAGACGATCGAAAGGATTCGACATTAACGCTGGCGCCAAGCGCGACTCCTTCACTTATTTGCCCACCTTTTCCATCTCCTCTCCCTCGTCTTATTCCTTTTGCGGGCAAACTGGTTCCGGAAAAAAGAAGTGAGGAGGTACCACGGCAAGAGAAGAAAAAGAGGCGAGAGAAAGGGAAATCGAGGTCTGGAGATGGAAGAGGGCGAAGGAGAGGAGAGAGAGATCCGAAATGAAAGAGGTCTCTTCGCCTCATCGGCGCAGTGGCCACACGGAGCCTTCTTCTTATACACATTCCCTCATTTGTTTGAATTACTTGGAATGTACACAGTGTGGAATGAAAAGAAAAGAATATGAAAATAAATATTTTTGGGATGAGATCCCTAGTTCTCCAATGCCCCCCTCGTCTTAGAGCGCCATGAAGTGGAATACCGAGCTGAAGGGTTTGAGGTGGACTCTTCGGCTCTAGAGTTAAGTAAGGTGAGGGGGAGAAGGAAGTAGAAAAAAAAGAAAGTTGAACGCTAATGGAAGGAGATTCATTTCTCCCCGAGGGCTATGGAAACGATCAAAAAAAACAAGACGATAGCGGGTGAGGGAGGGTGAAGCGAAGAGGCGCCCTCTACTAGAACTACTAGTAGAAAATATTTCCCGGACAACTCGGTTGCCAAATTGACCACTGAAATTGTCTCACTCCACAATGCCGCGATACTCCTCCAATGCTTGTGCGATTATCCGTTCGTGATATCGCAATGACTAAAATAATCGTTGATGATTTTAGTCATTGCGATACGATGAACAGCGTAGATGACGATGAATGGCATCGATCTAAGAAGATGCGATGCGATGTCGATGAGATCATCGATATCGATGAGACGATGTGAATCATCTATACTGATGAGTCGATGCGAATCACTGCGGAGAATGATCGATGTGCCGATGAGAATTATCTGTAAGTATTCAATTATCATCGAACACCTAAAGTCGTGGATCGTCGTACACGCCCTATTCTGTGATCGATGAAACCGTTGAAACCGAAGCATTTGGATGATTTCGATTTCGAGGTCGATGGGCAAAACGGCAAGAACAGGTGCATTCACATAATCAACCCTGGAGAGGAGCGATTGATGATGGGCAATCGAGAGTATTGAAGACCCATTTCCTGGCGCACCTAAGCACATCAAAAAGTTTTAAAAAGAACAGAGGATTATTAATTCTACAAATTATTTGAGTTTTCTAACAGCTGATTGGTAGGTTTTTGGACTTTCCTTATCTTAACATTTCAATTTCAAGGGTATCGTCCCCTTTTCCCTGCTGTTGATACCCAGCCATTATATTCCTCATTAATTCTTCATATCATTTACCACTATTAATTTCTTCCAGACCCCCCGAATTCTTCCTTCCTCTTCTGTGCCTCCCCAGTATCCTTAACTCCCGTACTCTCTCAATATTCCCTCACCTTTCAATACGTCCTCCATCCATCCCTTCTGCCTTCTCCGAACCTCCGCCACTGGCTTCCTCTCCGTCACGACCTTATCCAAGACCTCCTCATTCGTCCTGTTCACCACCCAGCTCACACTTTCCACACGCCCACATCTCAAAACGCCACAACTCTTACGTGCATCACCCCTTGGCAATGCCAGAGTTTCCCAGCCATACAGAGCCACGCTTCCTAATGACCAGTATATTGTGAATAAAATGCCGCGAGAGAAGAATTATTCAGAAATCGTTATTAATCGCAGAAGAATTTGATCAAAAGTCGTATGAATTTGGGATAATGAAGAAATATACGAGTAAGCTGGAAGGATCTGCGAAAGTCGTCACACAAATGCCATACCTGTATTGTGGGTGGAGTAAACATAAAATCATCAAATACAGTGAAATATCTTGGTATTACCTTAACTTTTGATACATCATGGGGAACACACATACAAAAGATACGCTGCACAGCATTAAAGAAACTAGGCTTTGTTAAGCGTATAATAGAAAGGTCCTCTGATGAAAAAGTCAAAGAGAGGTGCTACTTTACTCTGGTTAGGCCACACCTCGAATACGCTGCGAGTATTTTGGACCTTAGTCATTGAGATAAAAAAAAGAAATAAAATACAAAGGAAAGCAGTGCGCTTCGTTAAAAACTTCTAAGAGCGTACATATAGTGTCTCACAACTTTTAGAGGGATTAAGGTGGGAGCCCCTAAAGACGCAGGGGCTACACGCTAGGCTTAGTTTGCTTGATAAATTCAGAACTGATGTTTTTCAGAACGACACAGAAAATATTATCATGATTTCCATTTCTCCCAGCAATCTGGGACACAGCCCATAGACACGCCCAATGAAAATGCTTCTCCTCCCACCACTCCCTCTCATTTTTCCCTCATCGTTCGTTCTGTATTCCCTACATTCCAAGTCCCGAGCCATTGTATCAAAAAAAATTAACAAAATACAAAGAAAAGCAGCACGCTCCGTTAAAAACTGCTACGAACGAACAACTGTTAGAGGAATTAAGGTGTGAGCCCCTATAGACTCGGAGTCTGCACGCTACGCTTAGAATGCTTGATACATTCAGAACTGATGTGTTTCAGAGCGACACAGAGAATATTATCATGACGCCTCACTACATCTCTAGGTCTGACAGATAAAGTAAAATAAGAGAAATACTCTGCCGAACAGATAGGTACAAAAACTCGTTCTTTCCGCGCACAATAATCTACCACAATAAAAACTGAGCCCCTCTAAATACACTCCCATGATACATGTCACCATTTCATCTCCCAAAAATCTTCACGCGGCTAGCGATGTAACACCTTCTGCCACACGCCCATGCGGCGGCTCGCGGGGTAGTTGGTAGATTAAGATGATATTGAGGTTAATGACTGAATCAAACCAGCAGGTATGACCTCGGATAGCTATCGGATCGTATATCCCTAATGGTGGCGATGAAAACATCAAACCCTTATTTCGAACCGAAGGAACGTGAAAATTTGCGATCAAAACATACCCTGTCACAGCCCTTGTGGCGGCTCCCGGTGAAAAACGTAAATGTTGATGACCTCCGAATAATATCTCACTGAATTGCTAGAAAAAAACACTGCATATAGAGAAACTGTCGAGTTTAAGGAAGATTCAAGAGTTTGACCGTGGAGAGCAATGGGCGAGCGTTTATGATTCGCCCACAGGGAATGAAAACGTCATCTCGCTTCGATTTTTGCATAATACACTCCACCCGCCGGTTATGTTGCGCGGGCAACGCCGTCGCACCACCCTCTTTAAGTGGAGGACAATCCCGGAGAGCGCAACGGAGGTCGTAAAATTGAACACTTTACGCCGTCGCCCGTCGTACCGCAGAAGGTGCCCAAAGCGACGCGCTGAGAACGCTTATCTTCCCTCCTCCACCTCCACATAGCGAACTCAAGAAATATATAGCGATATAATAAATACGTACATCCGTTCATCTTGGGAGCGAATGTGTTTATTCCGACGCGTTGACGACGTCATTCAGGTACTTGCTCTTGACGTCGAATGGTGGGGAGATCTAGAGGCGAGACGAAAGAACTAAGCGAATGGAGGGTCTGTTTATATTATATACACATATATTTACGGTAGAATAAAGGTATAATGTTTCCGTTCAATAGATGGAGGGGATTATTGGGAGAGAAGGGGGGATTGCGGCGGGAGCGAGTACGAATTATGACCGGGGTGGCGAGGGAATTAAGTTTCGCGGAACTGCCGATAAATTTCCGCGCGGCGATTCCATACATCCCATCCACCCTAGTCAATATCCCATCACTAAGCGTTCCCATGAGAACGAAAATTGGACATTTCCTTTCATGAGCTGGGATTAGTGATGATCGTGCTATAGACATTCAGCATCGAATGGGTATTTTTTTCACTTCCCCACAAGATATAGAAACTAGGTAGTGCGATTCAAGAGTCTCGTTCAAAACCGTTGGCCATACAGGACATCACATGCCGACGAGAATGGGCCATTCTCATAGTAATATATCACTCTCTACAGTTTTTCGTGTGCTAAACTGAACGAGACACGGTTGAGTAGCTGGCACCTAGAAAGAAGCCTTAAAAGACTGATCTATGAGAACTATTTCAATAATAATCCAGGGATACGTGGGAAACCGAAGTCGGTAACACTGAAAGAGCACTCCTTGACGAGTATCGATTTCCCATACATCTACTAAATACCGTGCAAGCCACCACTAGGGTGTGTGGCACGGGGTGATTCCACACCAGGCATGCAGCACTCATCCCAGTTTAAATCAGAACCGCGCACGTTTGCCGTAATAATTTAAATTAGTACCATAAACTTAAATATTTACAATATGTAAGATTGTTTTGTTCCCACAACACTCCGAAGAAATTTTGAGAGGTAAACAAAAAATTTACCTAAAAAGGCCCCAAGAGACCCTTCATTTGGTTCGCTAATCTCCATGAAATTCTAATACGTCAATATGAAATGCCAAAGTAACTATCAGTTATAATACATTTGCTCAAAAAAATTTTTGTAGGTGGTAAGAAACGTATGAAAACATGTTGAGCGATTCAAAACATTGCTCATCGAACAATTTACAAAGGGAAATTCAATTCAAACAGTTTTGGTGATTATCCTATAGCATTGTAAAGTTAAAAAAATTCAAAAAATCTGCTACGAATAAGTTGAGCTCAGAATTTCTAATAACTTAGAAAAATATCCTTTCATTAGCATCGCGCACAAAATCAACGAGGCTTGAGTGTTAACAAACGCACCAATGAACCTGGGCATCCTTAAAAATTCCAACTCAAATCACGCAAGAGGTGATTTTCATGTACAAAATTACTAACGGAAGTGGGGCATGGGGAAAGCTGATTAGTTAAACATGGTAATAATGTTCTAAAGCTATAACCGGATTAAGAAATCAGATACGAGGAAAAAATCAACTCGAGAGTCAGCTAATGACAATCCCTTAATGCCACCCGAGCCAAAAACCTACACAACATCATTAAACTCTCTGATTAAGAAAGGGGCCGAGATGGGATGGCGGAGGCAGAAGGGATAAGTGGATGGTTCGAAGAAGGGAGGAGAGGTACATATCAGGGACGAGAGAGGCGTGAGTGAGGGTAAAGTGGGGGGGAAGGGGACGGGAGTGGGGCCGAAACAAATGAATTGAGCCAGACGCAATCAAGCGCCGAAGTCGCCTCCTCATCGGGCCCCCATCTTCTCTAGATGCGGTTATCCCGAAATATCGCCGCGATGACAAGTCAGTGATTAATTATGTAAATGAAGGAGAGGTGGATGAGGATTGAGGCGAAGGGCGCCTCGGAATTGGGAAAGGAAAGAAAGAGAGGAGAGGGGTACGGATTGCATGACCCGAGCAATCGACGGAAAATGAGATGCGCTCACCAAATTAAACTAACTCTTTTAACGATATTGCCAAGCCAAGCGAATGAACCGAGATTACAAACATCTGAGATGAAATTCTTAATAAAAATAGCCGGCTATTTACCAACAGAAAGAAAAATAAATACGAATCAGGGAAATATCTCGGTGTTAAAAAAGTATCAATGAAACGATGCGAGACCACAGAAATTGATGGAGAGAACAGTTAGTTAGAACGTTTTAAAAGAGAATAACCGCACTAATTTGGAAATATAAAGCTAGAGACGTCAGATCCCAGGGGCGTCCAGACAAGAGATGGAAAGACCTAAATTAAAGAAGGTCGTAACAGGCTAATTGCCAAAGACTTGCAAATAACTGTGTTCCATGGTTTGAGGCCCGACTATGTGGAAGTTGATATTCACAGATGAAAATATAGCATGGTAGATAGATAATTCTTCCACTGATATATTTTCTTGGTACGAGATGTTTCGACACAATCATCAGGTACCTTATTGACGGAATGGTTCCACAGTTATAAAAAAAATAGCAGCATAAAAAGGGAGGCTCTTGATAAAATTTAAGTTTTTCAAAAAGCTGGAGAAGTAATCAATTAGGCTACATTCGTGCAACAAGACAGCAGCACGCGGATTTCGAAGATTAATACAAGTAAACTTTACGGCCTCAGACGTTTTTTATGGAAGAATCTTATACTAGAATCCATACTAAAAATATACTATTTACATTTTCACAATTAGTTAAGTAGTGCGACAGGTTTCGCAGCTTTGCTGAATCGTCAGGTCACCTCAATCAATAGATATATTTTATACAAACAATTGTGAACAACAAAGCTGTGAAATACGTCGTACAAATTAAATAATTGTGGAAACAGTACCACACATCTTTTTTATATGGATTATAATATTAGTATATGTGTTCCTACTTCCGTCTACTATCTCTATAAATAATACTGAAGATCTTCTACCTTTTATTTCGACTACAGTCGTCACCTTCTCCATTAGAAATGAGTCATAATATATCTGCCACCAGCCATATAAAAAGATGCCACCAGCATCATACCTCGTCCACCAGTTCAAACCAAATGGCCATCGTAGCCGGAGCCCTGGGCTTCGGGTAAAAATTTGGTCAACCTCGTTCGCACACCCTGTATTTCTTTCCCATGTTGAGGTGTTAGGTATTTTCTAACGTGCAGTGAAGCACACAAAATGGATGAATAACCACCCTAAGAAATTTCCTCTTCACCACAGTAGCCATACTATATGGAGCTAAAAATCTTCATTGACCATATTTCCTTCTGGGATCTGTAGCTTACCTTCCGAATAAAAATTCCATTCCCGATTTCCAAATCTGAAAAGGTTGGGTAACCCACACATTGACCTTCAGAAGGAGAAGGGAGGGTTGGCCAAAGGTATCAACCGTCGTCACTACTCTCTCGCTCCCTTTTCCTGTTTATAAGCATTCCACGAGACGCAGTGTACAAGCCCCCAGAGAAGAAGGTAAGAGGAGTAAGGCGGCGGTCGAATGGCATCTGGAATATAAACCATAGATCATACATACCCGTGACACTCGAACAATTTCTCTCAGATTCGTCGCTTAGGGCCGGGGCCACTTCCGCGAAGCGTAAAGGAAGGGCGAGGAATTTCAATGGGCGGATGCTGAATCATCAAGTTGATTCGTGGACGGGAAAATTAATACACGACACAAAAAATGGAATTAAATCGGTTGACGATAATAGAATCACTCAGTGCCTCATCAATGGATTTGTACTTTTTACACCGGGCTATCACAGTCGTCTAGAAATTTTGACATGTTTTGAACGATACTTCTCATTCAGGATATCGTTTGGAATTAAAGTTTTAACTCAACTTTAAAAACTTTACTTGCTTGAACTTTAAAAAAATTGCAGTGATTCAGTTTTCAACGTAATATTTTGGACAAAATATAACTTAAATTGAGATTGATGAATTGAAGTCACTATCATTTAACTGATACACATTCCACCATCTCTCTTACTCATGCGGTATTTTACATAATTATTATTCCGTCGCATTTCTAGCTTAATTGTGCCGCCCTTTTTTTTTGCCAAAAATGAAATATAATGCATTTCAAGTTCCATTTTTACTGACCAGTTTGACACTGGTGCTGCCAATGTGACGACTCTAAAGCTTCGAAAGCCTTAAATCGGAGGTAACGAAATTAAAAGGTGACGAAATCAAACTCTGGGTTGGATGACACCGATTTTCGAAACCGGGGTGGTGCCATCCAACTATAGCGTAAAAATGACGAAGTATTTCGTTTATAAGCGAAGTATATGTAAGTATCAACATGTAACTTGCTGATGCCTGGGAAAGTATCTTAAATTTGCGGAGCTAGCTGAAGCAAGCACCTTTGGATAGGCTTTTGGTTCGCAGAGAGATGAATAAAACGCTGGAAAGGTTGACGATGTCCATGGCCACGGTAATTGATCGATTGCGCTCTTTTATTTTGTGTCCACGGCGCGGTTAATTTCCACCTGGCCCCGTGGGATGATGGGAGTTTTTTTCTCCGCGGTAAGGTGATGAGACTCTTCGGCAAGAGAGACGAAGTGGACGGGTTAATATAAAATAACCCGAGGGATTCAGCGACCCCCTTGAGCATTCTTGACTAAAGGGGATATTTGACAGAGAATGGGCGGCTGGAATGCGAGAAGGGAATGAGCAAAGACCGATCATTGCGCGACCGTTGGAGAATCAATCACTGTACGCGCGCTATCTATCGGGGATGAATGAAAAAAAGAAACAAACCGGGATTTAACGTCTGCATACAAAAGAACGGTTTTGATGACGAGGTATTTTCACCACATCATCACATACAAATCAATCATTCAACCTTTTTTTTCCTTCGACTCCATCGATCTGAGAATGGTAAATCGATTATCCCTCCTTTTCATACATATTTTGCCTTGAATAATTTTATTTGAGTTATGCCTCGTAAAAGCTTGATTTTTCCAATCTTCCAATCCGAGTCATTACCACTGATACGTTCGATAACCCAGCTATAAGAATGAATACGAATTAACTATCTGCAATCTTTCAATATGCAAACTAAGAAAGCGCTCGATATTAATGACACGGCAGGAAAATCGCAGAAAATCTTTATGATCGCAAAATGGTGTGAACGCAACGTAGCTACAATGAACATCACGCGTTTGCTTTTTTACGACGATTCAAATGGAAAATGCGCCGCCAGAGCCCCTATTCTGTGAACTACGGGGGCCGAACAAAAGATAGATTGAACGATTCGTGATCGTTAGGCTCCTCCAACGGTAGCGACCACTTCAAATATTCAAGCAAAATCGGTGTGGGCCTCGGTGAGGAGGTTCGATCGCAACCGTTTCGTGTCATGACAAATGCTACATCATCGTGTGAATCATTTAAAATGTAAGCAATACTGTTTCCACTAATGATATCGTCTAACTATTAAAAAGGTTAGGTGGAGCCTTCAAAATGCGGATTAGTAGATGAATGCATCTTTTAATCAATAACTAATGAAAAGCTAAAAGGATGGCCTATTCCCTTAGTGAGGAACCAAAATCAGCGCCAATTTGAACGAACACGTTTTTAAGTACTTTTATATTTCACAAGTTATTACTCAAAGATTCAGATGATTTGTTCTTTAGGATATCATTCAGTTTCTTTTATATGAACGTTACGTGAGTTTTTCATTCATTTTCAAGAATTTCATTCATTAATAATAGAAAAACATTTTTCCCTGGCTTTACTCAATCTTACATAGTCCATGTACTTTCAAGTTAAATGGTCGGAAATAAAGATGTGAAATGATATGATAATTTAGAGAATAAGAAAAAGAGAATTTGTAGACTGGATTATAAACTAAACAGGTTTTTCGAAAATTAGCACACCAGGAGGAAAAAGACATCTTAATCAAGATAAACATCAATCATAAGGTAAGTGCTAATAAGCCTATGCGGTAAACAGCATGTAGATCAAAAATTAATCTCTACTAGCCAACTATTTACGCCCCTAATGGAGTAGCGGTAACAATTTCATGCAAACGTATACGTAAGCAATTGCGTAAAAGACCTGGGGGGCTATTCTGTTTCTACAAACGCTACCAAAACGCGGTGATATAATAGCGCTTGTTGGCGCTATCGAAGCGCGATTCTGTTTGTGATGACGTTACAACCTTTGCAATAATACTATAAATAAGCGTTTCGTATGCTATCATGGCGCGAGATTCGAAAACAGAGTCGCATATTCGCGGAGCCACTCACTATTTAACTGCACGGCCGCGGCGCTATGGCGTTAAGAGAAACAGAATCGCACCCCTGAGATCGTATGTTCGTAGGATCGACTTGAGGATGTCCAAAGCTACGCAAGTAGGCACTCATAGCCGTGCGTAGGGACGAATGACAACATGAACAGAAGACATTGAGGAAATGGAATCACCTTGCCGTGGACTGAGAATCGAGCGCAGGGCGAGGGATTGCGACGAAGAGGGCTACGAGCGAGGATGAGAAATCGGATGAATCCTTTTGAAAATGATAAACCACCGGAACGAAGGATGGACGGCTGACGGCGGGTTGTGGAGTTGAAAAGGACACGAGGGGGAATAGGCGGGGAGTGAAGCGGGTAGGGAGAGGGTGGGGCAGCTCGGGCGTCGCAAGGACTCACCCCTCGGGGCACACTGAACACGCGGAGTTCTCTGTGGAGCGCCCGTGTCGAGGCACGGGCGTGAGGTAGGGACGGTGGAGTGAACTGGGGGATAATGGTGTGGCGATGGGCGTTAATAGGGGTGCAGTGGCCCCAAAGGGCAGTTGGGACCTGGGGAAAGGTGCGGGAGTGAAGAGGCCATCTATTGGGGTGCTCCACAATCGAATAATTCATACGACCCTCCATCTACCCAGCACGTGGGCTATCCAAAACCACCTCACATCCCAACGAACTTGAGATTCCATGATCTACTCTATAGTCATACATTCAATAGTAAATAATTAATAAACAAATTATCGATATGCGAAATGAAGACACTCAATTTCATCCGTCCATATTCAACTTTCGGCAAAATCGTGAATTAATTTTGATGACATTTTTGGGAAGCAAAAGACACATATATTTAAATTTGTATACGCGCAACTGATAACAATCGATTCAAGATTATTTATTTAAAAGTATACGTTCAGTGCAGGCGATTACTAATTTACAAATTTATTTCCCGACTATCTTTGTCTCAAGCCTATTTTCCCTTCCATTGCGTTCAATGTCGACTTCCGAAAAGCGTAAGATCTACATCAAGGGAATAACCTGCGATCCGCCGCATGGGCGTGTGACAGGAGATGTTAGGTCACCAGCCGTGAAAAGATGTAAGGGATAAGGTTTTCGTAGGAGAAACGGTGACGTGTATTATGAGTGTGTATTTAGTAGAGCTCAGTGTCCATTGTGGTCGCTTATTGTGCGCAGAAAGAACGAGTTTTTGTACCTACCTGTTCGGCAGTGTATCTCTCTTATTTTATCGCATCTATTAGACAAAGAGATGCATCTGTATTAGATATAGAGATGCATGTGAGGCATCATGATAATATTCTCTGGGTCGTTCTGATTAACATCAGTTATTTCTCAAGCAACCTAAGCCTAGCGTGTAGCTTCCGAGTCTCTAGGGTCTCCCTCCTTAATCCCTCTAAAAGTTGTGAGACTCTAAATGTTTGCTCGTAGCAGTTTTAAGCGAAGCAAGCTGCTTTCCCTAGTATTTTATTAATTATTTCGGGTAATCTTTATGACCAGGTTCCCAAATGTTCGTGGCGTATTCGAGATGTGGCCTAACCAAAGCGAAGTAGCACCTCTATTTTATTTTTCATCTGAGGACCTTTAATGCTTAACAAAGCCTAGTATCTTTAATGCTGTGCCGCATACGTTTTGTATGTATTCCCCACGATATATCAGAAGTTAACTACTTGAGTAAGAGAGTGGTGTGTGTTAAGTAAGTAAGGTATTAAGTAAGGCCTCACTTATATCACGCTTCCTTGTCGTGATCGTACATCGTACATTAGGTCTGCCTGTTCCATTTGATAATGCTGGGTTGTAAAAGCAACATGGGCACTCTAAGCTGCACGAAGAGTAATTGGCGATAAGAGCGGGAGGGGTTAAGAGCACACGAAAGACAGCGTAAGTAGAGCGGACAATGTGAATGAGGTTGGACAAGACTCCGTGATGAATTTCAGTGTGTCATAGGCAGTGGAACTGCTATTAAGCACATCGAATGATTATAAAAAATCTCTATAAAAAAAGAATACAATGAGCTGAGGCAGTTACCATTACGGAGAGAAGACAAACCTCTTCCACAGAAATTAAAGAGTCTAAAAAAATGAAAGCGAAGACAAAATGTGTCCTAAATAATCCAATTGACCGAAGAATGATGTATACCCAAATAAGTATTTCATTTTACTATTCAAACCTACGAAGACTATGAGGTAGTGTGGCCATGCACGAACCCTCATAGGATTGTATTTTGAGGTATTTAATGAACCTTCGCTGACACGGACTAGAAAATGACTAAAGAAGTCTTTGACACACTTAAGAACGACATCGACTACGTTTAATGGGGAAATGGTGACAACGGTTCGTAGAGACACCGAGAAGCGTTCTATTAACGGAAACGATCGATAGGAAACCAACAGTCAGTCGATAAATAGGAGGAAATAGTACACATGCATCGAGATAGGAAATATTTGGAGAGAGAGAAATGACAAAGAAATGCATTGGAATGAACAGCAATGTTTGTTTTTGGGACGAGTGATGGCGCCATCCTTAGGCTGTTCGAGAACAACTGTTAAGTGATAGGGCAAACGTTACCACAGGGTTTTTCCTAGAGACTTCAAAGCACTGGAGGAGGAAAACATCACCAACAGTGACTCAGAATCACCTCACCTTAAAATCTAGCCCACCAGTCACAAGCACAGCACTGTCACAAGGAAGAGAATACACGATGCCTAAACACCAACAAGATCGAAACCAATGCAATAAAATCATCAATCCGTATAAATATAATGATTCATCTTCTATCACATTATTCTCAGGCAATGAATTATTGCAATCAGAGGATGGAAGGAAAATTAAATTTGATACTGAAAACAAAAACTTATGAGGATGAGAAAGGGACATCAGGAATCAGTGATGAGTATGCAAAACTTTTTTTAAGTGAAGAATGTGTACCAAAACCATGATAGTCGATTGGAAGTCGAGGAAAAACTATATTCATCAATATTAACGATAAACATGAAGCAGGCAGTATTTTCCTCACTTTCATCGCATAAGAATTTTCTTGATTGCAGAAAGCAGTTTAAAAATTGAGAGTAGTTAAATTCATATCACTTCAATCCAAATAGAAGCGTAGATAAATAAATAGAACTCTGAGAACAAAGGGTGTAATAAGGCTGAAGGGGTTTGAGTTGCGGGTGTGGTGGAAGACGGAAGAGGTTAAGTGCATGGAAAGGAAGAGCAACGGAGAAGATTTCGGCAGTCGCGGGTGAGAAGAGGGAATTTCAAAAGGAGAATAGGAGACATAAAAGGTATTCCGAACAGGGAATGACGAGTGAATGGCTGCTGAAGTAAGGGTAGGCTTTTGGGTAAGCGGAGGGATGGAATGAAGGAAACAGGCCGTAATAAATCGTATGAGGGGAGGACGGAAGTGCATCAAGCTTAAGAAGAATAAAATCGCTTCAAGGGAGACTTAAGTATGCCCAATATAATAGCAAAAATGAAGTATTTTTAATCGGCTAAGAATGATATTAGAAGTTAGCATTTTTTTCACGGTCGTATGATTTTAGCGAAGGATACCATCATGGATTCTTAGGACACGAAATTCCCTTCCCTAAATGACATTTGAGGCGATAATAACTAATAACTTTGCTATTCCATACACATTAATTTGAAACGACCCTTTTCGACGTTCAATGTCACATTCAAGTGTCGAACGTCGACGAGTGGACCATCTAAAAACCGGGTAGTTTCAAATAAAATTAGATGGAATAACAAAGTTACAAGTTATCATCATTATGTTAACAAAAACCATAAAGTTACACCTGAAACCACCAATTGGAAGTGATTACTGTTTGATTGGAACAAATTTTAGTCACTATCTTTGTAAGGTTTGCATACGCATTACGACTTCGTGCATTAAAACTTATCTGAAACGGTATATTGCCTCGTATAATTGATATTTTTCATTCACAACTCTTATTCACGTCACTTTGATTATAGTAAATGAAGGGATTAAACGACAAAAAATTGAGCTAAAGATCCTTTCTCTCCTGCTTATCGCCACACGTTCGTGTCCACCTGCAACCAGACCAAACAGCGCGTCCCCCATCTCGATCTCACCCGAGTATTCATTCTCCCTCTCTCTCTCCCTGGATGCTTCACCTCGGGTGTGCCTTTCGCACTCCTTTCCACCAAAAATTCCCTCCGTCCTCCACTCTCTCCTCGAAAAACCTCTTCCCAGGACCCACCGCCGCCACCTCTGCCCATCCACACGAGGGCCGAGAGGATGCCCAAGGACCCACCCGTGCCCATCCCCTCCCATCTGCGTTTTTAATTTCCCTCGCGTCACAGCGGCCACGATAAAGAATGATAGATTAACACCGATGGGGTGTGAGGAGGCAGAGGGGGGGGGGAAGAGGAGGCGGAAGAGGATGCAGGGGTAGTAACGGGCGGGGGGGGGGGTAGGAGAGGGGAGGAGGGATAACTTTGGGAGGCTTGGAGGATATCGAGGTAGGACTGGGTAAGGAAATAGAGAAAAAAAAGGTTATAATTTTTTTCCTACACCCGACTGCGCTTTTCTATCAACTTGGAGCAGGTTTCCTCGACAAGGAAATTGTTGTACGACGAGGAAGAATCAAAATTAATCTGAAACAAAAGGTCAGGTAGAGCGTGCGATTTTTGTAGCTTGAGAAAAAGTAGGACTGGACAACAGCCTTACCGTAAAACCTTCGACACCGACTTCGATTCCAATTCACAGAATAGCTCTAGTGTGTAACAATGAAAAAATAACATTTAGCAATGCCACAATGATCATATAAACATGATGAGTATTGCAACTGCGTTCGATGGTAACTGAGATTCGTAAAACCTGAAGACTCTACGTAATTATGAAAAAAAAGGTATCAACTGAATCATTGTAATTGTTTAATTGTTTAATTGATATATTTTCTTAAATTTAACAAGTGAAATAGAGGTGAACATTGAGTTGGAAGAGGAGAGAGAGAAAAGGAATTGAGTGGAGGCAATTCGGGGAAGGCAGAAAAGAAATATGGAGGATATGTGGAGAGGTGGGGGCTCGATGAAAAGAGATAAAATAGATGCGACCATAATGGGGAAGTGTGGAGGAGGATGGAAATGTCGGAGGACACCGGGAGGGATAGACGGTATGAGGAATCTGACTGTGAGCAATTATACGGGGATATAACGGTAACAAGGTAGAAAACATAAGTAATGGGACTCTCAATGAAAAACAAAGCGAAACTTGTGATTTAAGTCGGAGGACACTAACTAGAGCAAGTAGAACAGTTTAATTACTTAGGTAGCATGCTAGAGGAAAACGGGCATAGTAGCAAAGACATACGGAAGAGAATAGCGCTAGCTAAGGAGGCGTTTAGTAATAGAAGAGAGTTGATGACGGGGACACTGGGTAAGGACGTGAAGAAGAGGCTGGTGAAGAGCTTGATATTGAGCGTAGCGTTGTACGGGGCAGAAACGTGGACCCTGAGAAAGGAGGACGACGTGCTTGATATGGTGGGCGAGGAAAAGAATCTTTCGAATGAAATCCGGGATAGGCAGAATAGATGGCTGAAGGATGTAATAAAGGGTGATGGGTTGCTGAAGAGTGTGATAGACGGAAGAATGTTGGGCAAGCGGGGAAGGGGAAGAAGGAGAATAGGTTTCATGGACGGGATGAAGAAGAAGGGTAGATCTTATGCAGTGGCGGAAAAGGATATCCTAGAGGGAGATAGGCCCCTGAATGTGTAAAAGACCGGGAGGAGATTCTCTGACAATCAACAAAACCTACCTTTACCGGTAGAATACATAATAATAAAAAAATAATAATAGTGACAAGATATCCCATAGATGGTGAATAGGAAGATAGGACTACAAACGAGGAAACAGTAGGTGAAGGCATTCGTGTGGTTCGTGGCACTCATGGGTTCCGAAACAAAGACCATCGGAAAAACAGACCAGAAAATATTAAATCTTTAGAAAACTGTTCTTGGAGAAGGATGCTGAAGATCTAGTGGACGGATAAAATAATAAATGAAGAAGTATAAAGAAGAGTAGAATAAGAAAGGATTATATGGAAAACCATACAGAAAAGAAGAACCAGATGGATTGGACACACCCAGAGACACAACGGGTTTTTGCAGACAATAATTGGAATGAAAATAGAGGGAAAAGCGACAAAAGGTAGGCCAGAGGATATATGGATAGACCAAATAAAGAGGGAAGTTCATGAGAGGAACTCCCATGGGAAAGGGAACTAGCGGAGATAGGAAAGGATGGAAGGCTGCAGTCAACTAATATAATAATACAACTAATATCAGGATTGAGCGACCAATGAATGACAGAATGTGCGGTAAAAGTTTTGCTGAAAGATACGCGCGCTTGATTTGCACGCATTATATGCATATGGGGGGGGGGGGTGAGACGAGGTGGTGGGAGGGAAGGTTAAGATTATACCGTACGTGTACTCGCAGCGTTGGTCAGAGTGTGTGTTGCGGAGTGAGGGAAATAAAAAGAGTATCCCGAAAATGAATTATCGCCGGGGAGATAGTCCTAATTGCTAATTCCAGTGTTCATCGAGGCCTTGGGAGGCGGGCTGACATCCGATACCTCACGTTCCATAATATGGTGAGGAGGGGGGAATATGTGATTTCACGGATTAATAAATACACGTTGGTAGCAGGGCTAAGGGAGGATTCATTCACAAGGATGCGGACGAAGGAACACGCAAAGCCTATAATTCGTCTTGATACTTAACACGAGCACTTTTAGATTAACGTGTACTGATTGGAAAAATGATGAATGGATAGGCCATATGCCGGCGTCGATTCCAGCCTTTTCACTCGGCGATTTTCGGACAATTTATCACGAGGTAACTCGCTAGATTAAATACGTGATCAAAGCGTTGGATATTTCATTTTCAGCGCCGGGACCATGAGTTTATTCTCAAAGATACCACCTCAACATACAAAAGGTATGCACATATATGGGATCTTTCACCTCCCCCAGATTCACTTTAGCCTGAATAATATCGACAAAATCTCTACAATACGTAACTAAGGACCGAGCAGGTATGACTGCTTCCCACTCCGATGAGTTGGGTTCGGATCCTGGTTGAAGTAGAGATTTTAGAGAGCCAGCCCGATCCACTCATAGAGTAATAAAACAGGGACCACTTCAAGGCAGTAATGAATCCGTGGAAACTGAATCAACGAACATTTTACGTCAGATACCGGGCTTCGACTCTTCCTCCATTTCCCTGAGAATTCATCCCTTGCCGTGTATATTTCTTAGTTATTCAGGAGGGAGACCGACAAATGAGACAATATGCACCATAACTCAAGGGTAAATAGGTTAGTATCGGCAGGGCTACTTAGAGAGTGGAGGAAAGGTGGAGAACAACTGGGCGTTCTGCCTGCTCTTAATTATAGACGCCTAGAGTCCATAGCTTAGCTCCCCAACCGAAAGACTGAGAACTGTACTTGAAGTGCTCACATGAAACCCAAGTAGGGATTGGACCTCCACAGAAGGTACTGTAACGGCCAGGATTCGAAGTCGTGCCTTCAGGATGGGATGCCAGTACTCCATAAACCAAACTGGCTACAGACCCTAAGCTCTTATCAACCTACCTACCAAGGCTTAAGGTGAAATTAAACGATGCTGTCGATCGCCTCCATAATTACTCAACAACGGCGAAGCTATCGGCATCAGCGGACCTTGCAGTTCACTATAAATTCCCAGCACGTGTAGATAAGCAGTCTCCCCAAAAAATGCGAAGCCTCGTAGAATCTTTTGAAAATTTATTTCGAGCCATGCACTCCTCCCCGCAAACACGGCGGCACGTGGCTTCACCTCTTCCAGCAATAAAGTTATCTTTCAGTCAAACCCTCTCTCTCTCTCCCTCTCTCACAGCTTTCTTCCATAATTGGTATTCCAATCACTGTTGTCAGGTCAGGCAAAAAAACTGTTTGCTCTCGCACCCGAGACCCCGACTTCCCAGCAATTATACTCCGTCTCAATCAATGGCACCGCGCGAGAAAAAATGTACACGCCAAGAGAAGAGACGTGCGATTCTTCACAATTTAGGCGATGACGAGGGACATCAGAGGCCGAACGAGAACTATCTATGAACAAAAAACTATTTCATCCCGACTACAATTTGGAGAGATGTCCTAGTATTTGGACCGGGGGATGAACGCAGGTTATCATTCATAAACGATGTCCCGTGGTCAGATTTTTTTAAGCGAAACATTTTAATATTTTTGACAAAACCCAACCAACAATTTTGATGATTTATTAAAAATGAACAAAAATTTTGACAAAACAATCGGTCGTTTAATGTTGGCGTTAAAGGAATGAGTAAAAAAATTTAATTTGTTCTAAATTCCACAGAGAAAAAAAAATCATCCGCCTTGACCGGGATTCGAACCCGGATCCCTCGATTTCCGGCCGAGTGCTTTAGCCAGTTATCGAGGGATCCGGGTTCGAATCCCGGTCAAGCGGATGATTTTTTTTCTCTGTGGAATTTTGCACAATTGTACATTGCGAGTGACTAAAGTGGAACTCCGTGGCTAGTTCCGGAGAGCTTAAAATCAGTAAAATTAAATTTGGTTTCAAGTCTGCAGCTGGTACATAAATAATTTTCTTCGATGTACATTCAAATATAATCTAATCCAGCCTTTCCCACGACACCCAAATCCGTTTAAAACTTTAGCCAAAACATATGATTCAAGAGGTACACTCATTTCATTCCTCGGTCGGAGAAGAGGAAGAAATACAACTGGGCACTGGTCATCCCCTTTCTCCTTTCCGTCACCACCCAAGCAATTCAATGTGGCTGGAGGCAGAAAAGGTCACGATCCGGCGAAAATGATGGCGATATGAAAGAGTAAGCACGCGGGTACTATAAATGCTCACTCGAGGAAGATGGAACGGGGATGGGAAGGCGAAGGGTGGAAGGACGAGGCAGTGGGGAATGGGGAGGCGATCCGAGGGCAGGAGGGGCAGGAGGAGGCAAGAGGGAGATCGGATGGGACAGCCCCCGGAGGCGGGATTGGGGCTGAAGATTAAAAAGCCAACCAACCGCCCCCATCCGCCCCATCCAGTAACTGATAACCCTCATTTTTCTTCGGCAAATCACGCGCCACCCACCCAGTCCCTCACCACCTCATACACCCTCTTCAGATATCTCTCTCTCCTCTCCCGCTCTCCAATTATACATTTCCTATTTTAATCCATCTCTCTTCTCATTCCAACCCACCTTTCTTCTAATTTCAATCCACCCGTCTTCCAATTTTAATAAAATAAAACTTAAACGATGTCTTTTTCACACTTTATTTGGATATACCAAACCCTACCGGTTTCGACACTCACGTATAATTTTCAAGGGTACTCACTCTGACCAGGTATCAAATTCTGGGTCAAAGTTTGAAGATAGGTGGTTATAATGAGAGGAAAGTTGGATTAAAGTTAGAAGTTGAATCGAGTCAGGCGATGCTTTGTGAAAAAGTGACATGATAAAATAAAACTTAAACGACTGGAATTGGAAGAAATCTAGGATGGAATTGGAAGAAAGGTGAGTCAAATTTTGTAGAAAGGTGGTTTGAAATGAGAGGAAAGTTGGATTAAAGTTAGAAGTTGGATCAAGTCAGGTGATGCTTAGTGAAAAAGTGACATGATAAAATAAAACTTAAATGATGTATTTTTCACACTTTATTTAGAATACCAAACCCTACAGGTTTCGACACTCTCGTGTCATTTTCAAGGGTACTCAAGTTAGAATACCCTTGAAAATGACACGAGTGACCGATTCCATCCAAGCTTTCTTACAATTCCAGTTTCCAATTCCAATCGTTTAAGTTTTATTTTATCATGTCACTTTTTCACAAAGCATCGCCTGACTCGATCAAACTTTCCTCTCATGTCAAACCACTTTTCTTCAAAATTTGACCCATCTTTCTTCCGATTCCATCCAAGCTATCAACCAATTCCAGTTCTCATCTTCTCCAATTAATTTCAAGTTTCATTCAGTCTCACTTCGTACTTCCTCCGATTCCACCCCAACCCCTTCAAACCTCTCCTCTGCCCTCATTCACGGCCTAAGTCGCCAATGCGGCGCGTAATTTCAAGTGATTTTCGTCAACTCTTGCACATTATGAGAACCACATCCAAGCAAGCATCTTTCGCAAATAATGTGAGTTTAATAATTGCAAGCAATCACTGTAGAGGAGACTTTCATTCTTGTATAGCATCTTGAAGGAGTAACTTGCAACTTTCATTAATTGAGTTAATATATGATAAAAATCATTGCTTCTTCCTTTCGTCAAACCTATTTTTTGTATTCCTGGCGTTCGATAATTCCGGGGAGATTTAAGTTGGGTACATAGATTCCAGCAACATCAGCATCACCAAAGTTCTCCAATTCTCTTTCCTTTTGCATCCGGTGATAATATTAATTGATTAATAATTTTATTATTATTTTTATCCAAAGTGTTATGATCATGGCAGGTTTTATCTCAATCAGATCAATCAATACAGAATCATTAACAATGCAGTTAATGATTCTGTACCCTTACATAGAAATTCTAAGGGTAGTTATCTTTTGTAAAGTATATTGACGTTGATGTGCCGGATTTGTATTGTTGTACCCTCACATTTTTATTTGTATGTAGCCCTGAAGATGAAAATTATTAAATTCCGAAACGTTGGCGAAGGATGATTGTTTAAATCACTAACACGGACCTATACTTAATATTTAATTGGATTTATAAAACAAGAGGTCGATAGCAGAATACTGAATATCAATACCAGAGGACGATTTACGAAATATTTTGAAACTGGAAGGATTTTGGAAGTCCAACTATCCAACATACTCAGTCCGAATCGAGAGAAATTCCCAAAACAAAAACTAATAGGGATCTCTATACCGCCCTCTGTTTAATATTACTATGGTAGAGGGACTAAAGGACTGAGAGCGAAATAAAAGTCTAGAATTTTTATCATTGGGACTGATGGTCTTCCAATCCTTTTTGTAATCACCCGAGCCGGCGATAGAATGAATGAAATATGGGGAGACGAAGGGTAAAGAAAACACACGTGAGACGGAGGGTAGTGGTGGAAGGGGGGCATTTGACGAGATGTTGCTGGGCAAGGGGTGGCAGCAGCATAAGGTGGGGGGGAGGAGAAGGTTGCGGGCCAAGGGACTGGATTTTTGAGATTGGAATAGCCCGGGGAATTTTTAATTATTCTATCATATAGGGGGAGAGAGCCCTCATGATAATGAACCGCGCGGGGCTCAAGGCGGTATATATTTGTTCCCCCAGTCGAATGGAGAGGGGGTTGGGAAATACATGAAGGGCCGATGAAGAAAGGGTGTGGATCAGAACTTATATAAGAGAAAGGGATGGCGCGGTGAAGAGAGAGAGGGCGCAGATTGGCCACGGTCGGATACGACGTTATTTATTCCTGCGCGCACAAAACTCACCCTCACGGGTCTGCGCACCTTCACCCCCTCCCCATCATTCCCCGTTTGTGGCCCTCAGGGTGGGTGGGTGAGTGGGAAGAGGCAGTTAAAGGCAGGCTTCCATGAGAGGGAAGGGGGGGGGGGGCGGAGCGGGGGGAGAAAAATATGTTGGAGGTGGAAGGCAGGTATAAGGACAGAATCGACTTGGACGAAAAGGCATCCTCCTCCCACCGGGGTTGAAGCTCCGGAAAGAAAATAACGCCCCACCCAAATCCCAAAATCACAAGTTGATTTCACTGTTAAATAACTACTATGTCAGTCAACACATACCACAGGTACTAATGACAAGGAATAATACCAAGGAAAGCAGCGCGTTTCGTTACAAACTGCTCCGAGCGTACATATAGTGTCTCACAACTTTTAGAGGGATTAAGGTGGGAGCCCCTAGAGACTCGGAGGCTACACGCTAGGCTTAGTTTGCTTGATAAATTCCGAACTGATATTCTTCAGAGGGACACAGAGAATATTATCATGACGCCGCACTACATTTCTAGGTCTGACAGTAGTGATAAAATGAGAGATACACTACCAAACAGATAGGTATATACAAATACTCGTTCTTTCCGCGAAGAATAAGCGATCACAATAAAAATTGAGCTCACTAAATACACTCCTATATTACATGTCACCATTTCATCTCCAAAAACTTACACCTGTAAACGGCTGTTGACCTAATACCCCCTGCCGCACGCCCATGCGGCGGCTCGCAGGGTATTATGTAGATGTAGATGTAGAAATGTATATACTGCTATATACAAACAAGAAACTTCCCGCTTTATTAAATAGGAGAAAAATTGGGGAAGATAGCATTCATCTATTTAATACAAAATGCGATATGAGCGAGAAAAGGTCATAAGAACAAAATCTACTTGGGTTCAAATACTTATCAAATTTAGGCTTTTTTCCCGTCTTCTGTTGGTTAACTATACGCAAATATATGAAATAATTGCCATGAAAATGCATTGACTCAGTAAAAATGGCTCTACAGTCGTCTTCTGATGGAAAAATCGACTCGTTTATAAATATATTTATCGAATAATCTGCATATTTTATGAATTAACTTAAAGTTACATTACTAATATATGAGATTAATATGCGAATAAAGTACCCACTCTTAAACCTACGAGCCAACGCAAGGGCGCGTGGCAGGTGGTTTTAGGATTCCAGCGATATAAAGAAAGGTATAGAAAAAGGGAAAACTAAAATGTCGGCTTGATAGTACCTGGCTTGAGACAGAGATCATCCATTCCCTTCTTCTACCCCACCCCTGAATGGACAGCAGACTGAAGATATCCGGCAAAATACGCAGAACATTTCTCAGGGGGTAGATTTCATCCTCAACAGCTAGAATGTATACAATTGAGCGCTTTCAGTTGTTCCAGTTGCTACTATTGCAGAGTTCGTGGATGGTGTTCGTCAACAAGAGCCACTTGCACATTTTGGTGGACACAGGGAAACTGCGAGGCTGATGAATATTACATTTTCCACACATCGCCAAATTCGCTATCTTTATAAGAAATGTTTGCGAATTTTTTTTTACGTAGAACGAAGTTCGCGGAAACGTACGAAAACTATTTACTTATATACTATTATTATATACTATATAAATATAAATATTATATATATATATATAATTATATACTATTTATTTATATACTACGTATTTAAAAAAACTATATCTCTTAATAGTTTTCTGCAAATTTTCCACGAAAAAGACCAATTAAAATATTTCAATTATCTCTCTTTCAGGAAAGATAACACTCGGTCGGGAAAAAATAATAAAGTTCATATTGTTCAAGCCGCACATCACCATCCGTTTGAACCATCCGTGGGGAGATATATGAAGGGGAGCGGGAAGATGAGAGAATGAGGGTGTTGTGGTCGGTATGAGGGTGTGTCGGGGGAAGAAGAGAGTTTTGTGGTGATGGGTATGATGTCGCGGGGAGCAATATAATTCGTGAATTGTGGCATACTCGGGCCTGAAAAAAAACGGGAGTGGGGACGGGAACTCATCTTTTTTTTATAGAATATAAAAACGGCAAATCTCATTTCGAAGAACCAAGATATTTTTTGGTCATTCCGGACGGACGCCCAAGCCCTTCCTGATCGAGCCCGCTCCCCCCCCCCCCTCTAGCCTTCCTCCCAAATGGAATATATTCAGCGGAGTGTTTCAAGTCGTATAAAAATCATTCCTTCTTTTTTTCCCTTCATCCTCCATCGTCGGCACTCATTTACATCTTGGGTGTTCTCTCTCCCTAAGAGCACTTTTTCATTTCTGAAGCGAGAGAAGGGATCAAGGGAAACCAAGCCTCGGGAATACGTCTCATGATCGTAAAATATCGACCTCGATCACCACACACACACACAGACGCCTTCGATATAAAGTCGGAACGGGAATTTTTTTAACCTTCGGGTGGATGCTGTCAAACAATGGAGAGGGAATCACGTGATAAAGAACTCTCTAAAGAAACCACCCGAAAACTATCGAGTCGAAGATGTATCCAGTATTCTCTAGGGTGGCTCTGATGCCGTAAAAATCGGAGAAACGTACCTCTGAAATGGCAGGAGAGTTAGGAGGACGTAGGATACTGAATAGCTCAAGATCATCCACGACGAAAAGCTCGGGAATCGGTTTGTGGCGGTTGCTGGACTATTCCCGGTGAACTGGAGTTCATATCTCGATATTAGCGAGACTTTACAATAGAATGCCGACTTCCAACAGAGGTGTCATGTTGAGAGCGCGCGCGTTTAATAATGCTTGGTGGACATCAGGCACAAGATGACGTAACCTACTTACTAACTTTAAAGTTTACTTACTAATTCGGGCTTGCTCGGTTCATCAGACGGTCGGTAAATTGACGCTTGTGTCATCGGTGCGTGCAGAAGTTACTTTGGGTTAGATGGCGACAAAAAATTATTCCAGGGATTAAAAAACCGGGGCCAAAGCGTAGTATTCTGTCTCTCGTACGAGATTTTCAACGGTAGAGTCTTGAGGGACCTTCGATGAAAGTAAGCTAATGCAGACGCTTGATTCCATCAAGGGGAACCCTCCCTCCACTCACCTAATATAATATCCCCCACCAATCGACACACCTAACCTTCATGGCGCAAATGACCCCACTTTACCTCCTCGAACAACCAAATCACCATGTGAAAAAGTTAAGCAGTAGAAAATTTCTATCCAATTCCAAGAAATTTCATTGAATATCAGTTTTCTGAATGTCCTCAATTACAAATACTATTGACTTCATTAATCGGGTAGCAGTCGATAGATTTCGGGCAGCAGTAGCTATCAGCTCGACGCAGCATTGAATCCATAAATGTTTTCACTCGACATTGATACTGCCACTGAAGAGTAGAGGCTTATGTTCAGATCTACAAATAAATTCCTCCTGTCCGGGACATATTCTTAGCCACACAGAGCTGGCTAGGAAACCTCATCCGTAAGTGCCAATATCAATTCGAATTGAATCAAAATACAAATGATAAAGACTTGAGAAGCGGCCCACGCGGCGCTGGCGATGTGGGAGGTGGTAAACGAACGGAGAAGGAAGGGGAACGAAATGCATGCAAGCTTGAGCCATCGCAGGAGATAAGATAGGTAGAAGAAGAGTTTGGAGCGGGAGCAAATGAAACAGACGCATATTATTTAAAAAATAATTCTCGAAATGAAAAGGAAGAAAAGCTGATTGCTAGAATCTAAAACACGTTAACTATTTATATCAGTCTCGGGTCGAAAGCGCCAAAGACCGCTCGAGCAAATTTGGCTCCAATGTTCCAAATCTCAAAGTAATTTACAAAAGACGCATTTCCAGTAGTGTAGTCAGGCAAAGCAAACACCTAGCAAATTGAAAATAGTTTTATCGGTAGTTTATATTCCAATGCTGCTAAATTGAAAATAGTGGAGGGTTTTTAAGTTTAGAGAGATTGATTTTTCATACCGTGCGCTGAAAATGACTCTAAAACAAGAATTTTTTTTTAAGATTTCAGAAGCATACATGATGAGTAGGTAGTGACTTCACTCCTAAAACCAACTGAGAATAGATACTAGCTACATTCCATTACTTTCTGATACGATGTGGCTGTCAGAAGACCATATATTTGTAATAATCTGTCAACAGAGCGTAAAACCGTAAGTATCACATCTCATGGAAAACGCTTTCTTTCTTTCTTATTTCAATGCGTTAAGTACTTGACATTTTTTTCCATTTTAATCATTATGTAGAAAAAATGAGAAATTTTTATTTGTAATAATGCAAAATTTATAGAGATAATTGCACGCGAAATCTTTTTGAAATTACTTGGTAAATAAAGTGGGTTTGGATTATTCGCTATTACTTTTGACTCCTGTGGCCGGGAATGAACTGGGACCGGTCAGCTCGCTCTCATGCCAACGGACGAGGCGATGTCCTTCGAGCATTTATTTCCTACTCGCCCTTATCATCATCACGTGTGCGGCTTCCCCTTCCTCCTCTCCCTCCCTCCCCCTTCACTCAACGAGGGAAATTCGCTCGTAGCATATCCGGCCTCCCCGCCCGCCTTCCTGAACACCGGCACCTGAGAGAAGCACTGACCCGTCCGAAAAAACAATGACTCCGAAGTGGAAACCTATGTCAGCCCCATTCTCATAACCCTCTCCCTCTCCCCCATTACCTCCTCTCGCCTTCTCCTCGACTCCACCTCCTCCCAAAGTACCTGATTCCGGCGAAGGCGATCATAATACCGCATACTTGCCCTTTCTAACCATTCCACCGTCTTCCCACTTGAGAAGGACACCTTGAAAAACACGAAGCGTTTTGGAGAAAAATTATTATGTTTTGTCGATGAATAACTTTTACTAATACTACTTTTTTATTTAAATTAAGCGACCCGGGTTTCAATGAATAATCACCATCATCAGGCATTAACTGAGATCTGTTTATCCTATTGTTTCCGTTAGTTACGTAACGGAAGGGGAGAAGAAGTTTGAAACGGAGGCCAGAATAGGGGAAAAGGAAGGGTAAAGGTATTCGTTAATGAGGGTGTTGTCTTGGTCGTTCAAAATTTTTAAAATTTCCAACTGCTCTCTTGAATCTAATTCGCGGCGGTCGTTGCATAATAATAGTATATTCATTGTAAAATCACTCCTGTGACTGCTACATATTAAGTGCTCAGCAAAATTACTTTTATCCTCTTTGATGTCTTTGTAAGCACTTAAATGTTCTTTTCTCCTCAGACAGAAGCTTCTTCCTGTCTGCCCCACGTAGGCACCATTGCAATCGCTGCATTTCAATGAATATACTCCACATCGGTCTAATTGCTCTATCGGGTCCTTGCATTTTACTCGCAGCTTTCGGAGAGTGGCATTAGGTCAATAAGCCACGCGGAATTCGTCTCTAGGTAGAAGGTAAGCCATTTTCCGAGACACTGCACCCAGGTATTCTTCCACTGGAAAGTACGCGGAGAGTGAAAAGTATTTTTTTAACCGTTTGGGTTGATAAGTATCGTAATGTAAGCCTTTATAAGTACCCTTTTTGTACGCAAGTATAATTACGATTGTTTTTGGTCACGATTAAGACTGCATTCATGACCACGTGATGATTGCATTTATTCCTTTCATCCACAATAACATCAACACGCATTTAATCCAATCATTGGATTTATTCAAATATATATTAATCCTTATGCTAGTTGCAATACATGCCGGAGTTGACACTACAGAAGGTTTCTTCACACCATGCAGCTTAACTTAACGCTAAGATCAGGAACGTAGCCAGTAATCGGCTGTTAGGACTGATTTGCAACTGTTTCTTTTTCAGTGGATTTATAAGGATGTCTGTCCAACGCAGGGATCAAATAATTGCCAAAGTAAGACTTTATTCTCCAGGAACCGACGACTTGCACACAAGCGTAGAAGATTTTAAAACGTCAAAAGAGCTGCGTGGTCTACTCACCATAAGTCTATAAATTCTGAGCAGAATGACTATAGATTGAAATTTCAACAGCTTACCTATAAAATACGGCTAAAATGATGAAATGGACCATTGAAAAAAGAAAACTGTATTTCGTAGCAAAATACGGGAGATCAAGCGGGACGAAATGTAAAAAAACTTCACTACTCTTAAAATGTAACAAATAAAGAATAACATTCAAGAGATGATTGAGCACAAATTAATTTTGAGGACTAATGCGTCCTTTTCAAGTTTCACTTATCAAGTAAGTCCCTGGGTTTCGTGTCGAAATGCTTTTCGGCATATCCCTCCGCGCTTATGTCCGCGCGGAATGACTTTGAAACACTACAGTTTCGTTACCCTACTAATTCTCCCACTATCCACTTCAGGTAGAAGGTTTACCAACGGCACTGTGGTCTATAAAAGCCAACAAACGCAGGAGATCCGGAGCAAAGGTTTGAGATCTACTTTTACATTACAATAGGTGACCTACGGGTTAGAGTACGATTAAATAGATATGGAATTCCACTTTAAATCTTCTGTTGTAATCACAGGTCCTTTACTCCATGTACGGATCACTCCATTAACGAACCATTCTTTATGGGAAATTGCAGCTATTTGTGGTAAATTTCTCTATAGGAAGAGCGGTCGGTGGCTGACGTTTTGGTACGGAGACGTGAGATATTTTTCCTTAAATTAGGTAATTTACGTTGAACTTTGTGAAAGTATATTTTGCTCTAACTACCAAAAACACTCAGCGGGAGAAAAATCTAAGTTTTTTCATCACCTACCACCCTATTCTGCGTCCACCCTCCTCAGTGGCTTGATCAAGCGCAGTATGTATTATCATAAGCTCCACGGACATTCCCATTCGACTCCACTCCGCCCAACTCAAAACACTCTGGCTGGCTGCTCTGCCTGCACGTCCATATATAATATACATCAAGGCATGCTGGCGCCCACACACCTGACCGGAATCGTCCCAACGATCGCCCATTTATTTTTCATTTAACTCTATAAACAGGAGGTTTGAGGGGGAGGGTATTTTTTTCCCTCGCCCGACTTCTCCGTAACTGACGCCGATAGGTAGTTTTCCCACGGAAACGCGACATTTCGGCGATTAAAATTCCAAACTGAGCGAGACGGTAGGTGAGCGCAGGAGAATGTGTCCCCGCACTCAGGCAAGCCGCTCGTCCCTCCACCTCTTCGCCGCTTTTATGCGAAGTCTACGTGTGGGATCTGTTCTGCGCCGTTGAGGAGAGGAAGGAGAACACGAATAATTGGAAGCAAGGCGGGCTCGAGAGGGAGAAAAAAATGAAGAAGAGGAGGAGGAGAGGTGGAATGCTCTTTCTTGCGGAGAGACGACGTTTTTCATTCCTCGCCCTGGGAATTAGCATACACCTCGGGGACCTAATAAGAAGAGTCAAAGTGCCGCATACTGATGCAGAATACACATCAATTGTCATTTCGCCCTTCTCCCCCAACGTTGAAGTCCTCGGCGAAATTAATGCGAAGAGTGACACTTATTTCTTAATTTCTTTTAAAGAAACAAGGCGGGAATAATCACCAACACAAGGTTTTCACGCCCTTGTCGACTTCTCGAGTGCTGGAACTGACGGCTTATTTTAGCGCTCGAAGCTATCATTACGCAGTCTCACGGGGGAAAACTAGACATTTTTACTTCAATGTATTTCAAAAGTGACTGTGTGTGGTCATCTATCTTCAATAAGGAGATCTCGCTACTTATTAGACTGCATTGTAAGAAGCCAATGCTTCATTTGGAACAGTATGTCAATACATTAAAAAAAAAATTAATCTACAAGGCCAGGTTATATGACAACGATACCGAACTGATTTCAGTCTCATAGTTCCCAGGAGTCTCAAACATTAATCGAGACTATTAGCTAAGTACGAACTTCGGACAAAATAAAAATATTCTCTCACTCATAGTGCCATATTGTATTCTCAATGCATGAATACTGTGCACATATTTTCACACGAACACTAACACATGATATTACTCGGACTACCTGGACATAAACAATTACAAAATAGTAGCAATATGGTTTAAGTACACATAAAATTAATCCATAATTTTCAAGTTACGGCTTCAACTAATTCATGTTGTTTTATTGTAGATAATAACATCTGCAATTACATAACTTCTTAATAAAACATGGCAAAAATTCAATAAGAATTACTCTGAATAGGAGCACATTTTAGTTGTTTGAAAATATTCACTGTAGGAGACACCAAGAAATCAGAAATCGAACGGTTTTAATTGCTGCAAAAGCAGCTTGAAACAAAGTTTAATGCATCAACAATGAATGAAACATTCTTTCATTCGAGAGAATTGACAGATGACACTAATGCATTTGAGTCTATCAACTTTCACAATGGGAATCGGGTTGGTGTGGTGGCTAGAGTACTCGCCTACCACACTGGTGGCCAGGGTTCAAATCCCTGGAGGAGCAGAGGCAAACAGAGGTTTCAGAGGAAACCCTATCTGTGGAGGGCACTTCAAGTAGAGTACTCCGTCTATCGGATGAGACGTAAAGCCGTGGTCCCCTTAGCGCCTTTCGTTAACAGCAGGCTAATGCCGACGCCGGGTTTCTATCCACCCTTCCTCCCTTACCTGTCCCCTATGGCGCAAATGACCTTATCCGTCGGTCGGCTCCACCAAATATCCAATCCAAGCATTCACAATCGGCCTTTTGGTGCAGAGGATTTTTGTTTGGCCTGAAGGACGTATTGAGATAGCACCGCTGGTCCCTCAAGCACATCAAGAGGAAAATATAGAACCAACCAGTATGCCGGCAAGCGATCTCGCCGCAAGCATTATTAGATCCTTAAATAATCCATGTATAGATGTCAAATAATGAACATTTGGAATTCAGTTCGTATTCCCACGAATCTACTCCAAAACTTGGAGGCTAGATTTTTTCGCAACGTTCCTCGCGGCAGCGGTATGATATAATACACGACACTGCAATATGCCAACTCAAATAAGACTTCATGAGCTAGCTAAATCCATTATAGACTCAATTTTATTTCATTCATTCGCCCTTTGTACTGCATCCAATTCATTGCATTGAACGGGCATAGCCGGGTAAAAAGCCTGATGCAACTGCGCTCTGGTTAACCGATGACTTACCTTAGTCATCCCCCCTTGGGGTACAAAACAAGACTTTTTTAAAGCCGATTCAACTGGATGAAGAAACCGAGAAAACAATACGAAAGGAGAGAGGGAAACTACTTACTCTCGTCTGCGCTCAATTTGGTCTGGCGATCGCGGCGTCCGAATGGCAAAAAAACACTGAAGGAATATAATAGCGCCTCATTGCCATCTATTAGACTCGGAGGAGAGGCGAGGGGAACTTGCCTTGGAAGACCACGGAAATATCTGAATATTACCGCTGCGCCGTCGTAACGACGTCACTGGCGGGATCATAAGGTTGGCCTTCATGTTTCTTGACGAATTACCCATCATGGCCTCATGAGTCATACACTGAGACTGAGATCTCGAAAGAAGTGATAATAGAAATTCATGAAAAGACGTGAAAACTTGGCGCCAACAAACTTCTTTCAATACGACAAAAATGGATTGACAAAGCCGAAATAAATATTTATTCCATCCTCGTGATTATTTGAGAAACACAAAAAATATTGGGAAATGAAGAGAGAAAATAAAAGAAAACTTTTTCCATTTATAATGCCAATAAATATTATTGTAACTGCAGTTACTATTGTTCACAATAATAACATAAATATCTCAAATACAAATAATTCAACGGTAATGGGCTCTTACTAATAACAAAAGAAGAAAATATGAGAAATACCAGGGGGTCAATTCTAAGTAGCCATGCTAATAATTGCATTAGACCGAGATAGATTGCATTCTGGTTTCGTACAAGTGTCGACTGCCACACGCACTGTTACCACGCAATATTTCCGCAAGCGAGCGACGAATTCGTTATGAAATTTCTAATGCTTTTCTATTTTAGCCATCGCTAATTTAATCGCATAGTATCATTTATACTCTTTATCAAGTCTGGTCGGGTATAAAAGGAACATTTGCGATTCTGGTCGCTCGTAATGGAAAACGTTATTGGTATAATATAACATTTCACTACGCTTAATAATCTCTGTAGTAGGAGCACCAGTATCAAACTATATCACCTGCTCCTCTTCATGGGTAGACGAAACCCTGAGGTAAAATTACTATTCCCACATGCAATGTTTACCACGGTGCATCGGGATTCGATCCCCTCGGCATAAATTTTAACCCCATGAGATTCATCGATGATTATCGCACGCATGAAATTGTTGCTTTTCGCTCAGACTTGGTCGACATAGTATTCGCGGTTATCAACATACCGACCGCAAGCGATCTTTACTGCACGGTGAATATCAATTAGGTAAGGAAAATGTGATACTTGAAAATGAAAAGAAAATATTGTGATATTTTCGAGAATTTAAAGTACCATCGTAAAAGTTGGCATCAATGACACACGGCATTTAAGTGATAGGTACATTCGGTATTTTATTGTCAAGTGCTATGCTTGATACTTTTCAGTTTCTCGTTACCTACATTACCAGTCGTAGCTCACCCCACCATCGCATCGATTCGTCTTTTATTCCTTGCGTTATGGTTGTATAACTTTTCTACCATTAATGTTATTCCCTCGCTCTCCCCGACTTGCACTGTTATACATGCGCGACACGCACACTCGATTTAAGTGGCGGTTAAGAAGTTGGCTCGCGTCGTGGGCGGGGTAGGAAATTGTGAGCTATTCGACAAAAACCAAAACCTTTTATCGTCCCCAACCCTTCTCTGAAAAAAGAAAACGTTCCCACAGTATATCTGTCTTCATGTCCCCTCACTTCCGGCCACCGTTTTATCCGTTGCCGCTAGGTAGCCTATGAAGAATGGGCTGTGGCAATGGAGCATACAGGTATGAGTTAAAAAGAATGAAAGCGCATGAAATGGTCTTTTTTTCCTTATTCATCTCGTTAGGACAGACCGCTACGCAGTGTGGCAAGCACTCGTCAATACTTATGACTATTGCTCGTCTCCCGTTTCAATTAGTTTCATGCAAGATGGTCGATGCCTTTCGAAGTTATTTCATGAATTCCAAAGAGGACTTTGCACAGAGTTTTCTCCCTCTGTGACCCTTTTCGTCGGGCCCTCGGTGGGCACGGGAGAGGAAGGAAGTGAATTGTGTATCTTGGATGACTCATGAAGAGAGAGACAGAAGGTTCCTAATTTTGATCAAATTATATTCGCATTTTAACCGGGTCCCCGCCCCGTTTGGGAACTCTGCCCTCTTGGTTCTCGTTCCAAAACTGCTCTCTAAAGAAAGTCGAGCCTCAGGAAGGGGCAATGAGTTCGTCTCCGATTCGCAGAGTATTTATTGAGCACCAACTCCCTCCAGTCCCCCTTGTTTTGCGATAACAACCATTACATCTTTAATCTCATAGAGCATTAAAATATGGTCCTAAGTGCCGCCGCATTGACACGTGGAAGAGAGGGGTTAGATATACTATTACGCATGACAAAGGAAGGGAAGAGTGAAAATGAATTGGAGGGGGGAAAGGACAAAAGGGTATCGCGTGTCAACCTCCGGGAAAAATTTTACATTAAAATATAGTCTCATATTTTAGTTCCATCAGCATGGGGGGAAATCAGCACGAGGTAGCAGTAATTGGGACGATGGGATGAAAACTGTCCGAAATCATGCCAATCATCTGGTAGAATACTCGTATTTTCTATAGTACGTGTCTGATTCAGGTGGTTCCATATATATCCAGACTGCATCTACATAATACCCTGCGATCCGCCGCTTGGGCGTGTGGCAGGGGGTGTTAGGTCACTAGCCGTGTAAAGCTGTGTTTTTTGGAGATGTAATGGTGACATGTATTATAGGAGTGTATTTAGTGAGCCCAATTTTTATTGTGATCGCTTATTGTTCGCGGAAAGAACGAGCATTTGTATATACCTATCTGTTCGGTAGTGTATCTCTTCTCTTATTTTATCGCATATATCAGACCTAGAGATGAAGTGAGGAGTCATGATAATATTCTCTATATCGCTCTGAAAAATATCAGTTCGGAATTTATCAAGCAAACTAAGCCTAGCGTGTAGCCTCCGAGTCTCTAGGGGCTCCCTCCTTAATCTCTCTAAAAATTGTGAGGCACTATATGTACGTTCATAGAAGTTTTTTTTACGAAGCGCGCTGCTTTCCTTTGTATTATATTATTTTTTTTGTACATCTATTTGAACAGGGTCCCAAATGCTCGCGGCGTATTCGAGGTGTGGCCTAACCAGAGCGAAGTAGCATCTCTCTCTGACTTTTTCATCCGAGCACCTTCCTATTGTACGCTTAAGAAAACCTAGTTTCTTTGATGCTGCGCCACACATGTTCTGTATGTGTAATTCTCACTTGAGTGGCAGCGTTAGATATACCGAGGGGGAATAAGAGAGGAAGGTCGGGGATGCGGGGGGGGGGGGTATGGGACGCATAGGATGCATTTTTTCTTTTGGAAGGATGAGGAGGAGGTGGCGGAGAGGGGCATTAAGTGGGCTCTTGGGCGTTTGGGGGGGGAATGGAGGCGGGGGGAGGGAGGATGGGGTAGCGGAGCGATTAAGACGGCGAGCGGCGAACAATACCAGGAAGAGGGCGACTCGCTTGTAATTAAGAGAGGAGAGGAAGGAGAGAGGAGGTAATGAGGAGTAAAACATCGGGCGCCTCTTAAGGGAAGGAGGGGCGGGCGGGAGGCGGAGGAGGCTCCGGCGGTGTGGAGTGGGCGACGGAGGGGCGGGTAGATAACGCAGGAATAGGACGGGGAACGGGGTTGTGGGTAAGGGGGGGGGGAAGTGAATTGAAGAACGGGAAAGACGAAGCGAGGGAGACGCCGAAGAGGACGACGGGAAGGGCGCGACCGCGGTTCGAATGGTGAGGGGGGGTGAGTGGGAATAAGGGGAGATTTTAGAGCGACGTATTGCCCTGTTCACTCTACCATCGCATGCATACGATTGACCTGATCACGAAGGGTAGACGAGGACTCCTGAGAGAAGGGATGAACCCATGCTTTGACCAGAATAGGTCCGAACTGACCCTCCATGGGTCCGGTGGCCCCTGATTCGATGATGTACCTACTCCGACAGACCGCACGGCGTCTACCCGGAAAGGGAGCCAGGGAGACACCTAATCCCAAAGCTTTGGGAAACGGGCTCTTCCGGTTCTCAAAGATGTGCGGTAGGTTTTTCGCGCAAGCGAGACCGACGGCTACTCGTCTCAGTTGTTTGGGTAACCAAACTAATACGAGCACTTCGGGGAGGCGGAGGCCCAATTGACGTCCTTTTGACCTCAATCCGCCCCATTGGTGTCGGCCTCGAAGGGGTTGTGGCTCGCTAACTTTCCCTTACCTTCCCTTTCCCTTTTTTCCCACTACTACCCACGCTCGGATATAAGCGTAAGCTTCCAGCCGAGCCGGAGGTAGTTACCCCGCGGGAGTAGATGCCCGAATCCGTTGTCCTGATCACGCATTTGTAAAGTGACGCTCACTGCTTCTTCGGGAAAGCTTGCTGCTGTATTCACGGTTGGAGCCTGATTTTGTAAGCGCGTTGCAACCGCCATCCCCTCCTTGTCGTGGCACAAGTGCTTGAATCCGGAGAAGACCGCCGGTGCTACTTCGTCGCGTTCCCGGGGGAACGCGCCTGGATCGGAGTGCCGCTTTTTCGGCGACTGGCGGGGCTCTGGCTTCTGCCTCAAAGGGACGTAAAGAGTCACTCAATTTGTATGTTTGGCTCATCACTCCTTGAGTAATCAAATTCCAGGTTTTGCAGGCGTGCCCGACGGCTGTATTTTGAAGTCGAGTGCCGGCGGTTTACCGCGGCCCCCTCCTCTCCCTTTACCCTCCTCCCCGGTGAGATAAGCGGGTTGAGTTTTTACTAGGAACCGCCTCACCGGGTATCCCTAGCGTGAGTAGACGCTCTTGATTTGATTTGTTCTGATCACGATGGTAGCCCAAAATTGTAATGTGAATGAATTTTCGGACCGTGGTAATCAAATACCTCCCATCACTGTCACTTTTCAGTTGTAAAGCGCTCGTGTCGCGAGCGGAAAACTGGAAATGATGAAAAACGGTCATAAACATGTCAATCATTAAAGAGAATTAGACGACTCCGCTTTGACGAATGAGCAAAGAAAGGTTTCATTTGCTTGAAAAGAAATTTCGGAAGCCATGAAACGGCCCAGGAATATGGTTCACCTTATTTCGTTCGATTGCTCTTTAATTGGTCGTCGTGACACCCTGGCGATTGGAGTGAGGGTAGCACCGAGTTAACGATACTTGAGTGAATGCGAGCAAAGTGGCTAAGACGGAGGTCTGAACGAGGAATAAGGTGACGAAGCTTGGTGGCAGTCACTTGCGCGAAGTGAGGTGATAAAGAAGCGAAGGATAGTATGGAAGGGGGTTGGCTAAGGAGCGGTTGGGGGTGGGAGAGGTCAGACTATGACAGGAAACGCTACTCACATGACCGCGTTTGACTTTATTATTTTGTGGGAACGAGTGCAGCGCGTTTCACTATAGTATTTATGATAAAAAACGAAGCTGGTATAAGCCGATAGTGTCCTCAACCTAGGTAAGATTACCATCTACAAGAGCATGGGTTTGGAGACTTGGAGAGCGCAACTGACGGAGTGAATAACAGAAGTTGGAAAAACTTGGAATACCTTGGAAGTTGGCAGCAAGGGCTGGAAACTCTGACAGTAGCGGAGCTAGTTTCTAGCCAATGGACTCATCCACTGTTGAGTTTATCATGCGTCACTACCTCCATATTTCGTAACCACTAAAATAAATGAAGCAGAATTAATACGCAAAAGAGCGGCGACACCGATCGGGACCAGTGGACGGTGCCAATCATTGGCTTCGGCTAGTACCCTCCCACGCCTTCCATACAGAGCCACGATGAATAAGAAAGCGATAAATTACTTATCAAAGAATTGCTGCGTATTCTCCTTCCAGGTTTATGGTGCTCATTGAAGGGTCATGATTTCATGCGGCTCCCAAGCTCATAAGCTCTCCACAGCCGCGTCTCACTGTTCGTTTACCCTTTGGAGTTTTATGGGGGCAGCGACACTTTACTTTACTCTCTAATGATATCAATAAACGCACCATAGATTTCTTAGTCTGGCGGTATACTCGAGACGGGCCCTACCCGGAGCGACGTCTCCATCCCTACCGTCAATTTCCTCGGAGCCGCTAACACACCTCTCTGCCACTAAAACGCGCCTCGAGGGTCTGGGAAAAATTAAAAAAAAAAACACGGGGAAACATGGGAAGAACAAATTGGAGGCGAAAGGAAAAGATTTCCCACGATTGACCAGATGACCAAACTAATGTCACACGTCGTCACTCTCCCTCTGCGAACCATTATCACCCGCTCCCACCCACCACTTCCATACAGAGCCACGATGAATAAGAAAGCGATAAATTACTCATTAAACAATTGCTGCGTATTCTCCTTCCAGGACAAATCTCCTAGTTTCGATTTGAAAGCACCACCTGAACGAGAACCCATGTTCGCTCACGGAATTAAAAACGCGGTCAAATTGAATGAGCACACCTGTTTTGGGAATGCTTTACCGTACAGCTGGGCAATAGGCCTCGGAGGTCACTTAGCGACTTAATATTTAAATTTCAGAAACGAGACAGTCCGGAAACATGAGAGGCAAAATATTGCTCCCCAGTCTCCTAAAAAGACACGTGCTATTTATGCATACACTTATACTAATCAAGAATGGGGTTCTGGAATATGCGCAACCCCTACCTACTACAATTAATTAAGCTCCTCTAAGCAGAGGAGTAATTAACTGCAGACGGATATCACACATCAGGCTTAGACAAAATTGCTTCCTGAAAAACGAGCACCAATTGGGACACCAACTGCAGTTTCAAATATATTTAAGCTCGAGATTTCTAGAATAACTATGAAAAAAGAAAGTTCTAACCGAGTCAAAAATATGAGTTTAAAGGTGTCCAAATAATAATTAAGCAATATTCGATCAATAAGCAATAAATAAGCAATTAAAAAATTGATTTCGGGCTCAAAAACTTTACTAAACTCACATATAAATTATAACTTTGATTGTACAACAAGACTAGTACCTGATGATGGCTCTGTGAGCTGAGACGTGTCGTACGTATAAAAATATCTCGTGGAAGAGTTTAATTATTGTTTTTGTTATGATATGATGAACTTCCATGATACATCGCCTGAATCTGTTGAAACTTCTATTGTAATCATCCACGTGGATATAATTTTAATTTACATGTTTTGAATAACCGAAACCCTAATTTTTATTTTCGAATGAAATAACTCATCATTAACGCCGGTAATATAACCATAGTTTAATTTTAGAATTACAATCTAATTTGCCTGTATAATTTTGGTTCAGATGATTAGAAAGCGCTGGAAAGCATGTCAGCAAAATCTATCAGTAAACGTTAAGAATTGCATATTATCACGAGCTTTGGGAAACATTTCAAAACATACTTGTATCCGAAGCTGAGAACGTGTTATGAAAAAGTGTTATGTGAGAGCGAAGAAAGGGTGGCTAAATGTTTAAATAATTGACATGTAGACGAATTTTATCGTAAAATACAAATAAAAATGGAAGAAAGGAAGGTGTCTACATAATGTCAACCCATAGTTAACGTAAAATAACTCATGGCTGTGAATGCTAACATTTATCGATTATAAATCAAAGAGAAGATTTGCCCGCCGATTCGAATCCATTTCTCAAAATGAGTTATAGAGAGAATATTTGCAACCCTGAACTGCTGATGTGGCAACTCCAAATACACAATAAAAGATACTTGAAAATGATGAACAAAGCTGTTAGAGCAGCCAAAAAAAAAAAACCCATCGTATCGCCTTCAAGTCGAGGCGTACCAACACAGCAACATGTGAACCCAATCAATAAGTGTCTTGAGTGCGTGGAGTCGGAATTCTGCGATCGAAGGAGCGGAATTGATCCGGGACCGTTCTCACAGGTTCCTCCGCCCTGGGGCTTAAAATGAGACCACCTGCGGTGCACCGGACAGCTCCAGTTCTACCTTCCGCCCGTCAGGCGCGCAGCATGGTGCAAACACGTACAACGCTCATAATGTCTGCTTCCCTCGCTTTTTGACGCCGACAAGGCGAGACCTCTTGCCGGTGAGTAGGCGATCACAATACACACACCAGAGGATCTCAAAGCTTTCTCCTCCCCTGGAATAAGGATATCTCTGCAGGCGATTGTTACGAAACTCGAGCAGCCTCACCGCAGATGTGAGAGCCCTAATTCATTCCTCGTTCAACATCGTTCGATAAATAAAAATGTTTTGCACTTCTCCACGAAACCTTTGTGTTTTCGAGTTTTTTTTATTATTAGAGGCCAGGTAGCGGTTTAGGCAGGATTAGATGAGAGAAACAAAACCTATAATTCATCTTTTTGAGACATTGGCCACCGACTCCTCTGGCGATTTTATTCTTCATCTCGGTTCACCTCCCTCTTATCTATGAATCTCTTCCTTTCATCACGACGCATCCGAAATCCTTCCTTCAGCACTATCTTCAGTATCTTCAGCACTCCTTTCGTGTCGAATTACCCGTTACAACCCTCAGCATTGTATTCCCCTCATCTTTCCTGTAATTTTATACTTGCCAGAAAAATATGTTTTCAAATTGAAGAATAATGAAAAAAACACTCTCAAGATACCGTACGATTGCATATATGAGCACATTAGAGTCATATTATTTTAACTTTAACCGCCTCCATCGAACATACTTTACCCAAGAACTTAAATCAATACGACGGAAAATGATGCACTCGTGCAAAACTGCAAACGCTTCATATACATACCACTTCCACCAAATATGAGAAAAACAAACTGATGCAGATGTGAACTGTCTCAGAAAATAGTTGTTGTTATTCAATCAGTGAAAATAAGCCCTGGAGATGAGAGGAAATCCGTTCGATCTAAAACGCGCAAGACATAAAGACACTCGGGAACACGGAAGGAGCTGTACAGGGATTACGCGGCTTCAAGGGAAAGCATTCATCAGTATAATGGCCGTTTCCCGGGAAAGCACTACGTGTGTACGGAAAAAAGTCCCAAGAGGAAGATAGAAACGTAATATCCTCGAAAAAATATCAGGATACCATTTTAAGAAAATCCAATCTCGCACGCCGAAAAAACCTCACAAAAGACCTTTTAACCGACCTTTCGTCCACATACCTGTCCATCGCCTCCCTTCCCCCCCCCGCCTCCTCCCTCAGACCTCCCCCCTAAATGGACTCCACGCCCAACATCAATTTATCTCGGGATGTGGCCCAGCGCACACACTCGGCCGGCCTCTCCTCTGCATCCCTTCCGTCCATCTTCACATCCATTCACCCACAAAACCTTCACTCCTCCCCTCTCACGAACACATTTATATTTCTCATTCCCTTTGAGTCTGGCAAATACAGTTCCATTTCTCATCTCCTTGATCCGCTAAGGAACCCAGAGAGTACACCCGGCTCCTGTCGATTCAATGGAGCTGTAAGGCGCCCTGACGCCATTACTGAAGTCGCCTTCCACCCTTCACCTTTCCACAAATATACTCACTGCCCTCATTCTCCATCGATAATGCGGCCAAATCCAGTGAATTACTAGTAGCCTGAGTATTTCATTACATAAGTTTAATACGAAAAACCTTTTAAAACATGTCTCAATAATCCAGTCTATTGTTCCATCAAAGGAGTATCGTTCTCCCTCCAAAACGCCCCAGTTTCTACATATAATCATTATATCCACATTTTCTTTTTTCGTAATTGTCATTTTGTACGGCATCAATCAAGATGCGGAAAGGGGACTGAGGGCACGGATAAGGGAGAGCGTCAGTGTAAGTGGATGAAAGACGCAAGTTAAGGAAGGTGAGAATGTTGATTAAACAGAAGTGAGATGGGAAGAGATCTTGGACGGCATGAGGAGAGGCAGGAAAGGTCGCCATATGATAGTCATCTTGTAGTGCAGGCCAAGACTTATTCAGCCAGTTTCTAATATGGCTCAAGAAAACTACCAATTCACTAAAACCTGGCGTTTTCTACAAAGTTTAGAGAGTCAACTCCTCAAGGTAAAATTAAAGCAAGTATATTAAAAAACTGAAACCATCGGTGGATGGAATCCCAATATGATCATGAACAACTTCAGTAAATAAGCCTACATCCCAATGAATTCCACTTTCCACCTCCTTACTTACTTTACGCGATCAGGCCCAGTGGACCGCGCGATGTCAGGATCAAGGGTCTCCACTCTTCTTTTGGCTATTTCCCTCCAATCTTCCCAGGCTTCTATATGCTATAGATTCTCTCTTATATTATCCATCTATCTTTTCTTTGGTCTTCTCCTTGGTCTTTTCCCCTCCGGGCTCATGTAACTTGCAAGTTTAGGATATCGTTCATCGGTTCCACATGTCCTATTCATTCCAATCTCCTGCTTCTTAGTAATCCTACTATGGTGTTGTCTCGATAAAGGTCATATTGTTCCTAATTATGTCGTCTTCTCCATTCCCCTGTTAATTCGTTTTGGACTGGCCCATATCTTTTCCTACGCACCCGCCTCTAAAATATTAAGAGTTTGCTTGGATCTTTTTTGTGTGCTCCAGCTTTGGCACCCATAGAGAACCACAGGGAGAATTAATGTCTTGTACAATCATATTTTAGGCTCTCTTGATACATTCCGGGGCTTCAAAATATTGCTCAGAGCATAGGATGCCTTATTAGCAGCTTGAATTCCACTTCCATCCCAACTAAATAGGGAATCCGGAATGGATAGAAGCTGCACTGAAATGGGTTATAGAAGAACAGGGCGAGGAAGGGGATAAGATAGCCTCAACTCACAGTGCTGAGCGCGGGAGGGAGGCAGAGTAAGTCCAGCCACCGGCTCAAACCGAAGAGCCCTCCAAACCAGGGAAAACCGCTCAATCCCTCATTTCTCCCTCGCCTCGTATTAAGTCCGAAGAGGAGAGATTATTCTGCATCGGCGCAGCAAAGGATGGACATTTCCCCGCAGGAGGACCCCCGTGGAGCCGCCCTTTTCAGATTGCTAGAGACCAGGGCGATTGAATGCCGGGGGGGAGCCAGAGGAATGGACACGATAATGGGGCGAGAGGAAAGACGCTCAGCCCCGGGCGACGACGGCTAAAGGCGTGCCTCTCCGGGAGAAGTGATAGGCCGTGATAGAGGCGTTGTTAGGGCGGAGAAGGTGAGGACAGGAAGTAAAACTTGCGGATGCAATGAAGAGATGCATACCAAGATAAAGACGAAAATCCCGTGAAGACATAGAGGCCCTCGTCAGTGAAAAAAATATAGGTAGGTATTCTTTCTCCTATCCAAGATTACCTTAAGTCGTAGAGCTCTAATGAATATAATAATATTAATGTTGCACTTTATCTTATTAATATATCATGAATCATGCACTAGAGTAAATTAGATCATGGACAAACCAAGTTTGATTCCTCCGCTGGAAACGTTTTGATTTTACTCCTTAGCGAAAAGACACATAGCAAGAAAATAGGGTATTATCCAAATAGAAAGTAGGGGCGAGAAAGACGCGTTGTACCTATTGATAGAAAATTGAACTTATTTTCTACACTTTAAATTAAAAATGAAGGACGGGTCTGTCAATATATGTTTGCTCATATGCGATAATAATAGTGATGGAGAGACTATAACACTTACTACCCTTTGAAAGTAAGCATTTCCCTTTGAAACTAAACACTACTAATCTATCCTCTGCGTGTTACCTCAAGGAAGTGTGGCCGGGATCAGGTCACAATACATTTAGGTAAAATTCTGAATGATAGAAGATAAACACGCATATGTAATTATTTCTTTCCGAGTTTGCCTTTGCAATGTTCTGTTTCTGTCACAAATGGGGCAACTGTTAAAATACATCCGATCTAGATTAGATTAGATATTTTTGTGTAGTTACTACCGAATAGTCCCTGAAGCTGTTAGACCGAATCGGTCCATTCTGCCAGTCAACCTATCGGTGGTTACCCGTAGAGTCTGATTGATTTGCTAAAGGCGAACAGGCCCCCAACAGGAATTTCCCTTGCTCTATTCGGCACCAAGAATGGTGAGCTCAGATACCTATTCTGAGTCCTAGGTATCGCTGGACATTCGTATAGTACATGGGAAATGGTATCGTTCATCCATTCTAATGTCAATCCCTGTTTACATCTACGTGGTCTTATCTACTAAAGTTCACACTTCGGGAGGCTAATTATCTTCTCAGAGAGGTAAACAGAAAGAAGTGGAAATATACAAATAAAATATACGATTATAATGACTAATTGCTTACGCTTGCGCAATCTATCGCCAACTGTACCACTGCAACAATTTCCCTCAGCAGTTCCTCCTTACTCAAATTTTGGTGAAGTGTACGTATAAGGAACGCAGTCACCTAACAAATGTTTCACTGGAAAATAAATGAAAATGACCAATGCTTGAAATACTATCTCGGCTGAGACCTAACGATGGATAGTTTCCATGTACCATGCATTAGTCACTCATCGATCAAATTTTCAATACACCGTATATATGAACGGTTAAAAAAAAATTAAGTACCCGCTCGCAAAAGCTAGGATCTTATCTTTAGATCTACCTAGCACGCAGATTGGGCTCGATTCCAGAGAATGTGCTACCATAAAAGAGAGGTAATTATATATTTTACATCCCAAAATTAAATTATAATAATGAAATAAATTATCCAGAAACAACTAATATCTAATATTATGACTGATAAAAAAAGCATTCGTTCCTACTAAAAGTATAGCCACATTAATAACGGGAACCTCGATTCAAAATAATGAATGAGTAAACAAATATTCCTTGCCAGATAAACCAATGCTACGCCACGCCATAACTGCTCATAATCCCCTCAATAAATCACCACGCCCATGCATAAACAAATCCTATTTCAAGCCCAGTCAATATGCGACATTAGTGACCAACAATACACAGTTATAAACACATTTATTCCGCTAGTCCCAAAAGGCGGTATGGTCTCACCCACCCAACCATATTCCTTTTCGCGCTCGTAGCTGTGAGCACTGGTCGTGAATGCTAAACAAAAATTCAAACATATATATATATATATATATATTGCATAACTTTCGGTTACGACGCCAATATGCCAAACGTCAAAATTCGAGCGCCCACTCCGTTCCTGGAACGGCTGACTAAGAACCCACCGCAGAGGAAGGAGAAGGACGGGAGGAGTGTGGGAATACCATATGGAGTTTGTCGAGGACAACGCCCGCAGCCGTAAGGACAAGAACAAAAAAATATGCACGCGATCGGCCGAACAAAGGAGTAACGAATATACCGACACTCATCCCGCATTAAAAAAAATGTGGAGATCCTCTCCTTCCCCGCCGCACATCTCAATGTCCCAGTCCGGCGGACAATTAGCCAGGTGTCAAACATCGGTACAGAATGCGTGTTCAAAGCCGTCGCGGTCAATCCAACTTCCCCTCCGAACATAAAAGCCCGCAGGTCCCACGACGCGACCCTGTGGCATTCCATCGACGCCCGCCGAACTTCCGATCGGCCTCCCCTTGAATATTCAATCGCTCTATCGCACACTATCGGCCTCGCTCTCCGCCTCGCATATCGAAAGCGTCCAAAGGGTGACGCATCAACACCTATGCGGTCATTGTGTCCACGGGGTTTTTAAGACCGTTCACTTCATCCCTCAGCGCTAATCCCCTCCCCTTGTCTCCGTGCATGAATACCTGATCGAGGCGGCGAGGATCTCCCTTCAAACCCCTGCGGTTTCCGAACCAGACCAATTTCCGGCAAGCTCGCGTGGTTAAAAGAAAAA